>CM074197.1:9385765-9542087 GCA_037179385.1 Holothuria scabra | reverse complement strand
CCAAGACCCAAGTACTTTACACATGAAAGAAGAACAGCAGCTTGAGAAAGAGTGTACAATAACTAAGCAACTTGTTGAAGTCGATTACATTTATGACTTGATAGGTTAAAGGCTTGTCTAATGCTCTTTATCGGGATGTAAGACTGTCGTCTGTGGGATCAAAAGAATAAAATTTGAAATGATACATTAATAAACATCAACTTACCACAATGCATGATAGGATTCATGATGATATACAGCAAGATAAAAGAAACGAAACTATCATTTTTTTCATTTGCTGGGTTGTATCTGGATTGATATTTTCGCTTCACCACATGAATATGGTTTTTGAGAATGTTAACCCTCCAAAACACGCTATATTACATTTTTTTTTTTTTTTTTTTTTTTTTTTTTTTTTTTTTTACCATCTTCTTTATTCTGATTGATCATATTATATATACAAATTTACATGGCACATATTTTGAAATTGCATTAAGTCATATTGTCGTTATACTAAATGATTTCAAAGTTGGCTTCTAACATAATGAGATAGCATAACATAATGGAATAACACAGCTCAATAGATAGCACAGGTCAATACTTATCATATCTATATATAGATATGTCTTAAATGTTAAAGTTTACTTAGTTGATTCACATATATAATTACAAATAATAACCTATATTACAGTTCTTCAAGGAGGGTCTAAATTCCCCACCGAATTTCTAGTTAACGATCATAAAATTACTAGTAAATGCTTTATTTTGAAGGAAATTTCTCGCTGATATGTATCCAGTACATAAAAACTTGAGAAGTGCGTAAAATAAGGTGGCATGGAAGGACATATCAGACTCACAAATCAACGTCAAACATGCTGGATTCATTGTTGACCCTGATGACTGTCAGTTTTGTAAAACTTTCTTGGTATTTCGCTTTTGTGTTATTACAAGGTGCGATAATAATGATTCATTAGGGACGAAACAATTATAAAATGAAAAGCTAGGTCTATCTTGTGTACACGGATAACCAGGAAACAAGCTCTTTCCCTATCCACCCCCAATACACGGTTAATTTTCACGAATATCTTCGATTCATCTTTATCGTTGAAGGTTATACTACACAGCTCTTGTCAAGTTTTACATAATCTACGAATTACAAAAGCGCCCCAAAATATCTTAACGTTTCAATAGACATTCAGTCTAAAGATGTAAACATCACTTTCAGGTTCTTCCTTTGAAGAGCAACGGTAACAAAAAAGTGTTCAATTTGGTTTTCATACAAAGTCTAATAGTCGGCGTAATATCTTTGAATGGGCAAAGAGCTTTGCCCAGCTAAAATGGATAGGCTACTAGTCACAACAAACTCAATGTGATTTTTCCTGCACCATTCTCATTCTATGTTTAAAAACGTCAAAAGTGGAAAATAGTATTTAGAGGGAGTGTATAGTCGTTGTAGAGCGTCAGTATAGTTTTGTAAGTATGGCATATCTAAAATATCACTGTACAATATCAACATAAACAGGCAGCGCAATGTGTCATGTATGAAAAAGTTGTTCCAAAATACTATCATGAAGTGAAAGTATTTCCTGAATAAACGACTCCGGTGTCTCCGTCCTGTATATTTCTTCATTCAGTCAAAAACACAACTATAGAGTCTGAAGAAATAACTATATATATATATAACCGTAATTGTAAAAATTAATTAATAATGTCAACAAGGCAATGGTAAAGTGCTCAACATTGTGAAGGGAGCTGTAATATTGAAAAGGTTGCAATAAGCTCTTACAACAAAGCTTTACGGAACTGTTTCGTAAGGGCCAATAACGTAGGTCCTCACTCCTCAGAAGCCTGAAGCAGAATAATGTCAATAACGTTGGATACGTATGTGTTTGCTGCTTTTGAACGTGTCCGTTTTAAAGCACGTGTTCGTTCCGTGTTCGTTGTAAACAGGCAAGAACTTTGTACAGCGAGCCAAGATACATTACCCATTAGAATAATTACACAGTAGATGTTTGTTCCTGTGTCTACAAGAGCTTATCAGTTCGTTTCTCTTATTTAGAGTTGCTAAGGAAGGTTTTAGATGATGTGGAGTATGTTCGAGCTTTGTTCATGAGTTTCCATTTATGGAGTGTTCTACATCTGAATCAGTTCAGTTCAGGTCTTCGTCGAGAGCGGACGTGTTTCCACGATCATTGCATTGAATTACTCTGTGCCTTGTTGTACTGTGCTATACTGTACTATATTACTGTCATTCTATTTGTGGTATTGGGTGTGGTCTCTCTTTTAGGATCAGGTGAGTTCCCTTACGTTTCCCCTCTACCTAAGTTTTTAGTTTGGGTGCTTAAGTTTTTGTTATTGTCGCTGTGTGGACTTGCCCCACAAACCATTCGCTGCTATGCCCGGAGGTCGGGATGGCACGATTGTAAAGTTAGAGTTTCAGTCCGGGACGAGTGTTCCTCCCCCGCAAGTGTTTTCGTTGTTAAAGAAAAGAGGTGTGGATATAAAGAAATTGAGATGTTGCAGGCACTTGCTGCCCGCAACACGTACGTACGTTAAGTTCAGGTCTGATGCCGCCCGTGTGAAAGGCGTGTCCTGCTTGAAGGGGGCAGAGGGCATCACTGACACCCAATATGATCGCTCTGTGGTAGTGGCAGTGCTGTACCTGAACTTTGAGGTCCAGCAGCGCCTGGCTGCGAGGGTTCTGGGCCAGTACGGAACTGTCTCAGACATGCGAATGTGTGTTTACACTGAAGGTGAATTGAAAGGTATTCTTAATGGCAAGAGGCAGTTCCGTATGGAACTGGAGAGGGACATCCCATCCTTCCTGTTTATTGGGATTTCCAAGGCCCGCATAAGGTATTTTGGGTAGCCCCGCACGTGTTTTAAGTGTTCTAAAGAGAGTCACGAGGCCAAGTCGTGTCCCAACAAACGTTGCGGCAGGTGCCTGTTGCTGGGGCATGACAGGGCAGATTGCCCCAACGAGGTGCGGTGTAATATTTGCAGGGAGGATGGGCATGTATTTGGTGCTTGTCCCACATCGTACTCTGCCCGTGCCGGTGCAGGTGTGGGGCAGGCACCGGAGCCGTCGCAGCAGGGACCGGAATATTCCACCCAGGAATTGGAGGAGGCAGCTAATGAAGTGGAACAAGATTTCCTCGCCTCAAAACAACGTGAGGCGGGTACTGTATCTCCCAAGGCAGACTCTCCACCATCATCCCAATTAACACCCATGGAGGCTGATGTGACAACAGTTGTGGAGGACCTCCACCTCTCCTCCGATTCTGATTCTATTAATGAGATGTCAGATGATGGAGAGCCTGCCTCTAAGCCTCCTCCAAAGGATCCACCATCGGGGGAGGGCTGGTTTGACTTGTGTGGGGGGTCTGTGTCAGAATCCCCACTCAAGAGGTCGGCCTCAGGTGAGGTGTCAGACTGTGGGGGCAATGCGGAGCCAATACCAAAGAATCCGCAGAGCAAAAAGGCCAAGTCCCAGTTCAACACGTAGCCAATGCTCTATCATAGCCGATCACCTGTCCCTCTTGACCCTTAATGTTAATGGCTTGAGGGACAGTCCGAAACGATCCAGAATATTTCAGTTTTGTGAATCACTGGGTGTGGACTTCCCTTTTCTCCAGAAGACCCATATTGTAAATGAGGATGATGTCCACACCTGGTCCTTCGAATGGGGTGGGGGTTTGCATGCTTCCTTTGGTTCCCCGACGTCTTGTGGTTCAGTTATTTTACTTTCGCCTAGGTGGTCTACCCTGGTTGGAAAAGTTGATTCTGATCACGAGGGTCGGTTGGTGTGCGTAACAATAAAGCACCCATGTGGAAACTTCTTTCTGTGTAACGTTTACGCACCCAATCGGCCTTCAGATAGAAGGAACTTTTTCATGACCCTGCCATCCTTCCTTCCTGGCAGTCCCCCTTGTATCCTGGCTGGATATTTTAACTGTGTCCCTGACGTACAGCTCGACCGTATGTCCTCTTGTGTGTCTTCCGGCTGTAGCGTTGGCATGGCGGAACCGGACATGTTAACAAAGAATCACGACATGGTTGACATTTGGAGAGTGCAACATCCCGGTTTGTCCGTGTTCACTTGGCACCGCCCTGATGGCACGGACGCGTCAAGGTTGGACCGGGTGTGCTCTCCCTTGGCCTTGTCTCCGAGTGATTGTGAAGTTGTGGCATGTCCAGTTTCGGATCATGATGCAGTTACTGTCTCCTTCCAACCCCCTCAGTCATGGCCTTCAGGGAGGGGATTATGGAAAATGAATACAGATATGTTAACGGAGGTTGATTATAAAGAACAACTGAAAGCCAGGTACGAAGGATGGTGAACATTAAGGCCGGCCTTCCTAACGGGTTAAGAGTGGTGGGATGATGTAAAGTCTCGCATCAAGCAGTTTACAGTTGAGTATTGTGTAGCAAGAGCTCGTCGAAGAAGGGAAGAGTTCCTCTCGCTCTGCGTTAGGGATAGGAACGGGGGCTCCTCCGCACTCCATGCCATCCAGCAGCACCTTGATCAGAAATTGCACGGGGCCCGTGTTCGTGCTCGCGTTCACTGCGTGGAGGAGGAGGAAAAGCCAACCATCAAATTTTACCAAGACGTCACAAAGTATGCCATTGATCACCGTATAAGAGCAGTCCGTGACGTCCACGGTACAGTACAGAAGGACCCCCTCGACATTGTCGAAGTGTATCAGAACTTCTATAAACAGCTTTACACCCAGGCAGATGTCGATGGGGTCCTTCAAAAGTCCCTTTTAGATAATATTAATAAGTTCCCCTCTACAGAGCAGAACAATGAACTTGGTTCCCCTTGACTGTCGACGAGCTCTGGAAGGCAGTGACGAAAATGAAGGACTGAAAGTCGCCAAAAGAATTCTACAGACGCTTTTGGGGTACCGTTGGACATGATCTCCGGGATGTATCTACCTCTGCCTTCCTTGCTGGTTCGTTGAGCCCCTCGCAGCGCACAGGTGTAATAACTTTGTTACCCAAGTCTGGAGACCCCCTTGAACCGAAAAACAAGCGACCAATAACGCTGTTAAATGTGGACTACAAGATCCTGGCGAAAGCCCTTTGCAACAGGCTAGGTACTGTCATGCCGGATCTTGTAGGGCCTTTTCAGACGTGTGCGGTGCGGGGACACAGTCTTCAGCAGAACCTCTGGTTGGTGCGGGACTTAGTAGAGCATGTAATGGACCGTGATCTTCCGTGTGCGCTTGTCTCCATCGATCAGGAGAAGGCCTTTGACATGGTTGATCACGGATTAATTTTAAAGTCTTAAAGAAGTTTTGTCTGAACTCTTTCTTTGTTAAATGGTTTGCCTTATAGTATAATAATGTATATATTCGTGTTGTTGTTAATGGCATACCGTCTGACCCCTTCAGAGTACAACGTGGGGTACGGCAAGGATGGCCCTTGTCACCTTTACTCTATGTATTGTTTAGTGAATCCCTCGCGACAGCCCTCAATGCAGACCCTTTGTTTCGACCTTTCCATATTCCTGGTGGAGGCACAGTTAAGTGCCTTCAGTATGCTGATGATGTCACGTGTGTAGTCTCTGACCTAGCTTCCTTCAGGGCCCTGTCTGACACCCTGTCTACCTTTCAAAGAGCGACTGGTGCCAGAATGAACCCCGCCAAGACAAAACGACTCCGTCTGGGTAAGTAGCAGGCGAAACAACTGCCCTTCGTGGCATCTTGGGTTGACGATGCCATGAAAATCAATGGTATATGGTTTGGTTACGGCTCACCTGAGTCACTTACCTGGAACGAAAAGGTGGACCTGGCGGAAGCTAGGATGACAGACTATGGGAGCGTTAAATTAGTCTAATGGGGAAAGAAACGGTTATTAATCGTTTCATTTGCCCTCTCTTGTGGTACCCGGGCACTGTTCTGGTTGCTCAGAGGGTGCCCTTGTGCGACTTGAGAGGGCCGTATTTAAGTTCTTATGGTCAGGGAAAACGGAGCTGGTCAGAAGAAAGGTTGTGTACCAGGAACTTAGACATGGGGGCCTGGGCCTTGTGCATTTTCCCTCAATGCTCCGTTTTCTCCTGGCAAGGTGTGTGTTTAGTGCTGTTGACAGTGAGATGCCCTTTGCGTACTTTGTCCGTTAGTGGGGGGGGGGGGGTGTCATTCCGTGGGTTCTTTCCGTCCCTGTTTGGTAATAGTATGCCCCACAGCGGGAGACCCTCAAAGACATATCGTCACATGAAGGATACTCTCCGTATGATGTCAACTGTAGGGGAGGTTTCGCAGTCCAGCGCGGGGGACCTGTACCGGGCCATTTTTGATGACTTGGCGGGCCGGGTCCATCCAAGCGATTATGCCTTACAGCCGGAAGTGTGGACCGTAGTGCACAGCAAGTCACTAGACTACCACCGGCGAGACCTGCTGTGGCGAATTGCACATGATGCCATTGTAACCAATCTCAAGCGCCTTCGGTGGCGTCTTGGAGATGGCATATGCCCCCGCGCTGGGTGTAAAAAGTGGGAGAGTGTGCCCCATGTGTTTTGGCATTGTGGTTTTGTGGCCCTCTTCTGGGAGTGGTTTCAAGTCCTGGCTGATCGGCTAACGCTTTGCAACACTTGGGCGGTCAGCCAGGACTATGCATTGTATGATCTATCGCCACCACCACCACCATGCAAGTATTCGTGGTATACTCACATTTGTTTCGGCCTCCATTAATCTGGCTGTTTGGAGAGACCGATGTAATATTGTTTTAGGGGTGAAGGGAGGCCTGCCGACGTCGTGCTGGCGTCGGTAAAGACGGAAATCAAACTGAGGGTCGAGGCCGACTTTGTTCGTTTGCGTTCGGCAGGTTCGGCAGACGTTGGGGACCAATTGTTTCGGTGCGGGCGGGGCGGGTGATAGTTAACTTGTAATTAATCCTGTGTTTTGCTTCTCAGGGGCCATTTCCATGTATATGTTTTCTCTTTGTTTGGTAATGTGTAAATAGGTGAGTTTGTAAATAGCCCTGGGTACTGGGTTGGGGTGGGTTTTGTAATTTATCGTCACAAAATCTTTCTTTGCGTCCGTAATGGTATGAATTCTGTACATAGTTCAAGTTATGTTTTGCCCCGTTTGGTCTGAGTTCTCTTATTGGTTCTCCGTGCCCGATTCTATGTACGTAAAAAGACCCCCCCCCCCCACTCTACATCTGAATCCTTTAGTTTCCAGATGTATTCACTGAGTGCAGTTAGACATGTGAGCGGTGTATCTTGCTTTGAATGTGTTCTCTGTTAGACCAATGTATGTTTCTTCGTTGTGGTTGTCGTGGCGTGTTACAGTTGCTTGGTACACAATGTTGTTAGTGAGGCAGTTGCCTTCCAATGGGCACTCGCTTTGACTTCTGTAATTGCAGTTGCTTCGCGTTGCTGGTTGTACTTCCTGTTTCGCCAGTATGTATTTGTTGTGCGCTGATATAATTTGGTCTATGTTTGCAATGCAGCTGTAACTCAGTTTCACCGTGTTTCTGTTGAGTAGAGTATGTAGTTTGTGCGCAGGTGGGAAGCAGCTGTCCAAGAGGCTAAAGAATTTCTTGCCAATGTTGGTTGTGACACTGTCACTTAACGGGGGTTTGAACCAGGTTATGTTCCTATTTCGTCTTCGTTTCGGGGCTCCCTTGGAATGACTGGTGGTAGGGGATTGGGTCTCGTACTTTAGGTTGTACCCATAGCCACTTCTTTGTAATGCTTCTTGGTATACGGGCGATGATGCGCTGAATGTGTTTTCGTCGGAAGAAATGCACAATCTCGATAGTGCTTGTGTAGGCCGGACGTCTCAAGCAATCCAGGTTGTCACGCTGGATGGTCCCGACACAGTCGGTGAGTAATACTGTTTTTTAACTAAGAAAATATATATATTTATATTTGCAGGTTTCAGGGCAACAGTTTCTTTCTATATTGAATTGCAGAAATTTTGTTAAATGTAATTGTTTTCCTTTCTTTTCAGTAAACCGTATCTTCGACGGCAATAAACATGAGAAGCCACGAATTGGCCTTGTTTATTCTTTTTTAAAGAAGAGCGTGTCTACGCCCGACCAGATCCCCAACCCCCTTCTCATGTGGGCCCGCCCAGAGTCCACGTTTTGGACTGTGGCGTTCCTACACAGACAAACTTGTAATCTCTGTCTGGAAGAAAAGTTCTTCATTATACTCAAACCTTCCTTAGCAGCTCTAAATAAGAGAAACGAACTGATAAGCTCTTGTAGACACAGGAACAAACATCTACTGTGTAATTATTCCAATGGGTAATGTATCTTGGCTCGCTGTACACCGTTCTTGCCTGTTTACAACGAACACGGAACGAACACGTGCTTTAAAACTGTCAAGTTCAAAAGCGAACACATACGTATTCAACGTTATTCACATCATTCTACTTCACAGCTTCTGAGGAGTGAGGACCTTCATTATTGGCCCTTACGAAACAGTTCTGTAAAGCTTTGTTGTAAGAACTAATTTCAACCTTTTCAATATATATATATATATATACATGTATATATATATATAAATCAAATTGGTAAAGCTGGAAAAACTGGCTGAGGCGATGATGACTCCACCGGGAGCCCAACCAGAGATCAAAGTTGATGCTTTCCAGCTGAACACAATTGTTTAATTGTTTATACATATATATATATATATACATATAAATATATATATATATATATATATATATATATATATATTTATATACATATATTTCACTAATTCAGCACTTAGGGGGAAAGTTGTTGTTGAAAAGTCGACCTTAAGGGGAAAAAAAATTTGGGGCGAAATATAAGTTTCGCCGTAACGTTTCTACACACTTTTTATATAGGAATACGTTAACGGACAAGGACGCCCTCCTATGTTTGCAAAGTAGATACAATTACTTCAAAGTTGTCAAATTAACGGACACCTAGCTGTTAACACGAACGGATGCCTGGCCATTGAAATAACGTTGTGTATATTTTTAGACGTTAGGGCGAATACTTTTTCTTATGTATTGTATTGTTATTTTTCGCCCTATGTACGCGCAGATATAACAATTTACCCCTAAGGTGGGAATATATCAAATTGGTAAAGCTGGAAAAACTGGCTGAGGCGATGATGACTCCACCGGGAGCCCAACCAGAGATCAAAGTTGATGCTTTTCAGCTGAACACAATTGTTTAATTGTTTATACATATATATATATATATATATATAAATATATATATATATATATATGTATAGATATATATATATATATACATACACATATATATACATACATAAATATATAAATATTGATTCCCCAGAGTCAGGTAAGGTCAACGGGAGCTGTTAGAAAAAACTTCCTGATCATTCCAGACTGATTCATATTTTGATTTCTAAGGACCAAATGACAAGGGAAATGAGTGAATCTTTTCGAAGAGACATAATTGCAAAACTTCAAATAATTGATTTGTGCCGTTTAAGCAAATTCTTCAATCAATATTTTTTATGTGAAAAAGGTATATTATTTTATGTAACATACTTACTCAAGTACATTTTGTCTGGAAAATCTAAAAAATAATAGCGGTGAATGGTCAATTGTTCTACCTTCGACAAAAAGAGTTAGGAGATTGAGCAAGTCCAGAGTACACGATTTTGCAAAGGATGCACATAAAGGAGCTCACGTGACAAAACTTTCACACGACAAAGTTACTTATGGTAACAAATGATTAAGTTTTATTTTTTTTATTTTTATTTTGAAGAGAAAATGTTCAAAACGAAATGCTTATACAGTTGAGGTATATCCACCAAAATAAATATAAAAATGAGTCAAAATTGTCCCAAATTTCTCCAAAAAATGACCCCGATAAAAAAAATTATATTGCTCCGCAACGGCAAGTCCGATTTTCCTCATTCAAAGACGAAAATGATACTTATGAATTTCTTCACACAAATGTAATCACAAAATCGGTGCCCTATAGTGATAGAGCGCCATGTGTTACCAGTTAGACTGTTGCTATTGTAAAGATCACTGTTGTTGTAGTTTTCCATACAAATAGTGGGTACGAAGTCTGCACACAGTGAACGTTCATTTGACGTTCGTTTTCAAGGTCAAATGACAACCATTGGATGAATTGAAGTGATACAAACCACTCAGGGAAACACATAAGGATTAGAGAGTAATGCGGTTGAGTTTTTTATCATTGGGAGGGCTTTGGAAGGTCATGCAGGGCCGTGTAATAGAAATTAATTGGATGTTATTGGTTTATTGTGTCATAGGGTCTTGTTAGGATAGTGGTTAGGTCATCTAGGTGTGCGGAAAAGGGTTAAGAAAGGCATCAGTATGGTGTTAGAACTATGATAAAACCCTTCTCTGCTCTTCAAATGGCGTAAACGAATATCTTGTTTTATTTTTCGTTGATTTCAGATGCAATTAGAGGGAAATATGATTCTTAAGAATCTATGAGAATCACAGATGACAAACCTGGTACCTTCAAACCTGAGGTAACACAACAGTAATTGTCAATCCAACTAATATTAAACAGCGCGTTTCCACCAAAATGGCATTATGTTCACGAAATTGCTACATTAAAACTAAAACAACTTCGTTACTTGGGCAAGTTCTCAGTTCCTTGGGATCTGCATAACTGTAATAATCAGCGTCTGGTGTTTCGTATGTTCCGTCTGGTGTGTCTGCCTCTTTATCACCAATAATTTCTTTGCTTTCATTACAATACCGTTGTTCGTGTAACGGAAGGATAGTGCAAATATTCGATTCATGGCTTTCTGCTCTCCACCCAGTGTTTTCATAGTTGCTTTCTCCCTCCTTTGGTTTCCATTGCTTAATGTTTTCATACATTTCAGCTTTTGTTTGCATTCCCGATGAAGACTCTGGATGTCCGTAACTTGATACCTGTTTTACTTTCTTTTTCCTGAAATGAAAACTTTGCATATGTAAACTTTAAATATTATTTCAAAAAGTAAATTAAATTGGGGTTGCAATGAAACGGTTTCCTAGTAATTAATCAATATTTACAGCTTTATATATATATATATATATATATATATATATATATATATATATATATATATATGAACGAACATATTTATATATATTATACATATATATATATATATATATATTTATATAGAAATTGAAGGATGATAAGTAGCGGAAACAGTCGCATTTTTAAATTTTTGTAGAATTTTTACATCTTACATTGGCAACCTTTCCCTTATTATGAAAGACGTTAATACCGAAAGAAGATGGAAAAACTGTGCTTCACAGTAGTAACATCTTTCATAATAAGACGTGTCTTATTATGACATCTTTCATAATATCTCCTGACCTAACAATGGAGATATATATATATATATATATATATATATATATATATATATATATATATATATATATATATATATATATATGTACTTGTATGTATGTATTACATGTCACATATATCCTCGGCACGTAAAACCAGGAAAAGCACTTTGATTCAGTGCACGATTTAGTACTGATCCTTGCAAATTGAAAGGCAAGAAAGCTGATAGAGAACTAGCAGGTTAATTGATTTCCCGGAATTCAGATGATTGAATAAACTTTCGTTTAGTATCCATCGGACTGTTATAAACTACTCACAGTTTGCACTTCCATGCAGCAGATACTACAACAAGCAAGAAAATGACGACAATCGCAACTGAAAGGACGGCAACCAGAGTTTCTGAAAGCAAATTACAAAACATTTATTCCGAATTTTATCAGTTAGAGTAATATTTCTCTCATATTATAGAAGGACAACTACCCACAGGATAAGTTCCACCCGGACAAAAATGCCTTTGGACAAATTCCCTCTGGCAAATATCCCATTTAACAGTATATGATGCGACTTGATAAATGCCGTAAACTGTAGGCTTGGGAACCATGCAGCCAGTGATTATGAGGGGTTTTCTAAATTTTGACTCAATATGCACCAAACCCCTGGGGCACCTGCAAGATCTTCATCTGTTCAAAATTGGACAATGCCAAATACTAATGTAGCGCCAACAGATAAGGGTTCACATCTGACTTGTCCCAAGTTATCCTCATTTCACCCAATTGTCAGGGTAGATGAGACCTCTCCTTACGCAGGGGCAAACCCGGATTATTGCCCAAGATTATGTCCAGGTTGTTGGCATGTAAGACTACAATGCATACAAGTTGTCAAAGAATGTCATCAGACCGTCGATACGTCGGTACATTACTAAACCAGTGGCGGCGGAAGCATAAAAATTTAGGGGGGGGGGACAATCAGTGAACAAGATGGAATGGCTGGACTCGTGAAACGAACCCTATGTGAGCGTAGCGCACATCACGAGCGCGAAGCGCAAAGTCCCACTGGCGTGGGTCCAGGGCCCGCCTTAGGACCCTGGAAGCTCTGAGATTCTACAAGCTCTCTCGTGCAATCTAAGCCGTTTTTGGAACATTTTACAGTGAATTCAATGAACAAAAAAGTGCGAAATATTTGAGTTCACGGATAGCTTATAGGCTATTTCTTGGACAGTTGCTTTGTTATGTTTGTAATTTTGATTTTGCTAAAATCATTTTTCAAATCCAAAAGAAAAGAGGCGCAGTTACCTAACGACTCTAAAATCAGTTGCCCCCCCCCCTCCCCTGTACTCGCGCTTGGTTTGGTACTGCACGTGTAAGTTTGTTTTGATTTTAATTGAAGGTCTGTTTCCTGAAATTGTAGAATGAATGAATGTAGCGGAAATAGCCTACTGTAAGTGAATGACTCACCTATGATGAGTGAATACTGGTCAACTGTTCGTTCACGTGATGGCAATGGCAATGCTTCACTTCTCGCGGAGGGAAAATACTAGTCCAGTAAAGGTTCGGTTTCACTGGACAAGTGATATACTACATGCACCTGGTTTGCGGACCGGGCGAGGTTGCCAGATTCTTGAAATGATTCTTAGCCAAATACTAGGGCACAGGCAAAGAGCATGGTCGCAGGAGACCGTGACAAGAATCAGCCAAACAATGGCAGAACAAAGGCTAAGTCAATTTCGGCTGCTCTGTTCGGTGGTGGGTTAACTATAGTCTCAACTTTGAATTGGTTCAAGGCTCCCAAGTTTCTCTGATTTTTTTGGGGGGACGTCCCCTCGCTAAGAATTTTAGGGGGGGACGTCCCCTCCCCTCGCTAAGAAATTTAAAAATTTTACGCCCCCCGCCCCAGGTCCCCCCCCTCCCGCTTCCGCCGCCAGTGTACTAAACGATCAGTAGCTAAGAAAGGAACTAAAACACTAAGGAAGATTAAAAGTAAGAATTAAAGTAAATAAGAAGATTAAAAATCGTATAGGATGCAAAACATTTAAATGAATACTGAACAAATTTGCAAAGCAAGGTGACAGATTTTTCCTCAGTTTGAAGGGAAAACTGTCCCCCCCCCCAAAAAAAAACAAATTAAAAAAAATCAAAATACATATGGAACAATCCAGGACCTACCAACTGTTTACGAATGGTCCCAAATGGAGTTATATCCTAGGAATATTAAATAAACTGGTAAAATATGCTGGTTAGATCCAATACCTCACTATAACACACGATAGTATGTAATTTGGGGTTTTCTTTGATATAGACGAGTGTAACTTCAAAAAAGAGCAGCCTCGTTCAAAAGTTAAGACCCCATAAAAGACTTATTGTCTTATAGTCAAGACCTTGTCAGCCTTAAGGTAATAGACCATGGGAAAGATCTCGTTTCAGAAACCAGAAACTTCCGGCCATGGGGGTCCGGAAGGGGGGCAAGGGGGGCCCTTCCCCCCCCCCCCCCCCCCCCCGGAAAATCAAACTTGTGAAAAAAATTAACTAAAAATTGAAATAAAAAAAATAAAAATAAATCATTAAAATATCTTCACTCACAGCGTCAGTTTCTACTGAAATATACGGACATTTGACCAGAAATAGCAAAAGAGGAGATGGTATGCTGAATAGTGAAATCGTAATTTTGGGACCATCATTCGTGATATCTATTGGAAATTTGTAATTGCAAAAACTTTGCCAAAATTGTACTAGTTGTCAGGTATGTAGTGTGCATATGGCATCCGACTATTGATGAATGCGTTGGTCTTGCTTTGGTCACGTGCTAATCTCAAGTGGCGACGCGCAGATGTAACTTGGATATACAAGGTGAATGGGGGGGGGGGGTGGGGGGGGGACATGGTTCATAATTGGGTAACGGATATAGGCATACATAGGCTGTTTGACAGTTGTAAGTTTTATCGTGAATAGGCGTGCGAGGCCATGACCGAGAGGCAGATTTCCCTTCAACGTTTTTTTACATTGAAAATTCTAAAAATCTAAAAATTACAGACATGAAATCCCTGTTTCAGGGCTGGGTACATGCAGCTTATAACACTCGCCAAGTGTCGTTTCCGGCCATCTGGAGGGTTTGTAAGACCCAAAATTTTCTTGTACGCTCCGCGCCAACCGATGGTGGCGCTCCGCTTAGATAGTGTACACAACTCAATCATCCATGAATGACCTTGCCCCCCCCTTGCAAAAATTTCTGCGGACACCCATGCCTCCGGCTGGTATTTTCTCGGTCCAAGTCCAACGTAGAAAGCTTCCAGAGTTTGTTGTGAGATTTTTAGTAATGAATAACAACATACAAACACATTGAAATGTTTTTAATTGACTGAAGTAGGCTGATTGAGTAGCTAGTCCAGTTAACATACCCAGTAGGGCGCAAAATGGGCTCCTGCTTGGCTACATGTTGGACAACAGCTGAGACCCATTCGTATTTGTCATGGGTTCCCAGGCGGGGCCTAACTGGGCTAGCCTTGCCAGCTGAAGCTTTGGCGAACTTTACCACATGAAGCCCAGCTGGGCTTCACATGGTAAATCCTCGCCCAGTTAGACTTCGCGTGTGAACACGGGGGCCAGTAAGTAGCCCAGCAGAAGCGCTTTCGGGGCCTAACTAGGTAGTTAACTGGAATTTCACTTCCATGTATGTAAGTGTCTCTTGATCCTCTTTCAGTTTTAATTACAGTAAGGAAACTATATGATATCTTACTCAGAGTTCAATGCACGTGGATCTTAAAATTACGATACGTCAATTTGAAATCTATTTTCAAGTAACTATCATACAGGGAGTATGAAAAGTGCTTACCTGGGTTGTTTAAGCTTTTATCAATTGAGGTGGAAGATTTTGTTGTGGCAACATCTTTTGCAGCAGTAGGAAACGAGAATGGTGACACTAAAAATGACACTGTAGAATTTAAGAGTTAAGATACAGCCGTTAAACAAATAATCTGGCTAAAAAAGTAGCATGATTAAGTGAAAATATAGCTATTTATTTATTTAGGATTTAGACAACTTCATTCTTTTTCGAATGTTGTCACAGCTTTATAAAAATTTTTCCCCGCCCCCACCCCCCCCCCCCCCAAAAACGTCACCGTTATATTTATTTCTTATAACACTGTAAGATAATTGTGGGACCGAAATTATCGTAACAAAACCGACATTTCGTTGTAAACGCTAGCAAGTTGCAATGACTATAAATTAGGTTTTCATCACAGGATCAAACTAAAACATACTTGAACATTTCCTTTATAATTAAGGCTTGCTAAATAACAAAACGACACATTATTTATTGCAGTTATATATGAAGGTAATTGTTTCTATAAAAGGCAAAAAATCGAGCAAAGGATTTATTTTGTATGAAAGTTCTGGAACAAATTTAAGTCAGGCAAGAAGACGAGTCGATAGGTCCATTGAGACACCATTGATAAAACCAGCCCAGTACCGCCTTGAATTAAAGGGGTTCAATAGAACAATTTCGTCCCCGTGCTTATCATTGATCTTCCAGTAGCGTTAAAACTGTTTCATTGTTTATTTTAGCACCATGGAGGGCAGTTTTCTTTTGTGGAGCAGAAAATCTTTGCCCCGCATTCAGTTTCAGCTTTATGTTTGCGGTCAATATAGCATTTCAAATGCATCTCATTTATTTTCTGCTCCAAGCAGATTATTTGTTCATTACATTTTTCGTTTCTTTCCCTTAAGAGATGTCATGATTGACGAAATCTTTGTTGTTTGCGAACTCGTTTTGAGACACTGAAGATGTCTAGGAATAGAATGTTCATTCAAATTTTTCATTGACATAAATGATTCCTAGTTGAATATTTTGGTTCATTTGTGCCGCATTTATAATTTTGTTCACTTTATGGCGACTATTAAAGAAATAAAATAATAATTTTCAAACCACGGACCTTATTCGAAACTAAGAAGAACATTTCTATCCTTTTTTCTGCAGGGGAAATACAAGACGTCGTTTGAAAGAATAGTCTCTTGCACGTATTTTAAATTTCATTTCCTCTTGAAATTAATTCCAAAATTATATTTTTCTCTCCGGCGCACATCAATTTCCATTGATATGCTTTACTTTTTATACCTTTTTATTTACATTCATATACATAGTAGGATTTGCAGCTGAGCTTTCCCTATACAAAATTTCAGTTCGATTCTTTTGCAGATATATCCCATGCGCATGCCAATAGCATTGGGAAATACATTGATGTTTATTCATTCCATCAATTTCTTACTCCCTAGCCATGTAGTGGTATGACCTTCACGAATTCGTTGATCGGATTAAATCATGTTTTGTCACAAATGATTTTCAAGCTCGCCGAGTTTCAGACCTCAGTGTTGGTATTCTTACCAACACTTCCTTTACACAACTCCATGATAAAAAAGGCAGAGGACATTAAAAAAATTTGTGTGTACAAGAAAAGGAACTCCCCTTCGTTTGTTGAGAAATGGAAATTTCCTTCATGAAGATCCTGAATCCCAATGTTGTCATGGAATGATATAAAATGAGAAAACATAGAATATTCCTATAGTAATTTGCCAGTGAAACTGTACTTATGATTTAACTGTAGGTAACCTTATTCTAAAATTTTCTTTGTTAAATAAATGGCCATATCAAGTTCAAACAATCCAAGAGTAAAGCTTGATTACCCTCGTCTTCGTCCGTTGTATGAAATACTGTTGTCGGTCTGCCACCTTCTGTAGTTTTCAAATTAGCAGTGGTGTGGTCATCTATTTTAAGTTTAAGATTAAAGGTATGATGTTTCATTGACTGTATCAACATACATTGGACATATGTATACTTACAAATACTAAACCCACGTTGAAATCCCTTTTGTATGCACAGACCCTAATAAATCATGCTGCTGATGTCCCAAATTCTGTATGAATGGTGCGCAATGGCGAGATTCCTTTACGCGAGCCATTGTTTATAACTAATAAAACGCTGCATAGTCGGAGTACATGCATTGTAATATTATACACTCTCAAAGGGTGTTTAGTAATTGAAAGATATTAAACATTTCTCTGCCCTTATTGTAAACATGTTGCGACGCTAAGAACAAATAATATTTCTTTTTAAAACACATTGAAAACATGTAAAAAAGTTCTATTTTCAAAATGGATCTCTTTTTCTATCTGGTCAGCTCATTTTGCATAACTCATTGCCTTTTTTGACAAAATTATACTGAGCCCAATACAAGGTCAGTAAAACAACCGACTCCTTGTCACATGTGCAACAAGGAGTCTTAGTTATTATCAGATTTCCATTTTCTCATGCAAGGATAGACTCCTTGTCACAGGTGCGACAAGTTGTTAGGATGCGTGGACTAACTACTTGCAAAACATGTGACAAAAAGTCAAGGATGCTGTCAAAGTGACCTTGTCCAGTATTTATCAACATGAACCCTGAAGAAAACAGACATATTTGATGAAAATGGTGAGAAGACATGGATTTTAGAAATCCATTTTGAAATTAGAACTTGTTTGTAGTATTTAATAGCTTAAACATGTTTAGCGTTCGAACGAACGTGTTTACATAGTAACGGTCAATTCTGTGGAGTACGGTTTTCCTGTAAAAGTTTATTTAGATGGTCCTTACCAGGAGACGAGGTTAAGGTGGTTACCTCTTGTGAAATTGACAATTCGCTAAACAGTTTCGTTGCAACTTCAACAACTGTGTAACCGTTACCTGGAATATCCAAAAAAAGGTTGATGCAATTGTTTCAGAGACTAAAATTAGAGAACATGACTCCTACTTCGTTTATATGACCGAATAGTAACCATAGCAACCAGTGACAACAACAGCCTTACCAGAATGTCACAATTATGGGGCAAATTATAAGGGCAAAGGACAATACTAGGAGAAAATTTTCTGGAACAGCGCGAAACCGTGTTAAAAGCGCCTGTTACTGAGGAAGGGGTCCAGGGGCCAAGAAATTCCAGAAGCTCTGAGTTTTAAGCAAACCTCGGGATGAAAAATTCAATTTTAGGAGAGGAATGTAATTTATTTTTTCGGTAACCATACCTCTGATCCACCTAAGGGGGGGGGGGGGGGTAGAGGCCGGCTTACTTGGCAAATTTGCGGGAAAATTCACCTTCCCTCTTTCCTCTTCTCCCATGTAGCCGCCACTGGCTGGAAATTGGAAACAGCAGCTTCCTGGTTTGGCAACACAACTTGTCTGTTCGATATGATTTGTTGTAATATCAAAATAAGTGTTAGATATAGCCTATGAAGGAAAACGTCTTATGAACCATTTTACTGGTAACGACTTACCATTCCTATACATCAGCTGGTAGATGAGAAAGAGCCATCATAATTTTCATTTTATGTAATAAAAAGTATTTATATATTTTAGTTTTAATTTCCATCATCACTTTATTTGCGATGCAATGGGTTGAAAGTGGAATCTAGTTTTCAAGCATTTTTCTTGCCACAAAATGGGCTGATGCTCACGGCTTAAAAAAAAATTTCCAACTGGCTAACGGTAGCCCTAATCCCTCAGCCCCTAACCGTAACGAAAAATACAATCGATACAATATAATACAATACAACTCAAATTCCAACTTTCCTTTATTTATAAATTCAGAACCTTTTCATGTAACCTTAAACACTTCTTGTTTTCTTTTAACTAAGCTTGTTATACCAGGGAGCTGGAAGAGATATCTTCCAGCTCCCTGGTTATTCAAAGAGGGCGTCTTCAGGCAAGCAACCCCATAACAGTTATATTGAAATTAGCAAGCGCTAACATGTTTATGTACTTCAAAACGCTATGTGAAACATGGAAAAATCGAGAACCAAAGGAAATCAATGGAAAATTTAAATTTGTTTGTAACAAGCACGTTGAAATTTAAGGAGATCCACACGTTGGTTTCTCCATTATTCCATTAGAGAACGCACTTTTTCGGCGCACGAAAGCAGGAAAGTCTTCCCTGTCGAATCAAGGAGCTACTATTGGAGAAAATTCAGAATTTTCTGAAATAAAATCCATTTGAAAAACCCGCGATGCTATTGTCCCGGTGTCACTAGATGACCTGGTTTCACATATGGTAAATTTCCATTTTTTTTTTCATTTTTTTTTGTATTCTGGAGGGCTTATCCCTTTCCTCAGTGTTCCTACGTACCCCCTCCGTCTCTAAGTGTATTAAAGTGATAAAAATCTGTTCCATCAACTTTGTTAGATCAAGCGAAGTAGACCTTGTGCATTGACGAAACATTGACGTCATCAGTGGAGGCAAAACAATGGAACACGTCACCGCACGCAAAAGCACATGTGACAGACTATGCGCGTATTCGACTGATTGACAAATCAGCTGACTGCATTTTGTCTGTGTTGGTTTGTTTTGCCCCCAAAGGAGAGGGTACGTTCCGCTCTGTGAGATTACATGCACAAAGTCTACAGCAATATTGTGCAAAGGAATGAAAGAAAATAGCAGGACAAATTTGCTACACCCAAGTTTGATTTGCATTACCTACCTGTGTCCATGGCACGACTAGCTGGAGAATCAACTTTCAGAGTATTTTCTATTGTTTCAAAGTCTCGTTGCAAACTCTTAGTGTGTCGAAGGTCTTTGTATCCAAGGTCGTCTCGACTTACATTCCAAATTTTTTTTTAGCTTTTGGATAAACGATTTGCGTAATCTAAGAAGTAATTAATACATCCTCTGAAAACAAACTATTTTGATCACGACCCACACATAGTTTCATATGAACTATAACGTCACATCTCACATGCAATTACTATTTTTACTTTTCACCACGATATATTTTCCAACTATTAGCATCCATGTAAAACACATACGATATGACTAACTTTCCCTTGTACTTCAATCGCCACCCTGAGCTTAAAGAAGCATCGCTTTTTTTTTTTTTAATTTACATGTTGAACATAAATATGCCACACAATTAAATCCTACAAACGCACACAGCAAACGCCTTTGTTAAGACTGATCTCAGTTTAACAGAACAGGACTCTAAATATTATGATACCTGAAACGCTTTCATTTTACCGATTAGAAAATCGCAAGGTTGTCAATTAGACGTGTCTCTATATACCGGTGCTATGTAACACTTCGGTTTGAAAAGTCAAATATAACAAAAGAGGTTTCAACATAAACAACAAGTCAGTGTTGTCTTTACCTTATTTACTTATTCGCGCACTCACATTTCACAACGTATTGCCAAGAAAAACAAAAAGGATTTGTTAATGAGGGGCTGTATTACCGTTAAAGGTCATTTGTAAATGAGTGTAATTATTTATAGTTTTTTTCCTTTATTTTTTTTAATTTTGCTCATAATAGCCATCGAATTGAACATGTGTGACCAGTTTCTGCTAACTGTGTGTAGATAAAGCTTTGTTAAGCATTAAACAAGGAGGAAATAAAAAAATACCTCAAGGCATAATTGCCAATGCTTAACTTGAAGAACCGCATCAAAGTAAGTAAAACTGTGGAACACTGTGCTATGCATGAAAATGTGTGTCTTTGTTAAGAATACGGCCATTTCCTCCGTGGTCCCGTGCTTTGTCATGTAGTAATTGCATGTTTTCATATATTGCAATGCATGGGACGTAAGTCCAAAATACGTTTTAACCCTTGAAACATGTGTCAAACTAAGGTTAAATAGGGAAGGCTTGAAAAATACATGAAAGGTTTTTTTTCAAGTAAATTTCAAGGGTCTCATTTGCCAGTGTAATGCTCTGCAGGGAGCTCTGCGGCTCTGCAGGGGAAGTGCGTTTTTGTGTGTTTCCAACAACACATGTGTCACCACCTTTTCAATTGGGTATTTCATGTGACCCAGACGTGTGATTACGTGTGTCAACATGCCACAATTACTACTTTACAATTCGTAAAGGTACCGCTTTATTTCATTATCGATATAAGAAGTAAAAAAAAAAATGCTGTGTATAACAAGAGAGCAAAGGAGTTTATGGAAGGACCTGTGAGTTAATTATATACAGTTATTGGACTAGCCCTTCTTTCCTTATCTTCAATTACCTTAATTTTTATTTGCAGGGAACATATCCATTGCCAATGACAAACTTTTCTAAACAATGTATTATTTACGAATGTTGTGTTTTGAATACAGTTTGTACATTTTGCATAGCATATCGACACTTTCTTCATAGTTTTCGTTATGTTCTGTGACGAGCGACCCTTACAGACGATAAACCGGCCTAAAGACTTTTGTCATATTAAGGTATTGATAAAGAAGAACAAACCTGTGGGATACCCACTTAAGACTTTTAAAGCTGATACGCACAGTTTGACAAGAAATTTCTTGATTGGCATTTGTCTGTGAACTGTATCGATTACATATTTTGTTAGGGTTAGGAATTAGCTCTATTGTTAACCAGTGCTCTGTATTTCTCTTAATCTTCAGTCACCCAACCCGGTTGCGTTCACCTGGAGGACATTTTCGCAATTAATGTTAGTTCATGGGTTACGGTCACCTTTTAAAAACGCAACTTGTAGAACCGTATGAAGGACACGGGCCCATCATAATACTCATTTGGGCTCTAAGCTCACCAGTTTTATCAATATTTAAAGGAAGGTTTGTATAACTGTTATGCAATCGATCCATTCGTGAGTATTGGAGCTTCAAATAATTTGGATTGCGAATTAGGTTCCCAGCAGGTAAAATCTGTAGAATCACTTGATTTTATAAAAAAAAAAAAAAATAGCACAGAGCAAAACGTATTTTTGAATATTGAAGAGGAACATATCTTAAACATTCTAGTGAGCTTTTTTTATTTATTTCTCATGTTTGGTTCGCAAGAAATCATCATTTGAAAATGGCAAACGTCACATTGTGAGCCAATGTTTTGCATCTATTTTTAACTTACCACCAATTTCATTCAACTAAGCTGTGATATCCTAATAACATGCAAAAGCGTCCTGAGCAATGGATTTTTTAAAACGGTATACTTATTATACCTAAGGGTCACGATAGCACACTGAATTAATTCAAGGTCAAATTTATAGGATGGAAAACAAAGAAAAACAAAACATTGGACAACCGTGACAATGTGAGTCGACGACAACACACCTGCTTCTTTCAAGTTCACTTTTTACAGAAAATGAGTCCGTTGCAATTGTTAATACCTTAAAAACCAAACATGGCAAATGAATGAAACTTTCACTGACCGGAGTGCAAAAAATATGTTCCTCTTAAACATATTAAAGATTGATGTCACTTTGACTTTTCTTGAACACCTCAGGACTGTAAATATTTGCTACTTCTTTAGAAAAGCATATTCTTACAATGTCATTCTTTTGAAATCAAGCGTTATTAAATTGTTCTAGAATAAGACGTTACAATGCTTCTATTCCATAACACTTCTGCTGCCTATCATCCTCTATGTTCTGACATATCCTTGCCTTCTCACCTAACTGCAGCATCTCTGTCAGGGACGGGGCAGACTTCATGTTGTTGTGGAAAATGGAAAAGTTACTGGAAGGTCATGAATAGAGTGAAAAGTCTCAAGTAAATAGTTTATCCCTCTCCTTTGATTGAACTATAAAAGGTGAATGGATCACGGATTTCCTATATACACGGACAAAGCATGTAACGAGTATGTCCTATCCGCACATTGTCGCCACCGACTGGCGACTAAAAGGCGCACCAAGATGGCCGTCGTGAAGTTGTAATTTGTATGATGTGACAAAGACTTTGTAATATTTTGAACAAAAGAAAAACTCGAATGGGAAATAATATTATATTCCTGCAATACATGTAGTGATTTGGCCCAAGCTTACTTTGCATTATATCGAAAATATTCCAACTTTCTTGCAAAATCTGTGGATTTACTTGAGCAAGCCCAGACTCTAACACAAGATCATAACAGACAGCCATCTTGCTACACCTATATTCATACGTATGGTAGCCTCAATTTAATGTGCAGTATGCTCTATCCATGTATATAGGAATTCCGTGGTATGGTTGACCACTGTTGTAATACATGTTTTTTTTTTTTTAACCAGACTGAGTTGCTTAAGCATTCGTCTTGTTTTGGTCAACGTCTACACGATTGGCCAGGAGGGAGTTGTCCATTTAGTAATTGCCTCTACAATGTTTGTGAACAATGGAGTTTGCCATGAATGAAGAAGAAAACCGCCACAAAAATTATATGATCGACTCAACCGTTCATCATTTTCGGTACTGTACCTACCTCGAAATTCTTTGGGCAGTAACTTATTACAGTACATAGTATCAATGGCGTTTTTTAATTTTCTATTAGATTTTTGAGGTTATCGGTATTTTGGGCATATTATGAAACACATACGAATGAGTCGTTAGGTGGGTTAAAAGGGAACACCGAGGTAAAGTACGTTGTAATAAAAATGAAGCAAAATTATTTAAAACTAATTCAATTTCAAGAAATATAGTACAAAAAAACCGAAATGGCTAAAACAAACTCAGTTAATCATTTAAAGATCTGTTCTTAAAGGACAGATAAGAACATTGATCTTCATCATGTTCTCGAAATGTATATACCTTTAACCTTGCACTTTGGACTATTTGAAAAAAATATAAAGATGGCTAGCCCTTTAATATTTAAGAAGAACGATTATATTCACCATGTGGCCGTTTTGCCGAGGCATTGGCGACCTTGACGTACTTGTATGCAGTGGCGGCTCAACAAGTAGAGGGGTTGGGAATTTGGGAGCTCGGCTCCCAATTCAAAAATGCGGTCTAAGCCCCTGTATTTGCCAAGTGTTCCAATGACGGACAAACGGAAGAATGCCATATTGGAATACAAGCATATTTGATCTTGTTCTGTCTAAAGCTTTACGAATCAGAACACTCTAGGAGTGCAGTTTCATGCCGCCAACTTCAATACTTGTAAAAACAAACATAACTTTCTAATCGTTCTTCAACAACCGAGATGTGGAGGATTATCGTGGCGAATATAGTTTCGCTGACCCTTACGATCGTATGTGTTTTTAGTTTTGTTCCTCACCGCCTGGTGTAGCGTACTGTTTACTAATTGCTCTGTTAAGTAACACGAGACAAAATATGCTATGAATGGCCAGTCTACAATATGAGAGGGAAACCCGAAAATGCAACTACATAACATTCTTTGTAATAGCTGGTGCACCTAACGAAATAAAGCGACAAATTGACACAATAACTGCAGATCAGTGAAGGAGCATAATTTTCCATTGTAATCAATTCAGCTTTAATGTGGTCGCAAGTCTCATATCACTGGTTCAACAAGGTTCGAGACTTTTGTAACTTCATCATTAGGTTCGAAGATACTGTTACTTTAACTTCAGGTAGTGTCTAGACTATAGCGCGAACATGATAGTAATTCGTTGGGATCTGCGTAGCTATACAAATCGGGGACATGTGTTCCGCTTGTGAAGTGGACGTCAGGTAGTTCGTATGTACCGTCTGGAGTATCCCGATTCTTATGACTATGAGTCTCTTCACTTAAGAAGCGAATGTGTTGCTGCGTCAATGAACTTTCAACAGTTTGAATGGAGTTGCTGCGGCATGCTGTGCGATTTAAATTTTCGTAGTAAACCTCGGGCTTAGCAGCTTCCTCCTGCCTAACGTCTTCACACATTTCAACTTTACTTTGCATTCTCGACAAAGAATCTGAATATTCATGGATTGATGCCCGGCGTTGTTTCCTTTTTCTGAAATGTAAAAAGAAGAGTATTTATTTGTTAATTAATACAGGTCTTTTTTGAGCATGAGAAATCTTTGAACCAAATATATAAAATGTCTCAGTCATTACTGATACAAACTTGAGAAATCATGTTTACAATGATTTCGGTTTTTCCCCTCTGGTAATCTCAAACGACATTTGGCTTTTACTGAATATAGCAAATCCATGTATCAAATATAAAAAGTGTCGGTTATTCCTATCTTGAGATATCGTGTTTACACGTCAATCTTGAACTTTTCGCAGTTTTACCACCGGTGACCTCAAATGACCTCCGACCTCCACCCAAATCAACGGGGTTCCTTTTCTCAGTATAAAAAAATCTATATACCGAATTTGAAGTGTCAGTCATTCCTAACTTGTTTAAAAGGTTATCGTTTTTTGACCCCTGGTGACCTTGAATGAACTTTGACTCTTCTAAAACGAGACTTCCTTCTCGTAACATGCCTAATCTACATATTAAATATAAAAAGTATCGGACGTTCCTACCTTGAGATATGATGTTTACAAGCTAAAGTGTCACAAACAAGCGAACACTCCTCCACGCTCACCTACGCACACATACACACACACGACATCACCATCGCATAGATTCCTTGCCTATGTTTTAATTGATTGTCTACTATTATGCAACAGGTTCTTGAGGCTTAAGTGCAAAAGTTCGTTTGAAAGGATAGCAAAAACATCATATCTTACCAGTTGTGACTATCAAACATCAGAGCAACTTACGTCGGAGGCTTGATATATGGCTGGAAGCTCATGCATACACGCATGTGCAAATTTATTACAGTAAAATTTCTTGTTTTATTACAGATAAAGGTTGTAAATATACGGAATTGCTTATAATTCCACTACAGACTGTTTTGTTGATTAAATTAACATAATTTTTCTGGTAGATTTTTAAAAAACTTATGTGGTTATGTGTTTCTAGTACAAACGACATTAAAATAATCCGTTACAGATATTTTCTGTACAAAAAGTACATCAAATTTTATGTGAAATTGCAGTCATTTTTTATAGTGAAGTTTTACTTTCACCAACCATATTTCGAGGGTTTTTATCAAACGTGTATTGCATTGTTTCGACGTTAGCTTACACTGTACCATACTTTTCCAGTGAGACAAACGAAAGTGTTTACGGCGTCCATGTTGTCTACTATAGTATATGAAGTTCCAGTATGGTATCATTTTGTGCAAGTTAAGGACAAAAATAGAATCCGAAGTTTCCTTTAACTTTTTCCAAAAATTGTTTTAGGCTTAATTATGAAAACCTTGTATTTAATGTTAATGAAGCAGCCACGAAAGAATTAATAAGACTTCCAAAAGCTGTTCAGGCTAATATGGGTCATTCTCTACACCTTTGTTTTAATTCTTTTCGTTTCGTTTATTTTTTCAATTGCACTACATACAAATGTTAGTACAGAAATATAAAATCAGACAATGCACTAAATTACAGTATGTAAAAAAAAAGAAAAAATGGAACCAGATGAAGCTATAACCTTTTCTAGTCTGGTCCTAAACCAGAGGCTTTCGATTTTTAAAATAAAACAAAACATAATGCAGCTATAGGCTATACAGAAAAGTGCAGTAAATTTTCACACGAATTTCATGCTCATTAACAATAAGAACCAAATTTTGTTAAGAAACATAAACAGACAGAAGAAATTTCTTAAAGTACTTCTTAAATAAGTTAATATTAGGAGAGCTTTGTAATTAAGTATCAAGGGAATTCCAGAGGTGTACCCCATAACTTCGTACATGGGAATGAGAAAATATTTTCCGTGTGAAGGGTTGTATGAGATTATCTCTTCCCCTTGTAGGATAACTGTGATGGGTGCTATTTGGGTGAAAAAACGATTTCAAATCAAATGGGAGTTGATCATTATCCTGTCTGTATAGGAAAATGCCTAACTGGTATTTGTAGTGATCTTTTAAAGTAAGCATGTTAAGGTTATAAAAATACGGAAGTGCATGGGTGTAAGGTGGGACATTTGAGATTTTACGAACAGCCCGCTTTTGAAGAACAAGAAGTTTGTCGATGTAAGTTTGAGGGGAACTTCCCCATAGCAAAATACTATAAGTAAGCTGAGGGACAATAAGAGAATTATAAATGGTTAATAGGAGTTTACTAGGAAGATAATATTTCAACTTGTTCATTACACCCACCATTCTAGAAACGGACTCGGTGACATTATCTATGTGATTCTTCCAAGAAAGTTTGCTGTCAATTGAAACCCCTAAAAATTAAGTAAAATTACTACTTTTTATAACGATACCTTTTTACTTCTTTGTTTAGCTGCGCGGAAAGACAGGGGACAATTTCACAGCGGAATTACGGTATAAAGAACATAAAAAAGTCAGGATGTAAGTATGTCGGTTGTCAGTGTTGTGATCATGAACTGAAAAGTGGTATGAAAAATAGTTTGAAAAATAGCTGGACAGCAGGATAAAATTACTATTTTTTATAACGATACCTTTAAAGTTTAAGGTGTATTGGGGACTATTACCTCTACTTTTATCAAAAACCAACAACTCGTTTTGTCAATATTTAACGATAACTTGTTTGCGGCTAACCAATCGGCCACACGATTTACTTCTAAAGATGCAATTTGAAGAGCTTCATTGACATTTGAGCTATGACAATAGACGGTTGTGTCATCAGCAAATAGTACAAACTTTAGTAATCTTGAACATTTATACATATCATTAATATAAAATTTAACGAGTAAAGGTCCCAGTATAGTTCCTTTTGGGACACCGACAGTAATTTCCTTAACATCAGAATCTTTACCTCTGTAAGGGACATATTGTTGTCTATTTGTGAAGTAACTTTTTAACCAATTTAGTGCCACACCCCGTATTCCATACCTATATAATTTAAAAAGATACTATGATCAATAGTATTCTCTGTGCAATAAAACAAACTATAATTTAAGAAATCCAAACATAACTCCATGTTTAAGAATATTACTTTTTAAGAATTTATTTTATTAACAGCTGTTTTTCTTCAAAACGGTCTTTTGGAACAATTTTTGTAGTTTCTTATAACAACTCTTAAAGTGCATTTTGTAATTTTATAATTTCTTGCTTGCTTATTTTTTCAAACTGTTTGCGTGTGTTAACCTTTCGTTCCTTTAAATGTCATAACCTTTCATCCTTTTATCCTTTTTATAAATTGTTTAAAATCTGTACAGGAATAACGAATGAAATTAAAAACATCTAAGATGAGTAGAGAACCAAGGAGACCTCTCATAAGAGAAATTATGTCAATTGATTGGTTTTGGTTGTGAATTTCGCTTGATTTCCAGATCCCAAAATGTACATCTTACAGATTGAGTTTCTAATGTGTCTTCCCAAGGCCTTGTAAAATTTCGTGATATTTTCATATTCACTCTTTATCTTTTTCTTTGTCTTTTTTAAAAAGTAAATAATAAAAATCCGTCTTTATGCGGTACTATTACCGTTACAGTAAGTTTCGTTTCGTGGGCTTCGTTTGTTTTTCCGTTAACATATTAAACTTAATAGAAAAAAGATTTTTACATAAAATCTACTTAAGTGAAAGGAAGAACACAGACAACTCGAAAGTGCTAAAGAGACGTGCAGTATTGTCAGATACAAAAAGAGAAAAGAGAAGAAAAGAGAAAACCAAAACCAAGAACAAGAAGTCAAATAACCTGCAATCTACAGTAGCAAATGCAAGGGGTCAAGAACAAAGAGAAAAGATCAAAAGAAGAGAAAGACTAGCCCAACGAAAAACCCATCCTTATCTTCCCTCCACACCTTGGCAAAAGGTAATGTAAGATTGAAAAGTTGAGATATCGACGGAATAAAATCAGTGCAAAGCCAGTTTGACTGGTAGCCTTAAATTCAGTTATGTGAAACGCTTTTCGTGAAGGTTTTACTTCTTTGTTTAGCTGCGCGGAAAGACAGGGGACAATTCCACAGCGGAATTACAGTGTAAAGAACTTGAAAAAAGTCAAGATGTAAGGATGTCGGTTATCAGTGTTGTGATCATGAACTGAAAAGTGGTATGAAAAATAGTTTGGAAAATAGCTGGGCAGCAGGATATGTAATGACTGGTAAGTCAACTTGAGATGAAGGGACAGGAATTTTAAACATGTTGTAACAGAACCAATCTTGTCTTTAGAAATACTAGCTTTTGTTGACGACTGGTTATAATCCGAGCTTGGAAATAAAATTAAAGTGCTTGTGAAGTATTGATAATGAAAATTTGCGAAATAATGTGCAGCAGGCGAACAGCCTTGCCGCTAATCGGAAAGATATGTAAGAAGAACCACTTCTGCAAATATCTGCAAAGTTTGTTCCTTGTATCATACTTTGGACACACACTATCTTGGTGAAAGACATGCTTATACTAGGCCTACCTGAGTTGAAGAATATCGAATTATAGAATGTTGACTTAGACTTTTGTAATAACTAGAACTCTTGTAATAGGTCACCACTTTTGTAACAAGAGGGCAATCCACGGAGTAACATATCTCCTCGCTAACATGTGCTCAAGTTGAATGTGGAACTGTAAAAAGTATCGGATTCAGGAAAGCACAGATCCTTCAGTTGTAAGTTAGAAGTTAACATGATCGGAAGGGATGGCTCACTAAACTAATATGGATATAAACGTAACGATTAAGACGCTTTCGGGGACGCAGTGGCGTAGCCAGGATGGAATTGTTAGGGGGCCTATGTACCAAGTGGGGGGGGGGGAGCCTGGTACCTCAGAGGGTCAGGTGCGGCAAGACTCTCTAGCGGAGCTCCACCATCGGTTGTCGAAGAGCGTACAAGAAAAATTTGGGTTTTACAAACCCTCCAGATGGCTGGAAACGGCAATTCCCGCGTGTTTTAAGTTGGATATATCCAGCCATGAAAAACGAATCTCATGTCTGGCACTTCTTTAATAGTGAGATTAATAAATAAATCTATGAAAAATGATAAACCATTACACTTTTCAGGGACCCAAAATTTTAGGCATTTCTGATCTGTGGCCTGGATGAGACAAAAGTGAACCGGTATCTTCCTTTTCCTTGGGAAAAATTGTGAACTTCAGGAGAACATAGATCCCAAATGAGGCAATGTTTGAATGGATTTCATCTTTAATAGGAAAACCGAAATTAGTTGTGTCCCCTTCTGAGAAACTTTCTTTGCGTTAGATTTGCTGGATGCAAAATGGTGCTTTGTTTGGCAAAACTTTGAACTGATTATAGGCCTACGTTTCAGGGTTTTCCTACTTGGGGCGCATGAAAATTTTCAAAATACTCATTTTTAGTCTTTGTAGAGATTTAACAAGTGACATACATACTACCAAAGAAACAATGTTTTCCGGTTTTCGGTGTTGTCTAGATGCAAAATGGTGTAGTATTTGTTCAGTCATCGGTACATTACGTAGTCAAATTAAAAAACAACGAGTAAATCTCTCATAATATTTAAACCTCAAAGCAGAAGTTTGGATCATGCGGAAACACAAGAAATCTGGACCTTGTGGACATTTTACAAATTCGCCAGGACGCCAATGCCAAAAACGTTCTACAGTGGCACTTGTCATGGGAAGGAGTGAGGCACGACATAGGCCTACTTGTTAGGGACGGAAGGGAAGAATTATTCGACAAGGCAGTACCCTACCCTTAAGGCATATTTTGTGTATGATAAAGTATAGAAATGGACGTGTAAGAATGGTCTCAAGTGTATGATTGCGTTGTTTTCAGTAAATCAACCACCTATCCGAAAGGCAGAAAGGGTTTTAACCTAACAAAGTCCCATTTGAGTTTGTCGTCCAGACTGTCTTTACTTCCGAGGGTCTGGGAGACAAAAGTTCCCACACTGAGGTGCCACCTATCAATTTTGAAAAGAATCGTTTCAGCCCACTAGAAGGAGTTTAAGGGACAAAAAGGTTGTTTTACGAACAAATTATCACTAGAAAAATTTTTGTTCCACTCTACCTCTTGACCTTTGACTTCTGTTGCTCTGGCAACCACATATTTTGGTAGGTGTAGATACAATCATCATATGTGTGAAGTTTCGTGTCAGGAGGACGTTTCGCTTTGGAAATATAGCAGAAAATGTGATTTCACTAAATTTGACCTTTGTCATGTAACCTTTGACCTTCACTTCCGGTTAGGTATTAAAATGCAATTTTTCTACCTAGTGTGTGTGTCCAATTTTGTTTTCCTTATATCTTGTAAACGGCTGGGCCGATTTTCTTCAAACTTGGTACCATCCTACCAAGTTTGAAGAAAATCGGCCCAAGATTTAGAAGATATTAGGAAAACAAAATTGGACACACACGCTCACCAACCAACACACACAAACACACACACACGGACAGGTTTTGACCCCTCTCTCAGCCCTGGACATTCAGTCACCCCGGAGTACCTCCTCATGGGTTAGACCTTGAGAATAGTAAATTGGGAAAAATTTACTGTTACCATGGTAACCATTGGGATATTAGCTTGCATTGCTATGTATAGCCCCATAGGCAAAGTGACTTCAATATCTCATCCTTCTCACATAGCGATGAGATAATAAATTTGCCATTTTTGTAATCCATCCAATAACTTTTGTAATAGGAATCTCTCAAAATTTTTTTGTAATCGTCAGCCAACAGCTTTTGTAATTACGTCAGTAGGGTACAGAGAATGAGAGCACTGCATCTGGGAAATTTGCTTTCTATGGTACAATCATGAAATTTGGTATAGGGCAAAAAGTAGGCTATGGCCGAAAGGAAACATTGGGTAATAAGCACTTTGGAGATTTGTCCAGTGAGAGAAATAGGGGTCATTTCAAAAGAGTTTATCGCTTCACCCGTATCTTGGTACACTTCTGTGTATAAACTATTGTTTAAGACTTGCAAGACGCAATATTTGGATATATAAATACAATTTATTGATATATGTATAGATATACTTTAAACACATTTAAACCTTAACTCTGTCGAGAGAAGACAGTAAACATTCAAAACTTTCTTTCTGGATTTTTTTTCGATTCACGTCTAGCAAAATGGTCGCCAATTTTGAACTACCATGTATTGTAATTGAAAGGAAAAACATTCTTAAAAATGCAAAGTCACAAATTTTATTTATATCCGACCATATGTTGGTGCAAAGTTAATACAATTTGGAAACATTTTGGTTGAAATTTAACTCAACTAAAATTGCGGACAAATCAAAATGGCTGCTAAATCGAAAAATGGGATGTATCATTACAGTTAGAAAAATAACCCTTACAGAATATTTCGTACTCGTTTGTTACTCGACTGTACAGACGAAACAAGTTTTATGAACGGAATTGAACCAATACACGGGTGGAACGACGAACGCTTTAAAAATTACCCCATTCCTCTCACTGGACAAATTTGCAAAATCCTTATAACCAAATTTTATCCCTCAGGTCATACTTTAATTGTGGTACCAGATTTTACGCTGGTATCATAAAGAGCAAATTTTGCAAAGCAGTTCCCTCCTCTGATCGCCTACTATTATTAAAGGAGGGGTTGTGACTAATGATTACAAAAGTGATTGAAAGAGAATTCTTTTTCAATAGTCGTTGGGAGAATAGGAAATTGTCGCAAAAGGGGTAATTTTACTGCAAAAGTGGTCGAAGTAATTACAAAAGTGGTGACCTATTAAAAAGTGGTATTTATTACAAGGGTGGTTGTTTCACACGTTTTGGCTTAAGATGGACAGGACACGATAGCATTACCTCGGCGCGTTTACAGATTTCTCCGACATTACGTTACTTAGGGGTGTCACTTAAATGGTATCACGAACGATTGTTAGAGGCCTTTAGTTAAAATATCATCATTTTGAGCTCTACTTACCCTGTTTTCCACATCACAATTGAAATGACACTGAAAAGCACCATGACTATTACACCTCCCAAAATGGCAACAAAAATACCTGAAGGAAAATAAATAATATTAGGATCACCTACTCAAATAATAATGATTTGACTAATTTCTGAACAAACAGAGTGTTGTGTTTCAAAATGTTTACACTTGGATTTTACAGACAACATTGATTTTCAATTATTGCAATGAAAATCATATATTTATCATCTTTGGTTGAAGAATATTATATTTAGAACTGTAAGAACTAACCGGTCTTCAAATTGATGAAGGACAAGATTTTCTCTAAATCTGTGGCAAAAGAAGAAAAATGTAATACCAATGTTTCACTTTAGTTATGATCCCTTTAATTAAAGTCGTAACTAGATATTTATGACAGAAAAGCTACTTAAAAAGTTTCCGTACATCATACCTTCGCAAAACCAAAATTAAATTTAGACATAAATAAAAACCGCGGACATGTAACAAATCAAGGGAAATGTGAGCAAATATACATTAATAAAGCAAAAATGAGTGACTTCGATTCAGTCTTAACTCGGAGAACGTGGATGCCATTGGATCCAATTTTCAACACACCAGTGACTTAAGTTTTCGAAGTATGGTTGGTACAAGAATGAACTTGCGATCATCTTTCCATTCAAGGTGTCACATGGTTGACTACATATCACATACAAATCGGGATTCTGTTCTTTAGTCGGCAAGGTGATAAAATTTCACTTTGAACTTGCATTTCTGTCGTGAGTAAGAGACATCTAAACATGCCATTTTTTTCTGTAAACACGTTTTTTTTTTTTTTATATTAGACCGGGCTCATATCAACCAATATCTTAACTCAAGCTTCTCATATGTCTTCAATTTACAATTTACCACCTTGGCCCAATATACTGTAGTGAAAAAAAACTAAGAATAAAAGTCGAATGGGTTGCAGTATTATCTTTTTCTATTCTACAATTCTCGATCTTTATCAGAACAATGTACCTTATTGATCTTAAATGAGATGTGTACAAATGAAAGGTGACCATCCGAAGAACAGGTGAGCCTTTATGGGGTACATGTTTGTGCTTACCAGTCATCCTGGAATCAGCGGTTATTTCATGTAATTTTCGGTATCTTGTAGGAAGACTACTTTGACTTATTTCAGTTGGCGTATATCCCTTGTCTGAAACGCATTAGAGATAAAGACCTTTATAAATATGATGCCACAGAACTAAAGGCCAAGTCACAGCGATATCTGATCGGATTTTTGTGAGTTCTAACTAATGTCTCCTCCATCTTTGGTCGAAAAGAAACAAAAATTTGCCAACCTGTGTAGATATTTGAATTGTATCGCAGGACTACAAAATTCTAAGTTATATCAATTATTCCGTGACGTCACTTCCGCAGACAGCTTTTATCGGATACACGTAGTCCGATAAAAGCTATTTGTTAATTTCACCTCACAAAATAAGTAGTATGTATTTCATGTCCGTGGTCCTCTCATGCCGGTCATGTAGTTACACAGGATGGCAAATATTTGGTTCTTTGCGACAATGGGTGGAGGAGATTTTAAGTAAAACTCATAAAAATCGGGTGGTGATCCGACCCGATATCGTTGTAGTGTGACCTAGGCTTAAGAGTTTTTATTGACTAGAGTCCAAGGTCAAAATGGCGGAACGTCAGACCATGGAGGCCAAAGAAGGTACGAATTTGCAGTGTCTCGACCAACCAGTCGTTTCTACCGTGTGTGCACTTTCTCTAATTGTTTGCTACTTTTTAGGGTTTGTCTTCGTAAGGGGTGCCCAGAATTAGCTTCAAAAACGCCGTAACGCGTTTCAAAAACCTACAGGAATAAAACGCGCGCCTTTTAAATACACCGCAAGTACTTTTATTGTGGGCACTTAAGAAATCGGGTTATGTGCAGCGCACAACCAGATAATGATTGGATAACGTTTGTTCGCCCGTGCTCGTCCTTTCCGAAACAAAAATACGTCTGAAAAAGCCTGGTCATGCGCTCAGGGGTGCGTTCTTTTTTGCCAAAGCCTACATACAAGTTACGTGCAAGCGGGTGTTTTCGTTTTAAATATTAATATGCGCTGCGTACTATTTGATCTTGTAAGCAACTGTGTGCGTCTTTTTCAGTCAGGTTGAAATACTGTACACTTGATGTTTTGGATATTCAGTCAAGGATTTGTAGTTCGAGGACTCACACGCGAAGGTAAGTGCCTATTATCTATTCCAGTCTATATTATCTAAGGTAGACTACTAAAGCCTCCATTCGTAATCGACACCCAGATTTTCGAAGTGAATTCTGTTGCTAAGCTTACCTTTTGTTAAGCTCTGTAGGCAACTTGGTATCTTTTATCTCGCTGTACGACGCTGAAAGTTGAAAATACATCTCAGATATAGGCGACCTACCACTAATTTGTGACGCCAACTTTTGCATACTTGAACTCAATGTAAAATGATGTTCCTACAGCAACAAAAGTATTGCTATTCCTTTACTTTTCGAGATTTGCGCGGGAAAATACACCTCTTCTGAGGTTTCGAAAATCGCCAAAATGTTGTCGTCACAGCACAACGCCCGACCGTCGGAGACTAAACCGTTATGTTACTGCTCTTGCTTTCAAATTGGCCGGAATATTTTACAGGGCATGTATTAGACCTTGGTCTCTAGTTAATAAATACTCTTAGCCACAGAACGCAAATAACGCCCTCCTTTAGGGCAACAAGTGTATGGTCGTAAGTTACTTTAAAAGATACAGACAGCTGATTCGTTTAACAAGTGAATACAAGCTTAAGGGTTCTACGCGCGTCGGAAGAATTCTGATGAATGCAAGCATCCTCGTTCCTTTCCGCTAAAATATTTACATGTGACGCCAATCCGTGAGATGTATAGCAGTTCGTCATTTAGTGAGATAAGTAGAAATGTTTAGGAACGTACACTTATTTGCAAGACATAGTCTCAAATAGTGTCTGTCATAAAGCTTTCGAATGACTTATAAAGTAAAAAGTTTCAAATTGTTTATTAATCATATGCAATGGCATATTCTTGCAATATCTGACTCTGTTTTCAGCAGACAAGATAATACCAATTCACATTTTAAAAATGATAGCTTTGCTCAAATCAAGTGTAAAACTTTTAGTCGCAATAAGACACTTTCACAGAAAATATTTAATAGAGAAACTGTTCGAATGAGTTATTGTTGAAAGCCAAATGTCCAGCAAACCATCAGCTCACACAATGAGGCCCTAGTTAAGAATGAAACTGAAACAATAAATGACTTTAACAATTGCATAAATAAGGGAATCAGTCTCCTAAATGTAACTTCCCTTCCCATGTAATAAACCAGACTGAAGCTACCGTTTTACAGCGAAGGGTATAGAAACTTAAGTTGGCATTGCAAAATTCTTTAGTTAAGGTACCATAACGACATTTTCCTTTTATTAATACTCCAATGACACATCGCGAAACGAATATGTATGGTACTCAAAAGAAGCTCTTTTTTTCGTATAAAATCACTTGGAAATTTTTGAAAATGGCTTTCGTCTATTAAGTCACAACAAAAACGGGGTAATTTATTCTTGTGGGATAGGTGATTTAAAATCTGGAAACCTATTGACCTACCCTCAAAAAACGGTCTGACGTCTGAATTGGTTTCCACCGTAGACATTGTCAGATGTCCTCGCGAGTATGTAATGTTTGCACTCTTTATGTATGTGCATGTACTTATCATGTGAATGCTCAATATTCCCTTTGACAGCGTGAACTGTATGACGCCTGGTCTGTATCATTTTTGCCGAATTTCGTCACAAATAAAAACGATTCCAATGCGGATTTATTAACAAACTAATATTGTATTATTGACAACAGCTGTGCATGTCTCGTCTATGAACCATACAATGAAACCTTTAAGTGTTTAAGCAAACATTCAATTTTACCTAGTTTTCTAGTAACCCATACTTTTAATATACTCACCTTGTGTGTTTGATATGGAACTAACTGCGATTAAATTGACGGATGGAAACTTCTCTGAGGTCGATGCTTCATCAGTTATGTAACTCATCTTAAACATAATTCATGTAAAGAAAGCGAAATGAAGATGTACTTTCACTTGTTTGCAAGACGAATTCTAACTCCAAGTATATTATCTGAACGTATGAAGTGATCAATGACTCATTTTTTAGTCCTTATTGTAAAAGGGAAGTACTCAGTCCGCAGGTCTTAACATTTTTAAAAGCAAAACACGTACAAAGTCACTCCCATCTCACTACGAAAGAATTGTAGTTTGATTGCCATTGAATTTTTCAATGATACAAAATGGCACATCCGTGTCAGATTGGTAATCTCTGATTAAAAAAACTTTACATGAATAAGACGTTTTCTTTGCTTCTTCGGAATCCAGTAATCGTCTTAGTGAAAAATTAAGTATGGTTTTGTTATTAGTTATTATTACAAAAGGTGATTTGCCTATTTTTAGTAACCACATTTCATATGTATAGGTAAAGTAATTTACATATCAATACAAAATAAATTTGCATTTCTATGATGTTTTGTTTTATTTTTTTCCTCGGGAGCATCATGCAAATGTTCTTGCCAGGTTACACTCCCTTGAGTATTTTTACGTATTAAATTTCTTATTCATATGACAGTCATATCTACATAACACGGGCGCGATCAACTTCCCTACGTTTCGGACGTTCAGAAGGGTCTGACCTGTACAGTCTGAAATCTCCAGGCTCTACTTTTATGTCAGAACGTGTTGTTATAATCTGACTGTTGCTTACACAATCTCAATGACAAATTGATACTTTCAACTAAGCAATTGCATTTAAAAGAAGCAAAGGCATTTTTAAGAAAAGCACGAGCGCACGTCTCTTACCATTTATTTATAAGTATATGTAACGATGAAATGAAATACTTAAGCCAAAATCGTGGTTTAGAAGGCCACTACCGCAGATATTTAATGCAATTAGAGGCCAGCGGCTACAGTGGCGGAGCTAGCGATCTCGGTCAGAGGGGGATACTGAGTGAGTCTTCAACCTATAGGCCAACATATCAGCCAACTTTTCAGATGGTCCAAAATGTCTCGCACTACAGAGCTTGCAAAGTTCCATACAAAGAATCGAATTTAAAATTTAGTGATTCACAGCTGCAGTCCAGGGTACCCACCTCAGTTTTAGGTGTTGTGTACTGTGTTGCATGTGGGTTATAGCCGTCTCTGCATAGGATAACAGACTTAACTCTGTGAATGAAACACTTTCTTAGGTGCTCATGTTAAGAATCTTTACATTTCTCAGTGGCCGGTTTATTGGCGTTATGGCATTCCACAGGTGCATTATAGTATCACATTGTGCCAACGTAACTTCCCTGCTGTATTTCTGTCAGGTTTAGGGGATGGTATGTGCAAACGGGCCTAACAAAGCTGACGTCTGTTTAGATACTACTTCTTTCAAAACATTACATGTCTTACCAATTACAACGTAATGGGATGGGAGGGGGTAGGCGGTTCACCATCTGACGTTACCCAGTCGATGAAATGCTATTTTGGGGAGGGAACAGCACCCATCATGTAAATATATGCATGATTTAAACAGAAGCTTTTATTGCCACTCTATTGGAGGAATATGAGTCGCTCTTGAAGGACGTTTGATCAGTTTTTTTATAAACCAACTAGAACGGTTCCTGTTCTTGGCTCTATAAGGCAGAACGTCATCAGTAGTAGCCTTTTCACAATGGCGGGAATTGTCATGAGAGTTAGTAATGCACCTAAGAGCGCATCTAACAAAATATCTATGTAACTTTCCTCTGTTTCTACCGACTCCTGGTCTGCGGACCCTTAATTTAGAAAGCAAATCTAGAGACTTGGTGCCATGTCACTGGCAAACAGTCGAATAATCGGGAAACCGACGGGGTAAGTAGCTGGTCCCCATGCAGTTAGAACTCATTGCTTTATTAAAACTCGCTTTTAGGTGCCATATTTGGATGAAGGTTGTTTTGAAAACTAGTGGTGGTGGTGTTTTAATTTTCTCAGAGATAGAGAGGTACGCCCTCTGCTTAGAGGCAATGCCGTTATTGGCTGAGGCGATCTCTTCAGACAGGTATAGTTTCTCTTGTGGAGTTTTCCTGTAAAGGAATTCCCCTTTTCCAAGAAGTCAATCTCTGCGCTGCAAATAGTTTAGCGTATTTACGTTAATCCTTTTTATGAAGCCTCTGGATGTGGGATGTGGGTATGCAGAGTAACGGTATATTGGTATATTGAAAAGTTTCAGTGAGCGCCCTATAACTACTTTAGTGTCACGGAGGCGGCTTGATTGAAACTTTCACCTTTTAGTAGATTTTGTAATCTAGATAGGTAACCTCAATTTCGGAGATTCCAGTTGTGAGTAAAAGAGCAAAAAATGAATTTTATCCATTATTAACCCCTTAACTCGAAAGTTCGGGTTCCGTTCCTTAAAGGAATATTGAGAAAAAGCCCTTGTTTTTAGTATTTTGTTTTGAAAGATGTATCAGAGTCTCAATTTGCGTATCAGGTCTTTCATTGACAGATGAGTACATGATGAAACGTTCCCTCTTACTTTTTGTTACATCTTTCATTTCTGCCTGATTAACTCTTATCGCTTCAGGGAGGAAAAAAGCCCACTACATGCAGACTTGATTAAGTCAAGTTTCATATCTGATTTATTGATTGACAGTAAAAGATGTGTTCCAATACACAAAAAGTTACTTAACATTTGGGGTTAGCTAACAGTTCAGTCAGCATGTGTTAATTGCTTTTCACGCAGTGTGAACACAATGAAAGCATAGCTCATTTGAGGCCACAGATCATGTAACAAACTAAGATATTAATTACACCCCATACCGCCTTTGATGTACTGGGGTGTTTACGTTCCTTTTTCAAGAAGCGACGTCACAGCATGAAATTGCTACGTTTAGACTTCGACGGTGTCTTTGTGAACTTCAAAAGCTGAAAAGGGCGCCGATATTCTATTTGAGTCCGTCAGGGGCACCACCGCCCCTGAATATGGCAGCTCCGTCACTGAGCGGCAAGTAGCATAACTGACAAAAGGAGTGTGGATAATATTTATATTGGAGCAAAACCCAAAGATGGGGAAACAAACATATCGTCGCTTATCTACAAGTAACTAAATTATCGAAAAACTTAATATCGGTGTTGTCATTTGGACTCTCTTTTTGAGGTTGTTTGCAGCAAGAAAAGGGCATGCTACGAAATCTCATTACAAGATTCGTACCCCTGGGAAACTGTGTACCTGACACCACACGTGTAGCTCCTCAACTGCTGTAATAAATCCTGAACATGACTTCTTAGCTGATCACTTAAACTTGAATATCGTGCATAACACTATTGTTTACACACAGTTGAAGTATTTTCACAATGTGCACCAACTGTTCTCCCTACCTTACACCATGGATCTATAACATAATAGTTGGATGTTCACACAATGATTCATGATTGCAGCTAGCAGTTATTCCTCTTAAAGGAACTGTCAAAGTTCCTTTAAGAGGTCCTTTTAGTGTATGATGAGTGTTAAATAAGTTGAACGTCAATTGCTAACATTCTTTTCTCGACTTCACTTATTTTCTCGTGTATAGCACAGGTCGGTAAGTAATACACAAGCCAGGAGGATCGGGTCGTAAAAGATATAAATCTTGACTGCCAGAGTGATTTTGCGTTCATTTTCACGAAAGAAAGCAACCACTTTTCTTCTACTGTGATGGTCACTGAACATTTCCTTTCTTAAGTACCTATACGACAAAACACTTCACGGGACATCATGAATCAGTCCAAATAATCATTTTATTATTCCTGATATGTTGGATACGAAATTTAAGTAGGACTTTGTTTACACTGGTGTTTTATATTAATTTAAATGTACTACTTAACATTTTAATGTTTTTCAACCGTTTCGTATCTGTCCTGAAAACATAATAAAACATAATTTTCTAACATAAAAATATATCAGTGTTGTATTTGTAACCTTTTTACCTTTTATGTACTCACTTGTGCTACCGAACCTTACCTTTATGTTCATGAATAACCAGCAAGAAAATTCCAAATGTACAACGGAACATCTCTTAGTCCCAGTCGCTATTTATTTACACCTTAAAACCATATCTGCGTTGTTAGAGATGGAAGACAAAACTACGAGTAAGCAAGTTACTCTCACGGACGTTACTTCCTTGTACAGCGGTTATCCGTCATCTCATACATGGATTTCCGTGAAATACCTTATATTACAGGTTTAAAATATCTAAAAGAAAACACCTTTCTCAATTATTCGTGTACAATTAACACAACAGCTGTGAACAAAGTTCCTCGAAAAGTAGCTTAACAAGCTGAACAAACATTCTCAAAAGTTCATTCAGTACTATATGATATATAATGGTAAACATAGCATGCCATACATACAATGGCAAATCTATTTGTGGCGAAAGTTGTTATTTTTTATTTGGAACTTTGAACATTCACATATCAAAAGAACTTGGTCACATGGACGTCTTTGTTGTTTTCAACTTAAACTAAAGACACAACATAACTGAAATCAAATTCTTCAAAAATAATTATCGAAAATGAAAATCATCATCTAGCAGTTGGTTAATGAACAATACTGTGTGAAAGAATGAATATGTATGTTACAGAGAAACACTTCAAAATATTTTAGAGTTTTGACAAAAATCTCAGCAATTATTGCTAAGTTTTTTAGTTACAGTCCTTACGACGATAAAAGTGGAAAAGTGAATGTTTCACGCAACAGTCTCTTCGCGGTTGCCATTTAATCAAACAATTGCTCACCACAGTTGTCAAAGACAGTCTCTAGCAGTGGCGGCGCTAGGGATTTCGATCAGAGGGGCAAAAATGGTCTCCAGGGGCGCTTCGAAGGAGTTAATATCCTGAGCTTCAGCACGATTGAAGCCTTTCAGACTTTCTATTTGATTTTCCGCACCTGGTAGGAAAGTACTCTGCCATCTTTCCTCAGCAACTTTTAATAATATTCAAACATGTTTTAGTTTTCTGTCAGTGGGCATCCGAAGAAGAATTTTCGGGGGGAATTCTCTTACGCAAAATGCTCCTTTGGCGGCTAAAGCACCATGAGTTGTCACGGGGCGGAAGAAAATTTTGGTCCAAAATGCCTTTCAGATCGCTGGAAATGGCATTTATAAAGCCTATTTACCGCATATACATAGGGTAAACACTGAGTGAACTGTTAAGAAATGTTGATGTTAATTTTTCTTCCTCTTTTTCTTTCTGCTTTCTTCTTTTATTCCGGTTTTTCATTTTTGCAGGAGAGGGCAAGTTCCCCCCTTGCCCCTTCCTGCGGACACCCATGTTTCTCTCACCCTCTTTGACATTTTGGCATGAAGGCGATCATTATATTTTGTGTTAATGTCAGGTCTCGATTTAAGATTCCAATGTAGTAATGGGCTTCTTTGTGAACAAAAAGATTAAACCTGCTAGATCAAAGGAGCAAGTTATCTTACAGGGGAGGGGGAATTATGGAAATTAATCACCGTTAGGTCTACATTTTTGGTATCTGGAAATCAAGATAAGTAAACGAAGAAACATTAATTCACGTTATCTACATCATTGACCTCTCTGGTATATTCATTAATTAACCCTTTACCGTTGTACAGTGTAAAGAACTTGAAAAAAGTCAAGATGTAAGGATGTCGGTTATCAGTGTTGTGATCATGAACTGAAAAGTGGTATGAAAAATAGTTTGGAAAATAGCTGGGCAGCAGGATATGTAATGACTGGTAAGTCAACTTGAGATGAAGGGACAGGAATTTTAAACATGTTGTAACAGAACCAATCTTGTCTTTAGAAATACTAGCTTTTGTTGACGACTGGTTATAATCCGAGCTTGGAAATAAAATTAAAGTGCTTGTGAAGTATTGATAATGAAAATTTGCGAAATAATGTGCAGCAGGCGAACAGCCTTGCCGCTAATCGGAAAGATATGTAAGAAGAACCACTTCTGCAAATATCTGCAAAGTTTGTTCCTTGTATCATACTTTGGACACACACTATCTTGGTGAAAGACATGCTTATACTAGGCCTACCTGAGTTGAAGAATATCGAATTATAGAATGTTGACTTAGACTTTTGTAATAACTAGAACTCTTGTAATAGGTCACCACTTTTGTAACAAGAGGGCAATCCACGGAGTAACATATCTCCTCGCTAACATGTGCTCAAGTTGAATGTGGAACTGTAAAAGTATCGGATTCAGGAAAGCACAGATCCTTCAGTTGTAAGTTAGAAGTTAACATGATCGGAAGGGATGGCTCACTAAACTAATATGGATATAAACGTAACGATTAAGACGCTTTCGGGGACGCAGTGGCGTAGCCAGGATGGAATTGTTAGGGGGCCTATGTACCAAGTGGGGGGAGCCTGGTACCTCAGAGGGTCAGGTGCGGCAAGACTCTCTAGCGGAGCTCCACCATCGGTTGTCGAAGAGCGTACAAGAAAAATTTGGGTTTTACAAACCCTCCAGATGGCTGGAAACGGCAATTCCCGCGTGTTTTAAGTTGGATATATCCAGCCATGAAAAACGAATCTCATGTCTGGCACTTCTTTAATAGTGAGATTAATAAATAAATCTATGAAAAATGATAAACCATTACACTTTTCAGGGACCCAAAATTTTAGGCATTTCTGATCTGTGGCCTGGATGAGACAAAAGTGAACCGGTATCTTCCTTTTCCTTGGGAAAAATTGTGAACTTCAGGAGAACATAGATCCCAAATGAGGCAATGTTTGAATGGATTTCATCTTTAATAGGAAAACCGAAATTAGTTGTGTCCCCTTCTGAGAAACTTTCTTTGCGTTAGATTTGCTGGATGCAAAATGGTGCTTTGTTTGGCAAAACTTTGAACTGATTATAGGCCTACGTTTCAGGGTTTTCCTACTTGGGGCGCATGAAAATTTTCAAAATACTCATTTTTAGTCTTTGTAGAGATTTAACAAGTGACATACATACTACCAAAGAAACAATGTTTTCCGGTTTTCGGTGTTGTCTAGATGCAAAATGGTGTAGTATTTGTTCAGTCATCGGTACATTACGTAGTCAAATTAAAAAACAACGAGTAAATCTCTCATAATATTTAAACCTCAAAGCAGAAGTTTGGATCATGCGGAAACACAAGAAATCTGGACCTTGTGGACATTTTACAAATTCGCCAGGACGCCAATGCCAAAAACGTTCTACAGTGGCACTTGTCATGGGAAGGAGTGAGGCACGACATAGGCCTACTTGTTAGGGACGGAAGGGAAGAATTATTCGACAAGGCAGTACCCTACCCTTAAGGCATATTTTGTGTATGATAAAGTATAGAAATGGACGTGTAAGAATGGTCTCAAGTGTATGATTGCGTTGTTTTCAGTAAATCAACCACCTATCCGAAAGGCAGAAAGGGTTTTAACCTAACAAAGTCCCATTTGAGTTTGTCGTCCAGACTGTCTTTACTTCCGAGGGTCTGGGAGACAAAAGTTCCCACACTGAGGTGCCACCTATCAATTTTGAAAAGAATCGTTTCAGCCCACTAGAAGGAGTTTAAGGGACAAAAAGGTTGTTTTACGAACAAATTATCACTAGAAAAATTTTTGTTCCACTCTACCTCTTGACCTTTGACTTCTGTTGCTCTGGCAACCACATATTTTGGTAGGTGTAGATACAATCATCATATGTGTGAAGTTTCGTGTCAGGAGGACGTTTCGCTTTGGAAATATAGCAGAAAATGTGATTTCACTAAATTTGACCTTTGTCATGTAACCTTTGACCTTCACTTCCGGTTAGGTATTAAAATGTAATTTTTCTACCTAGTGTGTGTGTCAATTTTGTTTTCCTTATATCTTGTAAACGGCTGGGCCGATTTTCTTCAAACTTGGTACCATCCTACCAAGTTTGAAGAAAATCGGCCCAAGATTTAGAAGATATTAGGAAAACAAAATTGGACACACACGCTCACCAACCAACACACACAAACACACACACACGGACAGGTTTTGACCCCTCTCTCAGCCCTGGACATTCAGTCACCCCGGAGTACCTCCTCATGGGTTAGACCTTGAGAATAGTAAATTGGGAAAAATTTACTGTTACCATGGTAACCATTGGGATATTAGCTTGCATTGCTATGTATAGCCCCATAGGCAAAGTGACTTCAATATCTCATCCTCCTCACGTAGCGATGAGATAATAAATTTGCCATTTTTGTAATCCATCCAATAACTTTTGTAATAGGAATCTCTTCAAAAATTTTTGTAATCGTCAGCCAACAGCTTTTGTAATTACGTCAGTAGGGTACAGAGAATGAGAGCACTGCATCTGGGAAATTTGCTTTCTATGGTACAATCATGAAATTTGGTATACAGCAAAAAGTAGGCTATGGCCGAAAGGAAACATTGGGTTATAAGCACTTCGGAGATTTGTCCAGTGAGAGCAATAGGGGTCATTTCAAAAGAGTTTATCGCTTCACCCGTATCTTGGTGCACTTCTGTGTATAAACTATTGTTTAAGACTTACAAGACGCAATATTTGGATATATAGATACAATAGATTGATGTATCTATAGATATACTTTAAACACATTTAAACCTAACCTCTGTCGAGAGAAGACAGTAAACATTCAAAACTTTCTTTCTGGATTTTTTTTTCGATTCACGTCTAGCAAAATGGTCGCCAATTTTGAACTACCATGTATTGTAATTGAAAGGAAAAACATTCTTAAAAATGCAAAGTCACAAATTTTATTTATATCCGACCATATGTTGGTGCAAAGTTAATACAATTTGGAAACATTTTGGTTGAAATTTAACTCAACTAAAATTGCGGACAAATCAAAATGGCTGCTAAATCGAAAAATGGGATGTATCATTACAGTTAGAAAAATAACCCTTACAGAATATTTTGTACTCGTTTGTTACTCGACTGTACAGACGAAACAAGTTTTATGAACGGAATTGAACCAATACACGGGTGGAACGACGAACGCTTTAAAAATTACCCCATTCCTCTCACTGGACAAATTTGCAAAATCCTTATAACCAAATTTTATCCCTCAGGTCATACTTTAATTGTGGTACCAGATTTTACGCTGGTATCATAAAGAGCAAATTTTGCAAAGCAGTTCCCTCCTCTGATCGCCTACTATTATTAAAGGAGGGGTTGTGACTAATGATTACAAAAGTGATTGAAAGAGAATTCTTTTTCAATAGTCGTTGGGAGAATAGGAAATTGTCGCAAAAGGGGTAATTTTACTGCAAAAGTGGTCGAAGTAATTACAAAAGTGGTGACCTATTAAAAAGTGGTATTTATTACAAGGGTGGTTGTTTCACACGTTTTGGCTTAAGATGGACAGGACACGATAGCATTACCTCGGCGCGTTTACAGATTTCTCCGACATTACGTTACTTAGGGGTGTCACTTAAATGGTATCACGAACGATTGTTAGAGGCCTTTAGTTAAAATATCATCATTTTGAGCTCTACTTACGCTGTTTTCCACATCACAATTGAAATGACACTGAAAAGCACCATGACTATTACACCTCCCAAAATGGCAACAAAAATACCTGAAGGAAAATAAATAATATTAGGATCACCTACTCAAATAATAATGATTTGACTAATTTCTGAACAAACAGAGTGTTGTGTTTCAAAATGTTTACACTTGGATTTTACAGACAACATTGATTTTCAATTATTGCAATGAAAATCATATATTTATCATCTTTGGTTGAAGAATATTATATTTAGAACTGTAAGAACTAACCGGTCTTCAAATTGATGAAGGACAAGATTTTCTCTAAATCTGTGGCAAAAGAAGAAAAATGTAATACCAATGTTTCACTTTAGTTATGATCCCTTTAATTAAAGTCGTAACTAGATATTTATGACAGAAAAGCTACTTAAAAAGTTTCCGTACATCATACCTTCGCAAAACCAAAATTAAATTTAGACATAAATAAAAACCGCGGACATGTAACAAATCAAGGGAAATGTGAGCAAATATACATTAATAAAGCAAAAATGAGTGACTTCGATTCAGTCTTAACTCGGAGAACGTGGATGCCATTGGATCCAATTTTCAACACACCAGTGACTTAAGTTTTCGAAGTATGGTTGGTACAAGAATGAACTTGCGATCATCTTTCCATTCAAGGTGTCACATGGTTGACTACATATCACATACAAATCGGGATTCTGTTCTTTAGTCGGCAAGGTGATAAAATTTCACTTTGAACTTGCATTTCTGTCGTGAGTAAGAGACATCTAAACATGCCATTTTTTTCTGTAAACACGTTTTTTTTTTTTTATATTAGACCGGGCTCATATCAACCAATATCTTAACTCAAGCTTCTCATATGTCTTCAATTTACAATTTACCACCTTGGCCCAATATACTGTAGTGAAAAAAAACTAAGAATAAAAGTCGAATGGGTTGCAGTATTATCTTTTTCTATTCTACAATTCTCGATCTTTATCAGAACAATGTACCTTATTGATCTTAAATGAGATGTGTACAAATGAAAGGTGACCATCCGAAGAACAGGTGAGCCTTTATGGGGTACATGTTTGTGCTTACCAGTCATCCTGGAATCAGCGGTTATTTCATGTAATTTTCGGTATCTTGTAGGAAGACTACTTTGACTTATTTCAGTTGGCGTATATCCCTTTGTCTGAAACGCATTAGAGATAAAGACCTTTATAAATATGATGCCACAGAACTAAAGGCCAAGTCACAGCGATATCTGATCGGATTTTTGTGAGTTCTAACTAATGTCTCCTCCATCTTTGGTCGAAAAGAAACAAAAATTTGCCAACCTGTGTAGATATTTGAATTGTATCGCAGGACTACAAAATTCTAAGTTATATCAATTATTCCGTGACGTCACTTCCGCAGACAGCTTTTATCGGATACACGTAGTCCGATAAAAGCTATTTGTTAATTTCACCTCACAAAATAAGTAGTATGTATTTCATGTCCGTGGTCCTCTCATGCCGGTCATGTAGTTACACAGGATGGCAAATATTTGGTTCTTTGCGACAATGGGTGGAGGAGATTTTAAGTAAAACTCATAAAAATCGGGTGGTGATCCGACCCGATATCGTTGTAGTGTGACCTAGGCTTAAGAGTTTTTATTGACTAGAGTCCAAGGTCAAAATGGCGGAACGTCAGACCATGGAGGCCAAAGAAGGTACGAATTTGCAGTGTCTCGACCAACCAGTCGTTTCTACCGTGTGTGCACTTTCTCTAATTGTTTGCTACTTTTTAGGGTTTGTCTTCGTAAGGGGTGCCCAGAATTAGCTTCAAAAAACGCCGTAACGCGTTTCAAAAACCTACAGGAATAAAACGCGCGCCTTTTAAATACACCGCAAGTACTTTTATTGTGGGCACTTAAGAAATCGGGTTATGTGCAGCGCACAACCAGATAATGATTGGATAACGTTTGTTCGCCCGTGCTCGTCCTTTCCGAAACAAAAATACGTCTGAAAAAGCCTGGTCATGCGCTCAGGGGTGCGTTCTTTTTTGCCAAAGCCTACATACAAGTTACGTGCAAGCGGGTGTTTTCGTTTTAAATATTAATATGCGCTGCGTACTATTTGATCTTGTAAGCAACTGTGTGCGTCTTTTCAGTCAGGTTGAAATACTGTACACTTGATGTTTTGGATATTCAGTCAAGGATTTGTAGTTCGAGGACTCACACGCGAAGGTAAGTGCCTATTATCTATTCCAGTCTATATTATCTAAGGTAGACTACTAAAGCCTCCATTCGTAATCGACACCCAGATTTTCGAAGTGAATTCTGTTGCTAAGCTTACCTTTTGTTAAGCTCTGTAGGCAACTTGGTATCTTTTATCTCGCTGTACGACGCTGAAAGTTGAAAATACATCTCAGATATAGGCGACCTACCACTAATTTGTGACGCCAACTTTTGCATACTTGAACTCAATGTAAAATGATGTTCCTACAGCAACAAAAGTATTGCTATTCCTTTACTTTTCGAGATTTGCGCGGGAAAATACACCTCTTCTGAGGTTTCGAAAATCGCCAAAATGTTGTCGTCACAGCACAACGCCCGACCGTCGGAGACTAAACCGTTATGTTACTGCTCTTGCTTTCAAATTGGCCGGAATATTTTACAGGGCATGTATTAGACCTTGGTCTCTAGTTAATAAATACTCATAGCCACAGAACGCAAATAACGCCCTCCTTTAGGGCAACAAGTGTATGGTCGTAAGTTACTTTAAAAGATACAGACAGCTGATTCGTTTAACAAGTGAATACAAGCTTAAGGGTTCTACGCGCGTCGGAAGAATTCTGATGAATGCAAGCATCCTCGTTCCTTTCCGCTAAAATATTTACATGTGACGCCAATCCGTGAGATGTATAGCAGTTCGTCATTTAGTGAGATAAGTAGAAATGTTTAGGAACGTACACTTATTTGCAAGACATAGTCTCAAATAGTGTCTGTCATAAAGCTTTCGAATGACTTATAAAGTAAAAAGTTTCAAATTGTTTATTAATCATATGCAATGGCATATTCTTGCAATATCTGACTCTGTTTTCAGCAGACAAGATAATACCAATTCACATTTTAAAAATGATAGCTTTGCTCAAATCAAGTGTAAAACTTTTAGTCGCAATAAGACACTTTCACAGAAAATATTTAATAGAGAAACTGTTCAAATGAGTTATTTTTGAAAGCCAAATGTCCAGCAAACCATCACCTCACACAACGAGGCCCTATTTAAGAATGAAACTGAAACAATAAATGACTTTAACAGTTCCATAAAAAAGGGAATCAGTCTCCTAAAATGTAACTTTTCTTCCCATGTTATAAACTGACTGAGACTACCGTTTCTACAGCAAAGGGTATAGAAACTTAAGTGGGCATTGCAAAATTCTTTAGTTAAGGTACCATAACGACATTTTCCTTTTATTAATACGCCAATGACACATCGCTAAACAAATATGTATGGTACTCAAAAGAAGCTCTTTTTTCGTATAAAATCACTTGGAAATTTTTGAAAATGGCTTTCGTCTATTATGTCACAACTAAAACGGTGTAACTTATCCTTGTGGATAGGTGATTTAAAATCTGGAAACCTATTTACCTACCCTCAAAAAACGGTCTGACGTCTGAATTGGCTTCCACCGTAGATATTGTCAGATGTCCTCGAGAGTATGTAATGTTTGCACTCTTTGTGTATGTGCATCTACTTATCATGTGAATGGTCAATATTCCCTTTGACAGCGTGAACTGTATGACGCCTGGTCTGTATCATTGTTGCCGAATTTTGTCACAAATGAAAACGATTCCAATGCGGATTTATTAACAAACTAATATTGTATTATTGACAACAGCTGTGCATGTCTCGTCTATGAACCATACAATGAAACTTTTAAGTGTTTAAGCAAATATTCAGTTTTACCTAGTTTTCTAGTAACCCATACTTTTAATATACTCACCTTGTGTGCTTGATATGGGACTAACTGCGATTAAATTGACGGATGCAAACTTCTCTGAGGTCGATGCTTCATCAGTTATGTAACTCATCTTAAACATAATTCATGTAAAGAAAGCGAAATGAAGATGTACTTTCACTTGTTTGCAAGACGAATTCTAACTCCAAGTATATTATCTGAACGTATGAAGTGATCAATGACTCATTTTTTAGTCCTTATTGTAAAAGGGAAGTACTCAGTCCGCAGGTCTTAACATTTTTTAAAAGCAAAACACGTACAAAGTCACTCCCATCTCACTACGAAAGAATTGTAGTTTGATTGCCATTGAATTTTTCAATGATACAAAATGGCACATCCGTGTCAGATTGGTAATCTCTGATTAAAAAAACTTTACATGAATAAGACGTTTTCTTTGCTTCTTCGGAATCCAGTAATCGTCTTAGTGAAAAATTAAGTATGGTTTTGTTATTAGTTATTATTACAAAAGGTGATTTGCCTATTTTTAGTAACCACATTTCATATGTATAGGTAAAGTAATTTACATATCAATACAAAATAAATTTGCATTTCTATGATGTTTTGTTTTATTTTTTCCTCGGGAGCATCATGCAAATGTTCTTGCCAGGTTACACTCCCTTGAGTATTTTTACGTATTAAATTTCTTATTCATATGACAGTCATATCTACATAACACGGGCGCGATCAACTTCCCTACGTTTCGGACGTTCAGAAGGGTCTGACCTGTACAGTCTGAAATCTCCAGGCTCTACTTTTATGTCAGAACGTGTTGTTATAATCTGACTGTTGCTTACACAATCTCAATGACAAATTGATACTTTCAACTAAGCAATTGCATTTAAAAGAAGCAAAGGCATTTTTAAGAAAAGCACGAGCGCACGTCTCTTACCATTTATTTATAAGTATATGTAACGATGAAATGAAATACTTAAGCCAAAATCGTGGTTTAGAAGGCCACTACCGCAGATATTTAATGCAATTAGAGGCCAGCGGCTACAGTGGCGGAGCTAGCGATCTCGGTCAGAGGGGGATACTGAGTGAGTCTTCAACCTATAGGCCAACATATCAGCCAACTTTTCAGATGGTCCAAAATGTCTCGCACTACAGAGCTTGCAAAGTTCCATACAAAGAATCGAATTTAAAATTTAGTGATTCACAGCTGCAGTCCAGGGTACCCACCTCAGGTTTAGGTGTTGTGTACTGTGTTGCATGTGGGTTATAGCCGTCTCTGCATAGGATAACAGACTTAACTCTGTGAATGAAACACTTTCTTAGGTGCTCATGTTAAGAATCTTTACATTTCTCAGTGGCCGGTTTATTGGCGTTATGGCATTCCACAGGTGCATTATAGTATCACATTGTGCCAACGTAACTTCCCTGCTGTATTTCTGTCAGGTTTAGGGGATGGTATGTGCAAACGGGCCTAACAAAGCTGACGTCTGTTTAGATACTACTTCTTTCAAAACATTACATGTCTTACCAATTACAACGTAATGGGATGGGAGGGGGTAGGCGGTTCACCATCTGACGTTACCCAGTCGATGAAATGCTATTTTGGGGAGGGAACAGCACCCATCATGTAAATATATGCATGATTTAAACAGAAGCTTTTATTGCCACTCTATTGGAGGAATATGAGTCGCTCTTGAAGGACGTTTGATCAGTTTTTTTATAAACCAACTAGAACGGTTCCTGTTCTTGGCTCTATAAGGCAGAACGTCATCAGTAGTAGCCTTTTCACAATGGCGGGAATTGTCATGAGAGTTAGTAATGCACCTAAGAGCGCATCTAACAAAATATCTATGTAACTTTCCTCTGTTTCTACCGACTCCTGGTCTGCGGACCCTTAATTTAGAAAGCAAATCTAGAGACTTGGTGCCATGTCACTGGCAAACAGTCGAATAATCGGGAAACCGACGGGGTAAGTAGCTGGTCCCCATGCAGTTAGAACTCATTGCTTTATTAAAACTCGCTTTTAGGTGCCATATTTGGATGAAGGTTGTTTTGAAAACTAGTGGTGGTGGTGTTTTAATTTTCTCAGAGATAGAGAGGTACGCCCTCTGCTTAGAGGCAATGCCGTTATTGGCTGAGGCGATCTCTTCAGACAGGTATAGTTTCTCTTGTGGAGTTTTCCTGTAAAGGAATTCCCCTTTTCCAAGAAGTCAATCTCTGCGCTGCAAATAGTTTAGCGTATTTACGTTAATCCTTTTTATGAAGCCTCTGGATGTGGGATGTGGGTATGCAGAGTAACGGTATATTGGTATATTGAAAAGTTTCAGTGAGCGCCCTATAACTACTTTAGTGTCACGGAGGCGGCTTGATTGAAACTTTCACCTTTTAGTAGATTTTGTAATCTAGATAGGTAACCTCAATTTCGGAGATTCCAGTTGTGAGTAAAAGAGCAAAAAATGAATTTTATCCATTATTAACCCCTTAACTCGAAAGTTCGGGTTCCGTTCCTTAAAGGAATATTGAGAAAAAGCCCTTGTTTTTAGTATTTTGTTTTGAAAGATGTATCAGAGTCTCAATTTGCGTATCAGGTCTTTCATTGACAGATGAGTACATGATGAAACGTTCCCTCTTACTTTTTGTTACATCTTTCATTTCTGCCTGATTAACTCTTATCGCTTCAGGGAGGAAAAAAAGCCCACTACATGCAGACTTGATTAAGTCAAGTTTCATATCTGATTTATTGATTGACAGTAAAAGATGTGTTCCAATACACAAAAAGTTACTTAACATTTGGGGTTAGCTAACAGTTCAGTCAGCATGTGTTAATTGCTTTTCACGCAGTGTGAACACAATGAAAGCATAGCTCATTTGAGGCCACAGATCATGTAACAAACTAAGATATTAATTACACCCCATACCGCCTTTGATGTACTGGGGTGTTTACGTTCCTTTTTCAAGAAGCGACGTCACAGCATGAAATTGCTACGTTTAGACTTCGACGGTGTCTTTGTGAACTTCAAAAGCTGAAAAGGGCGCCGATATTCTATTTGAGTCCGTCAGGGGGACCACCGCCCCTGAATATGGCAGCTCCGTCACTGAGCGGCAAGTAGCATAACTGACAAAAGGAGTGTGGATAATATTTATATTGGAGCAAAACCCAAAGATGGGGAAACAAACATATCGTCGCTTATCTACAAGTAACTAAATTATCGAAAAACTTAATATCGGTGTTGTCATTTGGACTCTCTTTTTGAGGTTGTTTGCAGCAAGAAAAGGGCATGCTACGAAATCTCATTACAAGATTCGTACCCCTGGGAAACTGTGTACCTGACACCACACGTGTAGCTCCTCAACTGCTGTAATAAATCCTGAACATGACTTCTTAGCTGATCACTTAAACTTGAATATCGTGCATAACACTATTGTTTACACACAGTTGAAGTATTTTCACAATGTGCACCAACTGTTCTCCCCTACCTTACACCATGGATCTATAACATAATAGTTGGATGTTCACACAATGATTCATGATTGCAGCTAGCAGTTATTCCTCTTAAAGGAACTGTCAAAGTTCCTTTAAGAGGTCCTTTTAGTGTATGATGAGTGTTAAATAAGTTGAACGTCAATTGCTAACATTCTTTTCTCGACTTCACTTATTTTCTCGTGTATAGCACAGGTCGGTAAGTAATACACAAGCCAGGAGGATCGGGTCGTAAAAAGATATAAATCTTGACTGCCAGAGTGATTTTGCGTTCATTTTCACGAAAGAAAGCAACCACTTTTCTTCTACTGTGATGGTCACTGAACATTTCCTTTCTTAAGTACCTATACGACAAAACACTTCACGGGACATCATGAATCAGTCCAAATAATCATTTTATTATTCCTGATATGTTGGATACGAAATTTAAGTAGGACTTTGTTTACACTGGTGTTTTATATTAATTTAAATGTACTACTTAACATTTTAATGTTTTTCAACCGTTTCGTATCTGTCCTGAAAACATAATAAAACATAATTTTCTAACATAAAAATATATCAGTGTTGTATTTGTAACCTTTTTACCTTTTATGTACTCACTTGTGCTACCGAACCTTACCTTTATGTTCATGAATAACCAGCAAGAAAATTCCAAATGTACAACGGAACATCTCTTAGTCCCAGTCGCTATTTATTTACACCTTAAAACCATATCTGCGTTGTTAGAGATGGAAGACAAAACTACGAGTAAGCAAGTTACTCTCACGGACGTTACTTCCTTGTACAGCGGTTATCCGTCATCTCATACATGGATTTCCGTGAAATACCTTATATTACAGGTTTAAAATATCTAAAAGAAAACACCTTTCTCAATTATTCGTGTACAATTAACACAACAGCTGTGAACAAAGTTCCTCGAAAAGTAGCTTAACAAGCTGAACAAACATTCTCAAAAGTTCATTCAGTACTATATGATATATAATGGTAAACATAGCATGCCATACATACAATGGCAAATCTATTTGTGGCGAAAGTTGTTATTTTTTATTTGGAACTTTGAACATTCACATATCAAAAGAACTTGGTCACATGGACGTCTTTGTTGTTTTCAACTTAAACTAAAGACACAACATAACTGAAATCAAATTCTTCAAAAATAATTATCGAAAATGAAAATCATCATCTAGCAGTTGGTTAATGAACAATACTGTGTGAAAGAATGAATATGTATGTTACAGAGAAACACTTCAAAATATTTTAGAGTTTTGACAAAAATCTCAGCAATTATTGCTAAGTTTTTTAGTTACAGTCCTTACGACGATAAAAGTGGAAAAGTGAATGTTTCACGCAACAGTCTCTTCGCGGTTGCCATTTAATCAAACAATTGCTCACCACAGTTGTCAAAGACAGTCTCTAGCAGTGGCGGCGCTAGGGATTTCGATCAGAGGGGCAAAAATGGTCTCCAGGGGCGCTTCGAAGGAGTTAATATCCTGAGCTTCAGCACGATTGAAGCCTTTCAGACTTTCTATTTGATTTTCCGCACCTGGTAGGAAAGTACTCTGCCATCTTTCCTCAGCAACTTTTAATAATATTCAAACATGTTTTAGTTTTCTGTCAGTGGGCATCCGAAGAAGAATTTTCGGGGGGGGGGGGGAATTCTCTTACGCAAAATGCTCCTTTGGCGGCTAAAGCACCATGAGTTGTCACGGGGCGGAAGAAAATTTTGGTCCAAAATGCCTTTCAGATCGCTGGAAATGGCATTTATAAAGCCTATTTACCGCATATACATAGGGTAAACACTGAGTGAACTGTTAAGAAATGTTGATGTTAATTTTTCTTCCTCTTTTTCTTTCTGCTTTCTTCTTTTATTCCGGTTTTTCATTTTTGCAGGAGAGGGCAAGTTCCCCCCTTGCCCCTTCCTGCGGACACCCATGTTTCTCTCACCCTCTTTGACATTTTGGCATGAAGGCGATCATTATATTTTGTGTTAATGTCAGGTCTCGATTTAAGATTCCAATGTAGTAATGGGCTTCTTTGTGAACAAAAAGATTAAACCTGCTAGATCAAAGGAGCAAGTTATCTTACAGGGGAGGGGGAATTATGGAAATTAATCACCGTTAGGTCTACATTTTTGGTATCTGGAAATCAAGATAAGTAAACGAAGAAACATTAATTCACGTTATCTACATCATTGACCTCTCTGGTATATTCATTAATTAACCCTTTACCGTTGTACAGTGTAAAGAACTTGAAAAAAGTCAAGATGTAAGGATGTCGGTTATCAGTGTTGTGATCATGAACTGAAAAGTGGTATGAAAAATAGTTTGGAAAATAGCTGGGCAGCAGGATATGTAATGACTGGTAAGTCAACTTGAGATGAAGGGACAGGAATTTTAAACATGTTGTAACAGAACCAATCTTGTCTTTAGAAATACTAGCTTTTGTTGACGACTGGTTATAATCCGAGCTTGGAAATAAAATTAAAGTGCTTGTGAAGTATTGATAATGAAAATTTGCGAAATAATGTGCAGCAGGCGAACAGCCTTGCCGCTAATCGGAAAGATATGTAAGAAGAACCACTTCTGCAAATATCTGCAAAGTTTGTTCCTTGTATCATACTTTGGACACACACTATCTTGGTGAAAGACATGCTTATACTAGGCCTACCTGAGTTGAAGAATATCGAATTATAGAATGTTGACTTAGACTTTTGTAATAACTAGAACTCTTGTAATAGGTCACCACTTTTGTAACAAGAGGGCAATCCACGGAGTAACATATCTCCTCGCTAACATGTGCTCAAGTTGAATGTGGAACTGTAAAAAGTATCGGATTCAGGAAAGCACAGATCCTTCAGTTGTAAGTTAGAAGTTAACATGATCGGAAGGGATGGCTCACTAAACTAATATGGATATAAACGTAACGATTAAGACGCTTTCGGGGACGCAGTGGCGTAGCCAGGATGGAATTGTTAGGGGCCTATGTACCAAGTGGGGGGAGCCTGGTACCTCAGAGGGTCAGGTGCGGCAAGACTCTCTAGCGGAGCTCCACCATCGGTTGTCGAAGAGCGTACAAGAAAAATTTGGGTTTTACAAACCCTCCAGATGGCTGGAAACGGCAATTCCCGCGTGTTTTAAGTTGGATATATCCAGCCATGAAAAACGAATCTCATGTCTGGCACTTCTTTAATAGTGAGATTAATAAATAAATCTATGAAAAATGATAAACCATTACACTTTTCAGGGACCCAAAATTTTAGGCATTTCTGATCTGTGGCCTGGATGAGACAAAAGTGAACCGGTATCTTCCTTTTCCTTGGGAAAAATTGTGAACTTCAGGAGAACATAGATCCCAAATGAGGCAATGTTTGAATGGATTTCATCTTTAATAGGAAAACCGAAATTAGTTGTGTCCCCTTCTGAGAAACTTTCTTTGCGTTAGATTTGCTGGATGCAAAATGGTGCTTTGTTTGGCAAAACTTTGAACTGATTATAGGCCTACGTTTCAGGGTTTTCCTACTTGGGGCGCATGAAAATTTTCAAAATACTCATTTTTAGTCTTTGTAGAGATTTAACAAGTGACATACATACTACCAAAGAAACAATGTTTTCCGGTTTTCGGTGTTGTCTAGATGCAAAATGGTGTAGTATTTGTTCAGTCATCGGTACATTACGTAGTCAAATTAAAAAACAACGAGTAAATCTCTCATAATATTTAAACCTCAAAGCAGAAGTTTGGATCATGCGGAAACACAAGAAATCTGGACCTTGTGGACATTTTACAAATTCGCCAGGACGCCAATGCCAAAAACGTTCTACAGTGGCACTTGTCATGGGAAGGAGTGAGGCACGACATAGGCCTACTTGTTAGGGACGGAAGGGAAGAATTATTCGACAAGGCAGTACCCTACCCTTAAGGCATATTTTGTGTATGATAAAGTATAGAAATGGACGTGTAAGAATGGTCTCAAGTGTATGATTGCGTTGTTTTCAGTAAATCAACCACCTATCCGAAAGGCAGAAAGGGTTTTAACCTAACAAAGTCCCATTTGAGTTTGTCGTCCAGACTGTCTTTACTTCCGAGGGTCTGGGAGACAAAAGTTCCCACACTGAGGTGCCACCTATCAATTTTGAAAAGAATCGTTTCAGCCCACTAGAAGGAGTTTAAGGGACAAAAAGGTTGTTTTACGAACAAATTATCACTAGAAAAATTTTTGTTCCACTCTACCTCTTGACCTTTGACTTCTGTTGCTCTGGCAACCACATATTTTGGTAGGTGTAGATACAATCATCATATGTGTGAAGTTTCGTGTCAGGAGGACGTTTCGCTTTGGAAATATAGCAGAAAATGTGATTTCACTAAATTTGACCTTTGTCATGTAACCTTTGACCTTCACTTCCGGTTAGGTATTAAAATGCAATTTTTCTACCTAGTGTGTGTGTCCAATTTTGTTTTCCTTATATCTTGTAAACGGCTGGGCCGATTTTCTTCAAACTTGGTACCATCCTACCAAGTTTGAAGAAAATCGGCCCAAGATTTAGAAGATATTAGGAAAACAAAATTGGACACACACGCTCACCAACCAACACACACAAACACACACACACGGACAGGTTTTGACCCCTCTCTCAGCCCTGGACATTCAGTCACCCCGGAGTACCTCCTCATGGGTTAGACCTTGAGAATAGTAAATTGGGAAAAATTTACTGTTACCATGGTAACCATTGGGATATTAGCTTGCATTGCTATGTATAGCCCCATAGGCAAAGTGACTTCAATATCTCATCCTTCTCACATAGCGATGAGATAATAAATTTGCCATTTTTGTAATCCATCCAATAACTTTTGTAATAGGAATCTCTCAAAATTTTTTTGTAATCGTCAGCCAACAGCTTTTGTAATTACGTCAGTAGGGTACAGAGAATGAGAGCACTGCATCTGGGAAATTTGCTTTCTATGGTACAATCATGAAATTTGGTATAGGGCAAAAAGTAGGCTATGGCCGAAAGGAAACATTGGGTAATAAGCACTTTGGAGATTTGTCCAGTGAGAGCAATAGGGTCATTTCAAAAGAGTTTATCGCTTCACCCGTATCTTGGTACACTTCTGTGTATAAACTATTGTTTAAGACTTGCAAGACGCAATATTTGGATATATAAATACAATTTATTGATATATGTATAGATATACTTTAAACACATTTAAACCTTAACTCTGTCGAGAGAAGACAGTAAACATTCAAAACTTTCTTTCTGGATTTTTTTTCGATTCACGTCTAGCAAAATGGTCGCCAATTTTGAACTACCATGTATTGTAATTGAAAGGAAAAACATTCTTAAAAATGCAAAGTCACAAATTTTATTTATATCCGACCATATGTTGGTGCAAAGTTAATACAATTTGGAAACATTTTGGTTGAAATTTAACTCAACTAAAATTGCGGACAAATCAAAATGGCTGCTAAATCGAAAAATGGGATGTATCATTACAGTTAGAAAAATAACCCTTACAGAATATTTTGTACTCGTTTGTTACTCGACTGTACAGACGAAACAAGTTTTATGAACGGAATTGAACCAATACACGGGTGGAACGACGAACGCTTTAAAAATTACCCCATTCCTCTCACTGGACAAATTTGCAAAATCCTTATAACCAAATTTTATCCCTCAGGTCATACTTTAATTGTGGTACCAGATTTTACGCTGGTATCATAAAGAGCAAATTTTGCAAAGCAGTTCCCTCCTCTGATCGCCTACTATTATTAAAGGAGGGGTTGTGACTAATGATTACAAAAGTGATTGAAAGAGAATTCTTTTTCAATAGTCGTTGGGAGAATAGGAAATTGTCGCAAAAGGGGTAATTTTACTGCAAAAGTGGTCGAAGTAATTACAAAAGTGGTGACCTATTAAAAAGTGGTATTTATTACAAGGGTGGTTGTTTCACACGTTTTGGCTTAAGATGGACAGGACACGATAGCATTACCTCGGCGCGTTTACAGATTTCTCCGACATTACGTTACTTAGGGGTGTCACTTAAATGGTATCACGAACGATTGTTAGAGGCCTTTAGTTAAAATATCATCATTTTGAGCTCTACTTACGCTGTTTTCCACATCACAATTGAAATGACACTGAAAAGCACCATGACTATTACACCTCCCAAAATGGCAACAAAAATACCTGAAGGAAAATAAATAATATTAGGATCACCTACTCAAATAATAATGATTTGACTAATTTCTGAACAAACAGAGTGTTGTGTTTCAAAATGTTTACACTTGGATTTTACAGACAACATTGATTTTCAATTATTGCAATGAAAATCATATATTTATCATCTTTGGTTGAAGAATATTATATTTAGAACTGTAAGAACTAACCGGTCTTCAAATTGATGAAGGACAAGATTTTCTCTAAATCTGTGGCAAAAGAAGAAAAATGTAATACCAATGTTTCACTTTAGTTATGATCCCTTTAATTAAAGTCGTAACTAGATATTTATGACAGAAAAGCTACTTAAAAAGTTTCCGTACATCATACCTTCGCAAAACCAAAATTAAATTTAGACATAAATAAAAACCGCGGACATGTAACAAATCAAGGGAAATGTGAGCAAATATACATTAATAAAGCAAAAATGAGTGACTTCGATTCAGTCTTAACTCGGAGAACGTGGATGCCATTGGATCCAATTTTCAACACACCAGTGACTTAAGTTTTCGAAGTATGGTTGGTACAAGAATGAACTTGCGATCATCTTTCCATTCAAGGTGTCACATGGTTGACTACATATCACATACAAATCGGGATTCTGTTCTTTAGTCGGCAAGGTGATAAAATTTCACTTTGAACTTGCATTTCTGTCGTGAGTAAGAGACATCTAAACATGCCATTTTTTTCTGTAAACACGTTTTTTTTTTTTTTTTTATATTAGACCGGGCTCATATCAACCAATATCTTAACTCAAGCTTCTCATATGTCTTCAATTTACAATTTACCACCTTGGCCCAATATACTGTAGTGAAAAAAAACTAAGAATAAAAGTCGAATGGGTTGCAGTATTATCTTTTTCTATTCTACAATTCTCGATCTTTATCAGAACAATGTACCTTATTGATCTTAAATGAGATGTGTACAAATGAAAGGTGACCATCCGAAGAACAGGTGAGCCTTTATGGGGTACATGTTTGTGCTTACCAGTCATCCTGGAATCAGCGGTTATTTCATGTAATTTTCGGTATCTTGTAGGAAGACTACTTTGACTTATTTCAGTTGGCGTATATCCCTTGTCTGAAACGCATTAGAGATAAAGACCTTTATAAATATGATGCCACAGAACTAAAGGCCAAGTCACAGCGATATCTGATCGGATTTTTGTGAGTTCTAACTAATGTCTCCTCCATCTTTGGTCGAAAAGAAACAAAAATTTGCCAACCTGTGTAGATATTTGAATTGTATCGCAGGACTACAAAATTCTAAGTTATATCAATTATTCCGTGACGTCACTTCGCAGACAGCTTTTATCGGATACACGTAGTCCGATAAAAGCTATTTGTTAATTTCACCTCACAAAATAAGTAGTATGTATTTCATGTCCGTGGTCCTCTCATGCCGGTCATGTAGTTACACAGGATGGCAAATATTTGGTTCTTTGCGACAATGGGTGGAGGAGATTTTAAGTAAAACTCATAAAAATCGGGTGGTGATCCGACCCGATATCGTTGTAGTGTGACCAAGGCTTAAGAGTTTTTATTGACTAGAGTTCAAGGTCAAAATGGCGGAACGTCAGACCATGGAGGCCAAAGGAGGTACGAATTTGCAGTGTCTCGACCAACCAGTCGTTTCTTCCTTGTCAGCACTTTCTCTAACAGTTTGCTACTTTTTAGGGTTTGTCTTCGTACGGGGTGCACAGAATTAGCTTCAAAGAACGCCGTAACGCGTTTCAAAAACCTACAGGAATAAAACGCGCGACTTTTAAATTCACCGCAAGTACTTTTATTGTGGGCACTGAAGAAATCGAGTTATGTGCAGCGCACAACCAGATAATCATTGGATAACGTTTGTTCGCACGTGCTGGTCCTTCCCAAAACAAAAATACGTCTGAAAAAGCCTCTTCATACGCTCAGGGGCGAGTTCTTTTTTGCCATAGCCTACATACAAGTTACGTGCAAGTTGGTGTTTTCGTTTTAAATATTAATATGCGCTGCGTACTATTTGATCTTGTAGGCAACTGTGTACGTCTTTTCAGTCAGGGTGAAATACTGTACACTTGATGTTTTGGATATTCAGTCAAGGATTTGTAGTTTGAGGACTCACACGCGAAGGTAAGTGCCTATTATCTATTCCAGTCTATATTATCTAAGGTAGACTACTAAAGCCTCCATTCGTAATCGACACCCAGATTTTCGAAGTGAATTCTGTTGCTAAGCTTACCTTTTGTTAAGCTCTGTAGGCAACTTGGTATCTTTTATCTCGCTGTACGACGCTGAAAGTTGAAAATACATCTCAGATATAGGCGACCTACCACTAATTTGTGACGCCAACTTTTGCATACTTGAACTCAATGTAAAATGATGTTCCTACAGCAACAAAAGTATTGCTATTCCTTTACTTTTCGAGATTTGCGCGGGAAAATACACCTCTTCTGAGGTTTCGAAAATCGCCAAAATGTTGTCGTCACAGCACAACGCCCGACCGTCGGAGACTAAACCGTTATGTTACTGCTCTTGCTTTCAAATTGGCCGGAATATTTTACAGGGCATGTATTAGACCTTGGTCTCTAGTTAATAAATACTCTTAGCCACAGAACGCAAATAACGCCCTCCTTTAGGGCAACAAGTGTATGGTCGTAAGTTACTTTAAAAGATACAGACAGCTGATTCGTTTAACAAGTGAATACAAGCTTAAGGGTTCTACGCGCGTCGGAAGAATTCTGATGAATGCAAGCATCCTCGTTCCTTTCCGCTAAAATATTTACATGTGACGCCAATCCGTGAGATGTATAGCAGTTCGTCATTTAGTGAGATAAGTAGAAATGTTTAGGAACGTACACTTATTTGCAAGACATAGTCTCAAATAGTGTCTGTCATAAAGCTTTCGAATGACTTATAAAGTAAAAAGTTTCAAATTGTTTATTAATCATATGCAATGGCATATTCTTGCAATATCTGACTCTGTTTTCAGCAGACAAGATAATACCAATTCACATTTTAAAAATGATAGCTTTGCTCAAATCAAGTGTAAAACTTTTAGTCGCAATAAGACACTTTCACAGAAAATATTTAATAGAGAAACTGTTCGAATGAGTTATTGTTGAAAGCCAAATGTCCAGCAAACCATCAGCTCACACAATGAGGCCCTAGTTAAGAATGAAACTGAAACAATAAATGACTTTAACAATTGCATAAATAAGGGAATCAGTCTCCTAATGTAACTTCCTTCCCATGTAATAAACCAGACTGAAGCTACCGTTTTACAGCGAAGGGTATAGAAACTTAAGTGGGCATTGCAAAATTCTTTAGTTAAGGTACCATAACGACATTTTCCTTTTATTAATACGCCAATGACACATCGCTAAACAAATATGTATGGTACTCAAAAGAAGCTCTTTTTTCGTATAAAATCACTTGGAAATTTTTGAAAATGGCTTTCGTCTATTAAGTCACAACAAAAACGGGGTAATTTATTCTTGTGGGATAGGTGATTTAAAATCTGGAAACCTATTGACCTACCCTCAAAAAACGGTCTGACGTCTGAATTGGTTTCCACCGTAGACATTGTCAGATGTCCTCGCGAGTATGTAATGTTTGCACTCTTTATGTATGTGCATGTACTTATCATGTGAATGCTCAATATTCCCTTTGACAGCGTGAACTGTATGACGCCTGGTCTGTATCATTTTTGCCGAATTTCGTCACAAATAAAAACGATTCCAATGCGGATTTATTAACAAACTAATATTGTATTATTGACAACAGCTGTGCATGTCTCGTCTATGAACCATACAATGAAACCTTTAAGTGTTTAAGCAAACATTCAATTTTACCTAGTTTTCTAGTAACCCATACTTTTAATATACTCACCTTGTGTGTTTGATATGGAACTAACTGCGATTAAATTGACGGATGGAAACTTCTCTGAGGTCGATGCTTCATCAGTTATGTAACTCATCTTAAACATAATTCATGTAAAGAAAGCGAAATGAAGATGTACTTTCACTTGTTTGCAAGACGAATTCTAACTCCAAGTATATTATCTGAACGTATGAAGTGATCAATGACTCATTTTTTAGTCCTTATTGTAAAAAGGGAAGTACTCAGTCCGCAGGTCTTAACATTTTTTAAAAGCAAAACACGTACAAAGTCACTCCCATCTCACTACGAAAGAATTGTAGTTTGATTGCCATTGAATTTTTCAATGATACAAAATGGCACATCCGTGTCAGATTGGTAATCTCTGATTAAAAAAAAACTTTACATGAATAAGACGTTTTCTTTGCTTCTTCGGAATCCAGTAATCGTCTTAGTGAAAAATTAAGTATGGTTTTGTTATTAGTTATTATTACAAAAGGTGATTTGCCTATTTTTAGTAACCACATTTCATATGTATAGGTAAAGTAATTTACATATCAATACAAAATAAATTTGCATTTCTATGATGTTTTGTTTTATTTTTTTCCTCGGGAGCATCATGCAAATGTTCTTGCCAGGTTACACTCCCTTGAGTATTTTTACGTATTAAATTTCTTATTCATATGACAGTCATATCTACATAACACGGGCGCGATCAACTTCCCTACGTTTCGGACGTTCAGAAGGGTCTGACCTGTACAGTCTGAAATCTCCAGGCTCTACTTTTATGTCAGAACGTGTTGTTATAATCTGACTGTTGCTTACACAATCTCAATGACAAATTGATACTTTCAACTAAGCAATTGCATTTAAAAGAAGCAAAGGCATTTTTAAGAAAAGCACGAGCGCACGTCTCTTACCATTTATTTATAAGTATATGTAACGATGAAATGAAATACTTAAGCCAAAATCGTGGTTTAGAAGGCCACTACCGCAGATATTTAATGCAATTAGAGGCCAGCGGCTACAGTGGCGGAGCTAGCGATCTCGGTCAGAGGGGGATACTGAGTGAGTCTTCAACCTATAGGCCAACATATCAGCCAACTTTTCAGATGGTCCAAAATGTCTCGCACTACAGAGCTTGCAAAGTTCCATACAAAGAATCGAATTTAAAATTTAGTGATTCACAGCTGCAGTCCAGGGTACCCACCTCAGTTTTAGGTGTTGTGTACTGTGTTGCATGTGGGTTATAGCCGTCTCTGCATAGGATAACAGACTTAACTCTGTGAATGAAACACTTTCTTAGGTGCTCATGTTAAGAATCTTTACATTTCTCAGTGGCCGGTTTATTGGCGTTATGGCATTCCACAGGTGCATTATAGTATCACATTGTGCCAACGTAACTTCCCTGCTGTATTTCTGTCAGGTTTAGGGATGGTATGTGCAAACGGGCCTAACAAAGCTGACGTCTGTTTAGATACTACTTCTTTCAAAACATTACATGTCTTACCAATTACAACGTAATGGGATGGGAGGGGGTAGGCGGTTCACCATCTGACGTTACCCAGTCGATGAAATGCTATTTTGGGAGGGAACAGCACCCATCATGTAAATATATGCATGATTTAAACAGAAGCTTTTATTGCCACTCTATTGGAGGAATATGAGTCGCTCTTGAAGGACGTTTGATCAGTTTTTTTATAAACCAACTAGAACGGTTCCTGTTCTTGGCTCTATAAGGCAGAACGTCATCAGTAGTAGCCTTTTCACAATGGCGGGAATTGTCATGAGAGTTAGTAATGCACCTAAGAGCGCATCTAACAAAATATCTATGTAACTTTCCTCTGTTTCTACCGACTCCTGGTCTGCGGACCCTTAATTTAGAAAGCAAATCTAGAGACTTGGTGCCATGTCACTGGCAAACAGTCGAATAATCGGGAAACCGACGGGGTAAGTAGCTGGTCCCCATGCAGTTAGAACTCATTGCTTTATTAAAACTCGCTTTTAGGTGCCATATTTGGATGAAGGTTGTTTTGAAAACTAGTGGTGGTGGTGTTTTAATTTTCTCAGAGATAGAGAGGTACGCCCTCTGCTTAGAGGCAATGCCGTTATTGGCTGAGGCGATCTCTTCAGACAGGTATAGTTTCTCTTGTGGAGTTTTCCTGTAAAGGAATTCCCCTTTTCCAAGAAGTCAATCTCTGCGCTGCAAATAGTTTAGCGTATTTACGTTAATCCTTTTTATGAAGCCTCTGGATGTGGGATGTGGGTATGCAGAGTAACGGTATATTGGTATATTGAAAAGTTTCAGTGAGCGCCCTATAACTACTTTAGTGTCACGGAGGCGGCTTGATTGAAACTTTCACCTTTTAGTAGATTTTGTAATCTAGATAGGTAACCTCAATTTCGGAGATTCCAGTTGTGAGTAAAAGAGCAAAAAATGAATTTTATCCATTATTAACCCCTTAACTCGAAAGTTCGGGTTCCGTTCCTTAAAGGAATATTGAGAAAAAGCCCTTGTTTTTAGTATTTTGTTTTGAAAGATGTATCAGAGTCTCAATTTGCGTATCAGGTCTTTCATTGACAGATGAGTACATGATGAAACGTTCCCTCTTACTTTTTGTTACATCTTTCATTTCTGCCTGATTAACTCTTATCGCTTCAGGGAGGAAAAAAGCCCACTACATGCAGACTTGATTAAGTCAAGTTTCATATCTGATTTATTGATTGACAGTAAAAGATGTGTTCCAATACACAAAAAGTTACTTAACATTTGGGGTTAGCTAACAGTTCAGTCAGCATGTGTTAATTGCTTTTCACGCAGTGTGAACACAATGAAAGCATAGCTCATTTGAGGCCACAGATCATGTAACAAACTAAGATATTAATTACACCCCATACCGCCTTTGATGTACTGGGGTGTTTACGTTCCTTTTTCAAGAAGCGACGTCACAGCATGAAATTGCTACGTTTAGACTTCGACGGTGTCTTTGTGAACTTCAAAAGCTGAAAAGGGCGCCGATATTCTATTTGAGTCCGTCAGGGGACCACCGCCCCTGAATATGGCAGCTCCGTCACTGAGCGGCAAGTAGCATAACTGACAAAAGGAGTGTGGATAATATTTATATTGGAGCAAAACCCAAAGATGGGGAAACAAACATATCGTCGCTTATCTACAAGTAACTAAATTATCGAAAAACTTAATATCGGTGTTGTCATTTGGACTCTCTTTTTGAGGTTGTTTGCAGCAAGAAAAGGGCATGCTACGAAATCTCATTACAAGATTCGTACACCTGGGAAACTGTGTTCCTGACACCACACGTGTAGCTCCTCAACTGCTGTAATAAATCCTGAACATGACTTCTTAGCTGATCACTTAAACTTGAATATCGTGCATAACACTATTGTTTACACACAGTTGAAGTATTTTCACAATGTGCACCAACTGTTCTCCCTACCTTACACCATGGATCTATAACATAATAGTTGGATGTTCACACAATGATTCATGATTGCAGCTAGCAGTTATTCCTCTTAAAGGAACTGTCAAAGTTCCTTTAAGAGGTCCTTTTAGTGTATGATGAGTGTTAAATAAGTTGAACGTCAATTGCTAACATTCTTTTCTCGACTTCACTTATTTTCTCGTGTATAGCACAGGTCGGTAAGTAATACACAAGCCAGGAGGATCGGGTCGTAAAAAGATATAAATCTTGACTGCCAGAGTGATTTTGCGTTCATTTTCACGAAAGAAAGCAACCACTTTTCTTCTACTGTGATGGTCACTGAACATTTCCTTTCTTAAGTACCTATACGACAAAACACTTCACGGGACATCATGAATCAGTCCAAATAATCATTTTATTATTCCTGATATGTTGGATACGAAATTTAAGTAGGACTTTGTTTACACTGGTGTTTTATATTAATTTAAATGTACTACTTAACATTTTAATGTTTTTCAACCGTTTCGTATCTGTCCTGAAAACATAATAAAACATAATTTTCTAACATAAAAATATATCAGTGTTGTATTTGTAACCTTTTTACCTTTTATGTACTCACTTGTGCTACCGAACCTTACCTTTATGTTCATGAATAACCAGCAAGAAAATTCCAAATGTACAACGGAACATCTCTTAGTCCCAGTCGCTATTTATTTACACCTTAAAACCATATCTGCGTTGTTAGAGATGGAAGACAAAACTACGAGTAAGCAAGTTACTCTCACGGACGTTACTTCCTTGTACAGCGGTTATCCGTCATCTCATACATGGATTTCCGTGAAATACCTTATATTACAGGTTTAAAATATCTAAAAGAAAACACCTTTCTCAATTATTCGTGTACAATTAACACAACAGCTGTGAACAAAGTTCCTCGAAAAGTAGCTTAACAAGCTGAACAAACATTCTCAAAAGTTCATTCAGTACTATATGATATATAATGGTAAACATAGCATGCCATACATACAATGGCAAATCTATTTGTGGCGAAAGTTGTTATTTTTTATTTGGAACTTTGAACATTCACATATCAAAAGAACTTGGTCACATGGACGTCTTTGTTGTTTTCAACTTAAACTAAAGACACAACATAACTGAAATCAAATTCTTCAAAAATAATTATCGAAAATGAAAATCATCATCTAGCAGTTGGTTAATGAACAATACTGTGTGAAAGAATGAATATGTATGTTACAGAGAAACACTTCAAAATATTTTAGAGTTTTGACAAAAATCTCAGCAATTATTGCTAAGTTTTTTAGTTACAGTCCTTACGACGATAAAAGTGGAAAAGTGAATGTTTCACGCAACAGTCTCTTCGCGGTTGCCATTTAATCAAACAATTGCTCACCACAGTTGTCAAAGACAGTCTCTAGCAGTGGCGGCGCTAGGGATTTCGATCAGAGGGGCAAAAATGGTCTCCAGGGGCGCTTCGAAGGAGTTAATATCCTGAGCTTCAGCACGATTGAAGCCTTTCAGACTTTCTATTTGATTTTCCGCACCTGGTAGGAAAGTACTCTGCCATCTTTCCTCAGCAACTTTTAATAATATTCAAACATGTTTTAGTTTTCTGTCAGTGGGCATCCGAAGAAGAATTTTCGGGGGGGAATTCTCTTACGCAAAATGCTCCTTTGGCGGCTAAAGCACCATGAGTTGTCACGGGGCGGAAGAAAATTTTGGTCCAAAATGCCTTTCAGATCGCTGGAAATGGCATTTATAAAGCCTATTTACCGCATATACATAGGGTAAACACTGAGTGAACTGTTAAGAAATGTTGATGTTAATTTTTCTTCCTCTTTTTCTTTCTGCTTTCTTCTTTTATTCCGGTTTTTCATTTTTGCAGGAGAGGGCAAGTTCCCCCCTTGCCCCTTCCTGCGGACACCCATGTTTCTCTCACCCTCTTTGACATTTTGGCATGAAGGCGATCATTATATTTTGTGTTAATGTCAGGTATCGATTTAAGATTCCAATGTAGTAATGGGCTTCTTTGTGAACAAAAAGATTAAACCTGCTAGATCAAAGGAGCAAGTTATCTTACAGGGGAGGGGGAATTATGGAAATTAATCACCGTTAGGTCTACATTTTTGGTATCTGGAAATCAAGATAAGTAAACGAAGAAACATTAATTCACGTTATCTACATCATTGACCTCTCTGGTATATTCATTAATTAACCCTTTACCGTTGTGCTCCGATCGGGGCATATTTGCGAGCCTCGGGAGTGGGCGGAAAAGGGTTAAGTACATTGCAAGAAATAGCCAAGAAAAAAGGTCTGATTGGCTCTCTGGATACTGAATTTATAATAAATAAGAGCAACCTCAACCTAGGCTTATTAGATGCAATTTTCTGGCTTTTGAGATCACGAAAGTACAGAAATAAGCATTTTAATTGGATTATCGTGCAGTTTCAGAAATAGCCATTTATCATGAGAATGGTCACTTGAAGAAAAGCAAAATGGAAAGTGCTCATTGAAACTTTCAAACCATTACTATGGTAACATTCATTAGTGCGTATAAAGCATGAAGATACGTGTCGGTAAAACCTATCCCTATATTACAGACGATGACTCTTTTAATCAGAATAAAGTGCAGATAGTACAGTTTCTGGTGGCTGGTTGAGCATTTGTTATCTGGGCCTTAAAACGAGGCTATCAAGTCTTATCAAATTATTGGCAAAATGTCTTTTGCCAATAATGCTGCAAGGGTAAAATATGTTAAAAACCTAAAAAGGGCGCCGACAGACGATTTTGGTCTGTGGGGGGGGGGGGGGTCCCATATAGCACCTCCGCCACTGGTCAGTAAAAACTAATTTTAAGGTCTACTCTATCAATAAAAACTATTTAAATTTTTAACTAAAATAGCTAACACATTAGATATTGCGAATTAGTCAATGTTTTGTTACCGTGACTGATGTCCATTTATATGAAAATATACAATGCCATGACTTCGGTTCTTAAGAATTGAACACAGACACCCCATGAGATCAAAGGCGGTGTGGGTTGTGACTTGTGTCTGACTTTGTAACTTTTGTCTTCGCCCTCTGTGATATGCTTTCGTTCTGTTCACACTGCGTGGAAAGCCGTAATTGTTAATTGAACACATACTTGACTGGTCTGCCAAATAACCCGAAATGCTACGTAACTTTTACGTACTAACTTTTTACATATACATGGTACTCCGAGTCGTTCAGTCAGATGAGGAAACTCACGGTATAAAGTGCACATTTATTGTGCTTCATTTCCACCCCGAGGCGATAAGATGTGATTCAGCAGAGAGTTGAGGCTGTTTTGAAAACTAAGAAGTTGGGTTCATCATGAAATTGTGAAATCTTAAAGGTGAGTGACCCTTTCCATTGTGTTACTATTAAAAGAAAACGACTATTCCACCTATTTTGAATGTGGAATCATGTCCAACTGAAAATTTGAACAGTCATTACTTGACATATGTCCACCTCGTCGAAAGCGAAGATTTGACTTTATACTATTTTTCACCCAAAAAATTACCTGTAATGATAGCTTTTAGACAACTAAACTATTATCTTCATGTTAACATAACGTATCCTAATAAAACCTTAAGTTTTTAGAGAAGAGTTACAAAGCCAGTCGCAGAAAGCAGCGGAGAGAAATATAGGGAATTCGTTGAGTCAATTCCACGATAAGTTGTCCCTGGCCTGTATGCACGTCCACGCTTAGACCGCAAATTCAAATGAGCACCACACCAAGTTACCTACCTTACTGGAGTTTAAAATTATGGGAAAAAATCAGTAGGTCTTTCACCCTTTCTTGCTCTTCATTGGAGAATTGATTCCTTTCCCTAACTCGTGTTCTTTTATCTATTTCTTTCATTTACCGTCATTACCTGGGTTATCCATCAAGAAAACAGAAATGCGTCACTGAGATTACGGTCCTGTTTGTGCTCCTCTGTTCCACCAGAGAAAAATCATCGATAAAAGCTGGTAAAGATGGTTGAAATTTCCTTTTTTGACTGAACGGCCCAGCCTTTATAGCTGCAACAATCATATCTGACAATCTATTCACATAGTTGTAATATCGGGTGATACTGAAGTGGCAGCGTTTTAATGTTCCTTGTGTGGATAGGCTGACCATGGAGGATTAACATGCCAGGATATAAAGCCAAAGGTATGTTTCTAGCAACGACTGCCCACATCCTAAACGACGGCAAACTATCTTACAATTTCTAGGTATGCTCCAATCTTAAAAACAATGTCGTCATCTTCCCAAGATGATCAAAAACAGTGGGATGTATAGTTGCATAGTAGAAGTTAAACAAAACAAAACAAGTATTGCAAGGGTTTCCCTCTCTACTAGGGTGAAAACTGCACCTTTTTTGCCTCCTCCAGATCACCTTGGATAGCTGATAAATAACACCAGTTTTACAAATACTATAAATACCGGCTAGACTGCAAAGTTTTTTGTGAAGTATTGGATAAAAAATATTGAAAAAGTGTGAAACAACTACTTTTCTGCTGACGCTATTCATTGTTAATGTCAGACTCTTATACAATTTGCAAACCACATAAACGAAATATTCTCCGGTCATGATCTGACGTTTGGTTATGAAGGTACATTCATACTACTTCCAGTATAAGTCAACAAACTGGTAGACTAATATTTGGAAACTTTTCTCTGGAAATTCAAGCAAAATATTTTAATTTCCTATCATAGTCCAGTAAACTAGCTTAATATGATCACAAGTCTAAAAATGGGCGACCCTTGAAAACCACGTTGGAAACAATCTTACTTTCTTAAAGCAAAGGAACGGAATTGATTCAACGCTAAAATTAAGACTTATTTGGTATGTTATAGCTATTTTAAAACCTAGATGGACGATTTGTCATCATTTTGTCCTTATAATAAATTAGCCTCATTACTTTAAAGGACAATGGGAAAATTTCAAACAACATCCCTCAAGTCTACGTTACAACAAGTGTCCAAAATAAGCTAGGCCTTCCACTAGGCTCAAATCTGTAATTATAACAACCTAAAGAGGAATAAATCACAATCCCTTTTACGACTAATAACCAAAGAGCCTAAACATGACATTTTATTTAATACTCAGTTTGAGTTTAAGACTGAAAATTTGGCCAAGTCTTTTGAAATCGGTATGTTATACTAAGCTTGCACGGAAAATCTCAAGATAAGGGATTAAAATTAATCTTCTTGAAACTTCCCTCTGAAACTAATGATTTCTGGAGTACCTTGCAGTTTGATTATGGAGCTGATTATAAATGATGTTAGTGCGCAAGATCTGTTTTGCGGACTTTTGAGGTAGATGGCTAAATATGTGACGTTACCTAGTCGAGGAACTTTCAGTGATATTTTAAGGGAAGACTAATGAAGTAAGTGGGGTAAAAATACACACTTTGGAATACTGTGAGTCGTTCTCAGGCCGACTAGCTGGTTTTAAAAACCAACTAGACCGTTCTCTGCTCTTGACTCTGTAGGCAAAACTTCATCTGTGGAATCCTCTAACAGAGATACGGGATTTTTCATAAGAAGGAACACTGCAGCCAAGAGCGCATCTAGCAAAATATCAGGGTCGCCGTACCCTTTTCCTGTGCTTTCAGACTGTTAAATGGAGGGAAATGTGATTTTTTTAAGAACTAAAACTTCCACAATCGTGCCCTTTTGGCAGTAATTGGATGATCGAGAGACAGACGAATGGTTGCTGGTCACTTGCAATTACATTTCAGTGCTTTATCAAAGCTCCATGATCAAAGCTTCGGTTAGGTAAGGTGTGTTGTACTGATGTACGAGACATAACTATTTTGAAAAGAGTGGTGGGGTTGTTACAATGTTCTCAAATTAGAGTTAGGTAGAAGGTTAACTAGATGAAATATTCCGCTCACAAAAATTACAGGGGCGGATACAGAAGAGCGCGCTTGTTCCATTAACTCCCTGAAAATTCCCAATGCTAATTTCTTTTACAGTATTTTCGAATGCAGTCGGTTCCTGTTAGCCTCGCAAGTGCGGTTTCATATTTAATGAATGTTCATAGGGTTTGGTATGTTTTCAGAGCATCCGCTTAGGGAGGCCCGGGTTTGACTCTAAGGTGCCGTCCTCCGAAAGGCATTAAAGGATGTAGCCTTCTGTCACTGAGCTGATGCAACTTAAGACCAATGAAATCGAGGTCAAAAATTCAGTGCCCCGCAGCTGAAAAGGAGCCGTGTTAAATGGTTATTGTGCCCTGGACCTCCCGCATAAGACATTTCCACTTGAACAAAGACCCGAACCAGAACCTTCAAACTTCTCGAAACTTTTGCGCTAACATATTTCTAAATTGCTTTTTCCAATAAGTTAAAACAATGCTGCTCCTACTACTACAATATGTACCCTATAGGGAAATGGGTTGTTTGAGAAAAATGAGGTTCATCGACACACAAATTCGAATATGTCATGTCGGTATGTCTAGCACCATCGTAGGAAAAAACTATGAAAGTTTGGATGAAATTTTAAAGGTAAAGAGCAGTCCCCCAAACTTATTTTGAAGAAAAAGCTAAACAACACAATTTTCATCTTATTTCTTTTCAAAGTGTCTTTTATTATATTTTATGAATTTACTATTGCATATTCAAGGTAAACCAAGCAGTTACTTCTGGTAAATTTCACATTTGAAGGGAAAAAACATTGGCTCCCAACAGCCAATCATGATACTGGACAGTCTACTACACTTCGTCAATTTGAGATGACTCCTCCTGTCCTTTAGCTAAAGAAGATAAAGTTTTGGGCAGAATGATACTTCATTTGGTTAAAAAAAACTTTTGGTAAAGATTACCCTCCTTGAGAAAACCTAGAATGAGAGACGACGTGGAATTATTTACCTCAGTTAAAGAGAATGTTATTGCAGTTAACAGCACAATCACAGCGAATTTCAAAAAAAAAAAAAAAAATTAAGTAAATCTTAGTAAATAGGAATGGGTATATAAGTTGGTGTGACCGATGTGAGTTCTAGTAAGAACTAGAACGTCTCTCCGCTTGTTGGGGCTGGGGTAACCATCAATCCCGACCGTTTGTTTCACTAGGTATGATTTGTTTCCGGGAGAGGTAGCTCATGGTATTTTCCATTCTGATTCTATGTAACAGGTGATCTTAGGACGGAAATGAGTGTAGGGTGAGCAAGATTGCCCACATTTATTTGTAGGGCTTCCTCAGCAAGTGCATCATTACCACATACTCCTAGATGTCGAAGAAGTCATGATGGGACAAATGATTTGTGTTGTCGCACCAAATTGGAGTAAGCGTCACGGAGATATGTAACATTAGGGTGATTTTGCGCATGGCCTTTCTAAGTGCCAAAAGGCTCCATATTAAGTCCGTGAACACAATGAATTTTGACCGTTCGATGTCTCAATCAGATTCCTTCAGTCTGACATGCAAAAGTCCATTACTGCTTGTCGCCACTGCGTCAACACTTGTTGTGGATTTGGAGCCGTCAGTATAGATTGCATGACATGAGCTATTTGAAGGTGACGCTGTGCATCAGCTCCTTTATTGAGTTTTTCACACACTCCCTTAATTAAACTAAGGTCAACAGCTGGCTCAACTAGTGAACTCTGCCACAAGGTCAAAATTAGTACAAACCTGTGCCAGAGGTCCCTCAAGCGGCTGGCGAATGGGGGTTACTGCTGGTTTGATTGATATACTTGACTAAACAGATGGCTGAAGGTTGTCTCAAAAGTTGGGTTGTGACAGTTTCGTCCATCTTAGTTGAAGACTTTGCCCGTTCGCCTCTATGTACAGACTTTGCATTGAGGAGGTACGATATGTTCCAGGGCAGATTCTTAGAAATGGGTCATGAATGCGAAGGAGTTTTTTGAGGTATGATCCACGTGCCGAGTGGTAAACAACACCAATGTAATCAACTTTAGACTTTACTAGGGATCTGTAAAAGTGAATCAAACCTGGACGTGAGCTCCCCAGTCCATCTTTGAGGAAGCCTTCAACAGTTTAAGGGCTCTTTTGCAGTTCAGCCATGCATAAGATTGTCGATGTTGGTTTATAGTTGAGCTAAATGAGGTTTATGCCGAGGAACTTAGTTTGGAAACAACTGGGATATGTAAACCGTTCTGGTTGTAGCGTTGCTTGAAAACAGTTTTTGTCTGCCCAATGCTCGATGTTATTTTTTAGGCGAAGTTTTGCATTTGTCAAGAGTTTCTGTTTACAGAAAGGGAAGTTTAAGAACAGTGACTCACAAAACGGTAAAACGGAAATGAAAATAGGCAAATATTTGCAAACACTGGCGATATCGCTCTTATAGCTCCCGTATGGCTCAAATACGCCTGTACATTAAATTTGTTTGCAGGAGTAATCAATTCTTTTAAAATCGATTTTGTCAAATAGTAGTTAAGACATTCACTAATATTACCATGTTAGTTCCTTTAGACACAGAATACAAGGTGTAACGGAATTGGTTGATTAGAGATGGAACACTAGCGTAAAAATGCCAATACTAATTTATGCAGTGAGATCAGCTTGTGTGGTGATGTTTTATAACTTACAACGTAAAGGAATTCCCTCCCTACTCGTTTGGCTCTTTGACGTCACTCTTTATCCTATCTTATTAGTTCTTCGGTGCAGAGGATATGATTAAAGAGATGTATATTTATCTTATGTTTATCTTAATTTCAAAGGTTTTGTAAACAAAATCGCTATGACGACTTGAAAATATCTTGAAATGGGCAGAAAAGAACTTTGGTAACGGGTTTTCAAACATATGTATGTGAAGTAACCAGTGGAAAATCGTTTCGGTTTAGTTAAATTTTGGGAAGCGAGCCTAAAGCTGGAGTATCATAGTTATATCAATTCTTCTTAGAATTCTCGACAGTTCCTAAAAAGTGCGTCTTTAGACCTCTTTTAGAACCAACGGCCAAACAGTTTTCAGTGAAAAGCCAGCAGCTAGTGTCCACCTGTGACAGTACTGTGAGAGTTTGACAGAGTAAACTCAAGTAATCTTTCATCACAGCACCTAGATTTTTTCTCCCAATTTATTGGATAAAGGAACGTTGAATAATTCTTTTCAGTGCGAGGAAACTTTAATATTGTGACTACTTTTGTCATATGAAAATCTCTCAATATGTATGGGGGCAAAAACCTCATGCATACAAGGTAACACATATCTCTCTCTCTTCACAGAATAAATAATAACAAGAGACCCTGATGCCGGAATTTTTTTTGTTAGCTATAAGTCAATAAAAAATTATGGGGCATAATTATTACGACAAAGTGAGAGAGAAAACGCTGATTTAAGGCTTGAAACCCTAACTAACTTACTGACTCCATGAGTAAGTAAGTGAGTAAGTGAGCGAGTGACTGACGACTGACTAACTAAGTAACATATTGCCAAAAATACTCTGATGAAGCATATGTCTTTAAATTACTTGTGATTGACTTTCTGCTCATTGGGATCTGCGTAACTGTACATATTCACATCAGGCGTTTCATAGGTACCGTCAAGAGTGTTCTTATCTTCTTGTCTGTAAATCTTTTGGCAGTATTCAGTACCTAGATGTTCATCCGATGACCTTAAAGTGGCCGGAGACGATTTGTAACTTTTTGCTGCATCCCTCTCATTTTCATAGTTGCCAACAACTTCGTTTTGTTTTTCACCTTTAACCTCTTCATACATTTCTACGTTGAATTGGACTCCCGATCTCGGACTTTCCTTGGTTGATGCAGTCTTCTTTCTTTGATTCTTCCTGAAATATTAATTAAAGGTTAAAGGTTAGATCAAGTCATCCCAAAAAGTTCCATTTCTCCCAACGGCGCAGTTTGTAAACGTATAATTTCTCAAGTTACTAACGCAAAGCAGACTACTTATGCAGTTACAAACCTATTTTATTGATAAAGACCATTTTCTGGAGGGCGAGAGAAGGCTATAACGTGTTAACCAAATACTCGCTTTGCATTTTGTGTCTTGTAAACTAAGATCCAGGGGCTTTTCCAGAGGCAAAACCCCTGTGAGGGTCCCGAGGAGAAGCCCCCGGAAGCTCTTGTGTTCTAGCGTTCCGAAGCTTCAGAAAAGGTGTTTTGAACGAAGAAAACCGAAAAAGGTGACCATATTTTTAGGTCTACTCATATTTGAGTGGCCAAATTACGATTCCCCCCACTTTTTCACTTGAGGGCGCGAAGTCCCCCCTTGCCCCGGGATTTGCGCCCCTGTAAACTGTAACGTTTGAAAATTTGGATGTCAACCTTCAAAGAGCGTATGAAAAAGCTATACATAAATGACAACTAAACGTATAAACAAATGACAAATACATAGGGAGGACACAATCCCCACTCATTTCAGAAAGTTACTTCACATGTTTACACAGTACCTTCATTGACCATGTGCATTCTCATGTTATGGTACACACTAACGCCACTTTCTACATGAAGTACAGTAATTGTGTCAAATAGGAATTGATGCTGTGTTAAACTTTTAAATATTTTTATATATAACACCTAGGTTTCTCATTAATATATATGTAAATCTTTAAGGTCCAAATCTCTTGGGAGATATGCCAACCTCTGTTAATTAGTTAAATCCGGAGGTTGCCAGGGTCTAGTCTCTAGCAACTCCCTGGTTTAACGATACATTACGGTATGATTGGAATGTTTAGTATCCTGGTGATATGATTGATGCATTTACTTCCGAACAGCAACGTGACTTTAGGTAAAGTCCTTGGGAACTTTATGTATTCCGATATATTTTACAGTCATAGTCGAAATTAATATTATTATGTTTTCATCGATATCGTGATTAATTTAGAAAGCAACTTTCTTTGACATTGTTCCGATAGTTGAAGTCTGTTACTCACCGTTTAAGTTTGAAATAACAGCAAAATGACCCAACCAATATACATGCAATGGGTAACACGCTTGCAGGAAGGATGTAAACTGTTTGGAAGTAAGTGGAAATTTGTTTCTACTTGGGTAATTATGTACAAATGTTTATGAACTGCATCATACTGTAAAAGTCTTTTCTGAATAACATTCAACTTGTTCAAGGAAACTTTAAGATTAAGCATGTAATCAAATAAAAATGCATTTAGCAAACCCAATTTTAAATCTTTGCAATAAGAGATAGCAATTTTTTAATCATGTGCAACAAACCTAACGGTATTAAAGCTTAATATATTTTATACTTACCCAAACGTCCCCTAACCACATTGGATGTCAACCTTGCTGCAAACGCCCATGCATATACCACTCTCTTGCTTATTTTCGATATCAAAAGTATTTTTTTTTTCCCTTCTTGACCTCACAAGTGTATAATGGAAAAGTTTAAAAGACGTGGAATAATAAATCGATACCATTGGTAAGATAAAAATTGTAAATTTGACAACCCACTTAATGTTCTTCTGTTAAGGTTGAAGAGACTTAATGAAACTTTTGTCAAAGGAAACCATGCTATGTGGACTATTATTTTACCAGTTTTTGTAAACCTACTTATTAGGTCTGCTACAGATGATGTCACCGTTACAGTAAAGTTTAACATTTCGTTGAGTTTGCTGGTAGAATAGATTGGTGTCGTTGTCATTGAACCAATGATAAATTGATATCATTGGCAAATCGTAGATTTGACAAACCAAATCAATGTACCACTGTAAAGTAGAAGTTAAAAAAATAGAAGGGACCGCGTCAGGGTATTTCGATAGAGGGAAAATCATGATTTGAGTCCTCTTTTTCTTCTTTTTTTTTCTGTTTGTCATTCTCTGTTTACATTTTCTTACGAATATAGGGGGCTATCTTTCCTTACGGTGCCCCTGAAAAGAGGTTAATAGTACTATAATGTTAGAGCAAACAGTGTTATCTGGGCTAAACCTATTTTTGCAATGTCTGTAAACCTACTTATTGGATCTGTCACGGATGATTTTGCCATAGCAGTGGATTGACACATTCCGTTGAGTTCGCTTTCTGTATGAATTGGTGTCGTTGACGTCGAACCACTAGTTACTGAGGGTTTAAAATATAAACAACGAAATGTTCTGACTTTATTAGACAATCCATCGCCCCACACTATAATACGTGCACAACTTTTTCTAGAAGTCTCACCTCTATACGATGATTCTACATACTTCATTACAACATGGCTACTTTTCAGCCCTTGGTACTCCCACGAGGCCACGTTGTCAAGTATGGGAAACCGTAATGTTCTAATGGTCACTTAAAATAAACCATATACGTGTAGAATTTTGAAAGTATATACCTAGTTCAGAGATTGCAAAATGAATCTGACCGTATTCATCCAACTCCTATAGTCATAGTTCCCTCCATTATTGAGATGTTAATTGTTAAAATTAATTCACTTCAAACAAAATAGACCACAGTGCAATAATTTGTGACTTGATGATCGTACAACTAACATTACTTGGTTTGTTTCCTTTTGAGTAAAATCACATTGATCCTCTTATACAGAGAGGACTTGATTTATTGCCCATAAGAGTAGGAATACCTTTCCATTTTGGCTCAAGGTGAGGTAGGAACAAAGCAATACAATAACTAGTGTAGTAGTTCAAAGACAGTAGACTCCTTAATTCATTTCTCACGCTCTGTAATATTTGAAATTTTAAAGCTAAGGGACACAAAAATTTTCATTTATTTGAACGGTGTAATTGTGAGGAAATGCATTTAAACCAAAGGCAAATAAGAAAGAAAAAACCTTTAGGGCTCACCTGTTTTAGTTGTTCTCGAACTTGAAGACGGGTTGGTAAAACTTGTGTTTGGTGAAACATCAGTGTTGTTGCTAAGTGTGGCCTGTGTCGGAACTTACAGAGGAATTATGGAAGTATTTTTACAAGGTGGTAATAACGTATCAATTTATTCTTCTTCATTAACATCAAATATCAATGATAAATTCATGTCAAAAATTGAAACCCTGATAAAGACATATTTTTTATGGTATAATTTTCTCTCTTTATTTAAACATTTTGACTCAGACGATGGCATGGAGTTGTTGTTTAAAGGCATTATATCATTATCTGAATAGCTTCAGTTCATTCAACGTTCTTATATAAATCGAGTAGGGACTCGGACTGAACACAAGCCAGTGATCCACAACTGGAAAATAGGTCGAGACCGGCTCGACTTTTTGTTGGGAACTGGGCCGTTAAACCCTATCCAACTCTTTGACTAACTAACTAACTAGTAACAAACTTACTAACTCAACCTTACTGCTTCTAGACTCTCCAACAGCTATAATTTTCTTTCAGACGCAAACCCAATGTATTGCTCCAGGGCATTCCCCCATTATAATACAAGGTCATAATGTGTTATCAGAACACTAAGGGCATGCTGTGTAATAAGATCTGACCTAATTTTTTTTAATTTGATGTCAATCAAGTAGCTGTGCCAAGTGAGACATTTTGTGGTCTACGTGTAAAGTGTAGTTTGGGGTAACGAATGACTGGCTTTAACGTACCAAGGCTTTATCTATGAATCATCTTTGACTTTCCCGCTACGTTTTGAACTACACATGACCAGGTTTTAACTGCCAGAGCAGCACGTACCAAATACTAACATTACTACATAGACGTAACTACGAAGCTCTGTTTAAGACATGGTAATAAATATCACGCACGTAGGTAGTATTATTACGTACGCACATGTACGTACTCGATAATCGTGTAGGTGATCATCATTACGTACACGTCGTAGTAATATATTTAGCGGTACAGTTTTGGCGAAGGGGACGAACAGACACCCCACAATGGAAAGGAAGACGAATCCTGCTGAGGTAATTTCATGTAAAATAGGGAACATCATTCGGAAAACTCACAATACTTAGCTTTGAAAAGGAGGGGACTCTCGAAAATTGTTAACATACGAGATATGTTCGGGACAAGTCCGAAGTTATAGGATTGGTTCGTTTGAATTCTCGGAAAAGCTCTTGTGGGGTGACGATATTGTCCTATCTAGAAAAGATTAATCACATAACTATTAAGTGAAGCTTTTAAGAGGAGACTGAAAGGGGTAAACTAAAATGTTCTGTTTTGTTACCTTGAAAGTTACAAGCCATGTATCATGTTGTGCTACTGCTAGACGCGGTTCGCTCTGATTAATTTTAGAAGCGGATTTTAGTTACACCGAGGCAACATTTACCGGAGTGTCATGCTCAAGAAGGGACGATAATAACCAATGACAGGCTAAATGCGATTCAAGATGGAAAAGCAAGTTTAATTAATGATTGAGAAAAAGTGGCTATCAGAATGTTGGTGTATAGCAGATGCTGTTGTTATCCACCCGGGGCGAATCTGATCATACGCTCTGAGCACAGTCAGTGACAACAATAGTTGCTTCTCATTACTTTTTTTGCCATTTCACAAATGACAGTTGTATATAACAAGTGCTTGACCTATTCCATTCATGAAACAAATGCGTTGTCTAACTGTTCATCCATTAACTTGCGCATTCCTTCCGTTTTGATTGAACAGAAAATAGCTGCTCCATATTTGCAAAATATTTCACTAAATTGTCCAAAGGGTGAATACTACTCTCCTTAGACTCCTCCCTGGGACCGCGGTCAAAAACAGCCTTCAGTCCAACCCCCAACACCCCACTCCTAATCCCAGTCGAAAAAACTAACTACGCCTTCTAAACGAACAAAGAATAAAATAAGTGATAAAATCGTTTGAATCCAGTTTCTTCAAACAAAACTGTTGAGGGACCACTGTCAAGCAAGCATGGTAAGGGTCATTTTCGGTCATGTAGAAGGTAGGAAGAACAAAATATTTAGGTACGCTCCTCGCCAACTCACGGTGAAGCCCCGCTTAAAAGTTCGGCCCTATGGCAAGCCAAAAGGCTCACCTTATATGATGATGTACTAAATTTATACGTTCATGTACCAAACGTATACGATGATGTACTAACTTCATACGATCATGTTGTAAATTTATAACATCATCTACTAAAACCATAATTTCATCATGTTAAATGTTACACTGTACATGTAAAATCACACGTTGTACATCTAAAAACACATGTTGTATATGTAAAAAAGTAAGATGTAAGTGTTCTGTGCCTTTGTTACCAACAACGGGTCCCGGGCCCCAAAATTTCGATCTACAGCCATGCAGCAAATTATTTTGACCCTTAATACTTCAACTTGTCACGTCAAGTGAATGTCCAGGCCTACCCATCGCCAATAGACCCAATGATGATTCGGTACATCAAGTTCTTGAACTAAGTTCCTGTATCAACAGGGCCAATAATTTTGCTGTAAGACCCCTGGGCCATCTTATGTCACGGAAGTTAGAAAAAAACTTTTGGTTCTCTTAAGTGGATTTAATGCAATGTATCATTGAAATTTCCAATCGAATCAAAAGTTCCACGGTTCGTAAGCTTCAACATTAATTCTTTGAACCCTTACTATTGACAGGGGCCTATTACAGTTCCACTTAGTATGGCATGCGGAAGGGACAATGATAACAAAATGATCTAACTTTTCACATGTAAAACATGTGTTTTAGTTGTACAATGTATGATTTTATATGTATATCGTAACATTTAACATGATGAACTTATGGTTTTAGTACATGATGGTGTAGATTACACCCTGACCGTATGAACTAAGTACATCATCGTATATATTTGGTACATGAAATTTCAATTTTAGTACATCATCATAAAGGTGAGCCTTTTGGCGTGTCATACGGCCCGAGTCGAGCCCCCCCCCCCCCCCCCCGGGACATAATTCCAGCAAACGGGTCTGGTCATGCTACCTTAGAGTAACCTAAATGCTGTATGCGTTACTAAATGAATAAATCTCATTTGGCGGATTATTATTAGTGAATGAATTTCAAATTTGGCCAGCATATAACGGACGAAGTGAAGACGGATCCGCTATTTTGCAAGATTTGGATACCAGACGGTTTGAGTGAAAATTGTAGTTCCACAAATGTAGTTTATTCATATTCTACCACCGAAAAAAGGTTGAAAAGGCTTAATTTATAGGCTATCAGTTTTTGCAAGGCTGAACATGCGTTGGGAATAGCAGATCAGTGTTCAAACAACCTGAATGCAGGAGTCTCACACAAATAGCAAGTATGCTAGAACAATGTATGAAAGGTTAAGAAAAGTTCAGTCCTTGGTAGTAACTTGGTATCCCATACCTTCGCTTTGTGACTCTTTATGTACGAGAAGTATTACGTACGTACGCGATAATTATTACGTACATACGTAATAATACTACGTACGTACGTAATAATACTACGTACGTAAGTAATTATTATTACGTACGTACGTTTTATTTATTTTTTTTACCATGTCCTTAAAAGAGCTTCGTATGTAAACACACACTGTTACTCTTAATTTCAAGGATTTTCTGTATAAAAATTTCGGGTTTTGAAACTGGTGGATTCCTTAGTTGTAGGGCACGTAAAAGACGTGTGACGTGTATCTCAGTCTTCGTGGCAGTTGTGAATTTAGTGGACTTGTACTCAAGGCGATGCAAAGCAAGGCATAAGCGTTCCCTGAGTAAGCCAAAATGTACGCAAAGGTTTATAATTTTCACATACATTTGTTTTTGTAATCTAGCCAGAAGGGTTAAGCTTCCTAACCTGTCGATTACACCTATTTGCATTATGACTATTCACACAATATAATATATTCGTTACTTGTAACTTGACAACCAACACCATTTCAGGTTGGGATACGATACTGAAAAATGATAAATATTTTTGCATACTTCCGGTACCAAAAGGAGTCGCTGACGTGGTAGGTATACAGTGCAAAGAGTTGATTTCACTCGAAGTTCCCCTATTTTTCAAAGCTGATTAAAGAATGATATAAATAGAAGTAGAATAGAATTGAAGCATAAAGGCTTAAACAAAGTGTTGTTCATATATTTAGAATTCATAAAATTAGAAACGAAAAACTTGTCAAAGAGATAAAAAATATGGTGACCTCACTTTGAAGAGTAACAACTATGAGATACTGCCTTGAAACGTGAATAGTGAAATTTGAGGGTGTTTTTATGCCACTAAACTATCTCAAAATTCAAAAGGTAAATTTAAGATTTTAATCTTCATTCTAGTATACTACGATTGCAAGGGAGTAACCAGGGGTTATTCTTATACCTTTCGTACACCAATCAGAAACCAACACGAGGTCACTTATGGAGTAAATCTTTTGCAGCAGTACCCATGGACTACTTTCTTGCCCGTTTTTATGTCAGTACGTGTTTATTTCTTGGTCACTTCGAGCGGAAATCGTCGCGGTAAACATCGTGTGGCCATTGCGACCATCCCATGATCACTTCGTCACCAGCACGAGACTGCGTGGCTGCCAGCTATAGAACACGGTAAACTTCGTGGGCAGGTCAAGTCCCTTTCTTTGACACTTCGAGATAACCCCGTAGCATCTCCTAATGAAAACGACAGTGAGACAGGCTGACAATCAATCCGGGCTGTTCGGTGAAATCCGATGTGAGACATGCCCAATCTCGGGATTAGTATGAGAGTACTTTGACAAAGCCTTACGTGAAATGTTTCGAGGTTGACAATTAGTTTGCGAAGTCATCTTTTTCCAACATGTCAAAAAAAAAATTAAGGGATCCGTGGAGCATCAGCTCAAAGAAGGGATCAGACAAGTAGTTAAATTGTAGTTAAATCAAAGACATCTTGTTCCATTTCGTGATTACTTCGATTTTTAAACTTTTCGGTTACATTTTGTTGAAAACTGGACTGTTAAACCCTATTTAACCTTTTATAAACTTTTTCGGATACCTCAAGAAGTCTACGAAATGGCTTAACGGGTAAGTGTAAGGGGTGCATTAAGTACGGATCAAATAACGTGTGATTGCCCTCCTGGGAAAGGGGTCCAAAAAAGGGTTGTCATCTACCAGTGTGTGAAAGCTTGCATAACAGAGAAGAGAATGCATGCAAAATGGTGATAAATTTGGTGCTTTTACCTCTTCCTTCTTATTCTTTTTTTTTCTTTCTTCCCTTTTTCCATTCCCCTCATTTCTTCTGAGGCGACTTTCCCATCACCCCCTTTGCTACGCCGTTGTAAAAGTTCTCACTATAAATCATTTCTTCACAAACTCCCAGATGTTTTTATGATGTGTTTATGTTTTATAAGTTTCAAAAGCGTAGCTACTTAGTTCTTGACATTCATTTTTGTAATCAGTGTACCAAAACTAACCATTCTATTAACATCAAAATGACAATAACTACAAGCATATAAAAATGTTAGCATACAAGAGTACTTACTACTGTTATAGTTCGCTTTAAAACCACTCCTATTACGGTTGTGTTTAGTTCGAAGACGTAGGTAGAATACATTTCTTGTGGAAGTGTAAATTGTTTGATTAAACTTGCTTATGTCGTTAAAGCACCATTTACCTCTGAGAGTATATGGGTTGCATATTCCATCATACAACTGTAAAAGAAATAAAGAAAAAAATCCTGTGTTTTTCTTGTTTAAGTTAACAAACAACCTTTTATATACGGCAAACACTGGCGTAGCCAGAGGAGGAGGATTCAATTAAATTTCGGAAAACTACACCTACAGGAATTTCCCATACATACCTGAAATAAGTACAAATCATTCGTCAGGGTTTATTACCGGAGTTCCTTGGAAGTGAACCACCTCCCCTCCCCCTAAAAAAGGAAACATTGAAATTGTCTCAGTAACAAGAGCTTTCCAAGCTAGCTGTTACGTAGAAGAAAGGGCCCTTTTGCCAATGGTTTGTTGAAACAAATTACTGAGTTATACCACATTTAGCATTGCCAATTCGCCAACCTTCATAACAAATTGTAAAGACAGGCTCAGATTTTTTTCGGGAATTCGAACACCAGTAGAAGTGGGCTAGGTTATTGCGAAATGAAAATATATAAAAAAAATAAAAAACAACAAAAAGTGTAATTAACGTTGTTCATGTGTCCCTCATGCCAACCAATAGGATGCAAGCATTCAGTTAGTAACAGATATAGCCTTCGTCGAAATCAAGCTCCGAAATTATTTAAGATCCAAAAGCATTTGCCAAGTTCGAGAGTGCAATCAATAATCTTTTGTTTTCTTTATGAATATCTTCTAATGGCAAATACCGCTAACTCCTCCATTCCTCTATCTGTTGTGTTATATCATCTATGTACAAATATTTTTGTCCACTACCTATATATCCTAAGTATAATGTAACAACATTTGTTCTCTGAGCACTGTATAACTATACTTTTCTAGCAAAGTGCACGTGAAGTTATTGCAATTTTTCTATTAAAGAGGTCATTTGCAATCTAAAAAGGATTTTTTTTATTCTACCCAACATTAAAAATAAAATTATCAGATTAATCAGAGTACTTGCTTCAAGAAAGTCTTCACTGCATGGGTGAGACTCATAAAGGTTAAAGTTTTTGAATTCCAGACGAATTGAACGATCATCTTCCACCTTAATTCTCCAGGCTTCATTCACCTGACCGGTTGTGGGGTATCCATCCGACGTCAGCTCACTTGATGATTCATTATGCTCTAACTTAACTACTCCAAATAATTCCAAAAAGCAAAACAAAAATCTTTTTTTATTGGACCAAAAGTTGGCTGGTGAAGAAAATTATACTGAAAAAAGTCATTAGAACAATCTCTTTATATATTTAAACCCGGTCAGTTAAAAATCCATGAAATATTTCCATGAATAAACACAAATTTTGATTCAATCCGTTCCTTCCTGATAAGAAAATTGTTTCGATATATTGGGTAGTAATGGTGTCTAATGCTGAAGAGCCTACCTTTCCCATAAGCAATGAAAAGTAAGCCTTGATGATCAGTGAAGGAAAATTTAACTTTAGTTATGAATAGGCCTACGGTGCCCAAACAATTTAAACGCCTAAGCTAATACAGTTAGATTGCTTGAAATTTCCCAAGTGAAAGATCATATGTTAGACCGCTGTTTCAAGAAATTGGTCCAGCTGAGCCCAACCATTGTTACCGTGCGCACTATTTACCACGATTTTTTTCAAATTAGAAATTACAACATATCTCATTCATGGATGTTTACTCGTTTAAACACACACCGCGGTAAACTACTACGTAAGATGACAGGTTATCTTGTTGTCATCTGTGGGTGGAATGAATCAGATTTTGCCTTTTGGGGGAAGGGAGGAATAAGTTGGTATTATGTAATTAAAAAAATTAATGAGGTGTTGGGCTGTTCTAAATGAATTTTTTAGCTTATGAGTCACCTTTTTTGCTTGAATGTCATCTTAGTCTATGTGTTGCTTGGTTTTATCTCTTCACAGATATCTGATGAGGAGTATCCTTTAAAATTAGTATAATGCTAGCCAGTTTTAGAAAGCAAAATGGCACGGATTCTCCCAAGAGGCCGAACTTATTACTTATCATATTGAATGCCATTGCAACTAATAATTACAAAAATATTGAGAAATGAACTATTTCCCGTAATATTTGTCTCTCGTGTTTTCGAACTAGCAATAACAGGTGTAAAGAAATTTTTCCATATAGGGAAAGATCTTTCATGTTCCATTTCTTTTTTGTGACTTTCACGCCAAGCGTGATATTTCTTCCCCATAACTGACGTTGAATACATCAAAGAAAAACTCATATCATAACTATCAACACTTACCGGCAACATAGTGTGCTCTGAATCCCTGTCTGGAGTATCCATGCATCGTGGTTAAGCTTATATAGAATTGATTGCTAGTGGATATGTAAGCAGCAGATGTTAGTTTGGCGTTTTCTTTCCAGCAAAAAGTGTCAACCAGAACATTGTGCGAACGGTTACCATCAAAAACCTGTGAAAATTTCACATTTAGGTGGTGCAACCATACGACATTTTAGGAGCACAGGGAAAACTATAAAAATTACTGGAATCCTTTCAAACAAATTTTCAGGGCACGCCAACCAATGAAAAAAATAAATATTTTGCAACGATGAGGTATTGTATGAGAAAATACGTTCCTCGAAGGATAACTCAGTTTTTCACAAAATAAAACCGAGCAGTATATGCACTCTTGAAATATGAGGTTTCAAAATGGACAGGTATTGACCAATCATGAGTAGAAGATATATTTCCGAACACTGGTGTTTTCCCATCGAAGTTTGTTCGGACACATTTTAGTAAACGCGATAACCAGCATTGGTAAAAGGGACATGTAAACACAACCTATAGGTATGTACCTACCAGTCTCTAGCGGCGTAATTTTCAGTCACAGCCAACACTTCAAATTACCACACTTGACGATGGAAGTCAAAACATGGTGGTTGGAGGATTATTGATCATTTGTTATACTTGTAAATCTAAACAGGGGCATTTTGTGCAGTATCCAGTACAGGCGCGGTTACGGGAGGCCCCACTTTTTCCAGAACTTATTTTTACGCCTTAGTCTGGTTGCTATTGCTACAAAAATACAAACTGGAACTGGCAGAGTTATGCGAGTGATACTTAATTAAGTTGTATAATGTTTAAACAGGCAATAAACTGCAATGGAATCTAAATAAAACAATGTTCTTACAACAATTGTCTCAAATTAGAATGTTTTTTTTTTCGACACGCTTCGCGTGCACCCGTTTTAAATGTGTAGGAATTCGGGGTTACTCCTTGTAGAACACCTCGTCCATTGCCACTGAAACTTATCACCAGTGCCCGGGACAAAAAAAACAGATGAAGGTCTATCGTAACTAGTGAAAGTGGGGGGCAGGGAGGCGGTCCTCTTCTGACCCCTTTCTCTGACCAAGTGCCCTCAGCTTTCTGAAAGGACGATGATCTTTCACCCTAATATGTAGCTCCACTCTTTTTCGGCTGAAGGGAAAAGGGGCCCACGTTTTCTCTAATTTCCATTAATTTCTCTCCATTTTTCGGCGTGTTCTGTGCGTCCCATAAAAGAAAAGAACCCTATAAAAATCTCATGAAAGGGACTCTATAGGAAACCAACGGAAGTTTTTGCTTGGTACAAATAGTGTGAAAAGGGACCACTCCTCTTCTAATTTAATTTAATTATTATGATGAAGTAAAAAATCATTTTTTCGGAGCGCTCCGCGCGCCCCTTTACAGGAAAGGCTCTGTGAAGGTCACCTGAAAAGACTATAAAGGAAACCAGAGTATGTTTGTGCTTCAGTCAGAATGTCTTTAAGGTATGGGCGTCCACAAAGGGGGGTAGCCCCCCCCCCCAGAAAATCAAACTTGTGATAAAAGTAATTAAAAACAAAAAAATTAAAAATAACTATAAATAAAAATAATCGACCATTTTGTCCTGTTTGCTACCTCTACACAGACAACAGGGTTTATTCAGCAGTTAAGCAGAAAGCAAGTGATTAATGAAGTGTGATAACAGAATGAGGATTAGGTTACCCCACAGAGCACAGCAGTATTAAAGAGGCATACTGTATAATCCATGCATTGCTTCCACTGGCAGAGAGACCAGTTTAATGCAGAGTGACCTGTGCTCAGTGAAATCTACAGATTTAAGTTATTGCCCTCTTAAAACTTTGAATGATCCAAAATATGTGTACAACCGGAAGGAATCATTACTGAACGAACATAAAGGACAAATTTCTAAGGTGTTTGGGTGCATAATCATGCAAAACCAGGTGAGATAAAAAATCTATTGAAACTATCTTTATCTAGCTTAGACGATTTTCTAAATAACATTTCCAGCGGTTGACCTCCAGTGACCTTGATGACCTTTGACCTTAACCAAACACAGATCGATTTGGAATCTGTCCTTTCTACCTTAAAATACTGTGTTTCAACATTTTTCAGTGTTTGACCCCTGGTGACCTCAGATGACCCCTTGACCTTCACCGAACAAATCCAATTTCATCCTTATACCATAACACATCCACACACCAAGTATGACATCTATCCAAGTTTCCTAACTAGAAATATTTTGGTGAGAAGGTTTTTAGTTTTTGACCTCTGGTGACCCCAAATGACCTTTGAACTCCACCAAAAACAATAGGGCACACCTTCTCCCTATGATGAATCTATGTACCAAATCCAAGTTCCATCATCCAACCTTCCCTTGTTGAGTTAGAGCGTACCGAAGCAAGTGTCACACACACATACGCATACACACACACACGCCGACCTGACTACATAGGTTCCTTTGCTACCGCAAGGAGCCAAAAACTAGAAATTGCAGAAATGAAATTCCTGTTTCCAGGCTGGGTACATGCAGCTTAAAAAACTCGTCCGGTGTCGTTTCCGGCCATCTGGAGGGTTTTTAAGGCCCAAAATTTTCTTGTACGCTCCGCGCAAACTGATAGTGGCCGTTTTTTAGCTAAGATTAAAGTTGGTCCATCCTTTCTCTAATTTTCTTTTAGTTTCACTACTGAAATATCTTAAGGCTTGTATACACGACCAAATATTCCCAAAACACTTCCAAAACATTCACTGGCGAAAATACAAAACATGCTTGCTTTCGGTTTGTTGCAGAAGTAGACAGGGTAAACAGCATGTTTTGAAAATGTTTTGAAAATGTTGCAAAAGAAATGGCCTGTCAATTCTTTTCAAAACGTTTTCAAATGGTTTTACTTTGTCTACACTGTGCAACAAACCGAAAGTAAGCATGTTTCTGTTTTCTAATTTATAGTTGAATATAAAATGCATCATTTTAAAGCCAACAATTTCGAAAATACCCAGAAGCTTCAGGGAGCGTTGCAACCTGGAGCCCATCAGGGGCCCTAAGGCGGGCCCAAGGACCCCACGCCGTTAGGGGAAGCCCTTCGCGCTCCCGTGACGCCTCCGGTATCGTGTGGTAGTAACCCCGAATTGCTCGCCCAGTTTCAGAGATCAACCCCCCCCCCCGGTAGCCAGGGTAACATAATGATTTTTCCAGCTTAAAATCAGAAAACGGTTAAGAAAGAAATTGACGTCGCAAGTAAATCAACTATTCTTAGGTGTATTAGGTTACCCTACATCATTGGGCTTTGGCTTACTCCCACATATAAATTCTTTCCTGAACTTTGTATTGAAGACTCGGTAAAAGGATTGAATGCTGACTGCAAATGGCGCTAAGCCGCTAACTGTTTTTATATTCAAAATGATTCTGTCTATATACAAAACTGGATTTATGCAAACAAGTTATTACTCAATGTAAAGAAGACTACTGCTATTGTATTGTATATAATATATAAGTATCTCAATGCAGACATAGACAGTGTCCACCTTTATGGTGTTAAAGAGCCCGTGAAATGACTCAATGGCAACGATTTGGAGTCATTCTCTGACACTATCTATTAACAAAAAAGCATTTATTTTAAAAAATTCTGCCCTACAAAAGAGAAATGCTCAAGTGAAATGGTACCCCAACAGCTGAAAAATGTAAAAAATGTAGAAGTGCATTGAACCAAGAATGACATCATCACAGGAACCAAACTTCACAGTGTGTGTATTATAATGCTATGTTTAAGTAATTTTTTGCCCACAGATTTCGTAGCAAGAGACAGGCCAAATAATTTCTAAATTATATCTGAAGAATGTCCCAATATAAAGCCAAAAATGTATCAATCAAAATTTGAAATTCTCACTCCCAATTCCTTAAAGGAGGAATTTTGTCATTATTCACTCAAGCTGCCCCATTCCATCATGTTAGGCTTATCAGTTTGATTTTTTTGGTTCCAGCAATCTAGTCGATCTATGACTGGACAGCAATTCTTTCAACCAGAAAAGAGAAAATATTTCAACTCACATTCAGTCAGATTGTTGAATAAGAGGACTGATATTTCATCCGGATTTCTTGAAAGACATCCCTTCCAAGTAAATTTGTCACAAACATTAATGTGGAAATCATACAATGGATCTTGTACTAGCATAGACTTCAAAATGCATGGAATTGACAAAGTAACTTCAAGCCAACTTTTGATTAAAATACAAAATACTTCCTTAAATAACCAAAATAGCAGCTAGTCTCCTTTCCCATTATAATCACTTTTCCTTTTCTTTGAACCAATTCAAATTGCAGCATTAGCACACGCATCCAAAACAACACAAAACTTGTTGGTAGTATTTAAGCCACTGTGCAGAATGGTATTCAGTATTGCATATGGGCATGTGTAATGAGTGAATGATCACTGCTTCCTCCCTAATAAAAATATACGTTACATAACACTGGAGAACAAATGGATGCAGTTAAATCCCCCTGAAGCCTGAGGTATTTTCCTGAGTGTATAACGTCTTACCAGGGAACTTCCAAACACTTGTATGATGTATACCAAACAATTTTCCCTGCAAGTTGGCTCAAGGAATATTGAGAAGTCACAAAACTCCATTTGCCAAACAGGGGTATTCCTAGGTGTTGAAACCCTCCTTTTCACTAGTTTTGTGAAGCAAACATAGCTTTAGCTTTCGTAATGATAATCTGTTGATTTTATCAATCATTTTAGGCCATTTATCCATGGTAAGATTCTGTTACATCCACAGAGCAGGGTATACCCCAAGTACACTATACTACACACAATGTGAAGCTGGGTACATATGATGATGTCATTCTTGGTTCAATGCACTTTTACATTTTTCAGCTGTTGTGCTGAAAGGGTTACCATTTCACTTGAGCATTTCTCTTTCGTGGGGTGGGATTTTTTTAAAATAAATGCTATTTTTGTTGATAGATAGTGTCAGAGAATAACCCCATATCATTGTTACTAAGTCATTTCATGGGCTCTTTAAAGCTATTTTTTGTGATGCTACCAAATTTCTTGGAGTTTATATTGATAAGAATCTCACATGGAAAAATCACATCCAGCATGTATTTACGAAAGTCTCACGAGGTGTTGGAGTTTTAAATGGGCTTCGAGGACTGTTACCCCGCAGAATCATGGTTACCTTGTATAACACCCTTATCCTTCCGTACTTTACTTATTGTAATGTCATTTAGGGTAGCACATATATTTCTAGAATTTAACCTCTTTTCACATTTGTAATGAAGTCCATCTGCAATATACATACAACACCTGGAAGCTAATTTTGGTAATTCCTAATAGTGAACAGAAACAAATGTTGACAAAGATATCCCAGTCCATGTTTTACATTAGCCTATACCTTTTCATAGGGTATGTCGCAGATTTATGGAAACTTTCAAGAACACTCCCTCCATTGCATGGTTCAGTTAGTTTCGTTCCACAAATTTCCGTTTTAAAAATAATTTTTTTATGAACCACATCCATTTCCCATTGTCCTTATGGGAGAAAAGGTGACCAACGTCAGTCATCCCCTGGCAAAATTATCTTCTTTTTTAGCGATGATAACACAAGCTAGCGAGTAAGTTCATTTGCTCGGTAGATGTGGCACTAATTTGTCCCAGTAATTTTGCCATACATTGCGTAAATCTCGACTCCGGATTTGTATTTTAGTCTAAATAAATCAGTTAACCAGGGACTTCCTATAAAGAAACCTGCTTAGTGCATAGTTGGTAATACCCCCCCCCCCCCCCCCATCAATGCTGCACACCCAACGTGCCAAATCAGTGCAGCTCTACACACCACGCTAGTAACAGTTCAGGTGCAAAATAAAGTGTCTCGAACTGTGAAATAAGATAATTATACCTGGATAACATCGATGTTGCATGACGATGTTTCATTAAGGGAAATATTGAAAAACTGTAGTAAAATCTGATGGTTCGGATCTACTATGATTTCCCAAGCATCATCAACAGTACCAGTATTAGGGTAACCCGCTGAATCGAAGGTGCCAAATGGTTCCGTAGCGGTTGAAACACCTGTGTTATGGAAAAAAGTTGTGGTAAGAAAAATTCAGTGGAAATTTTATTAAGAATTTTTGGGTGATACTTGTTCAAATGCTGGTCATGTATAGTTGCATAAAAATGAAAACATGTTCCGACGTATTCACTTTATATGGTTGATGCGTGTCAGTCTATATTTTAAGACGACAAATCTCCCTAGTAGGAAACTTCAGCTAGGCAAACTCTTATTTTAAGTGGCTGGGAATACCTGATTATAGACAAAATAAGTAAAATTTGTGAGACAAAACATATGTAGCCAAATGAATCCTCGGTTGACAAAGTTGACAAAGTACTAAAGAAAAAAAAAAACAACTTTTGTAAGTAAACCCTTTCTACCATGCAACCCTCGTGTTAACCTAAGTCAGACGGTACAAAAAGTAGACTCAACTTGTTTATGCCATACAGAGCTTTTAACGGGTAACATGTTGCACTAGATCATTCTCCACATTCCCGATTCGAGCTAGGATAACTATATTTATGTAATTAATTTCACTTCGTGATGAAACAGAAAAAAATCTGCTAAGGGAATAGCCGATTTTGTTGTACTTACGCGTTTGCATACGGACATTTGTCACTCCGAATACACAAACAACTAAAACTCTAAACATAATTTCTTCCCGTTGATGAAGCAGCGTCATCCTTCCATCAAAATCACCTTTTTCTGCCACATGTGTTATTATACTGAAGTAACACGTACCTAAGGTATTCAAATTGGTTATAATTGCCAACGATTACGTAAACTTTACACATTTGCAAATGGACTATAGTGGTAACTCTTGATGTACGGTAGGTTAACCCTTACTTAATTGTCTCTATATGTTGAATATCCGAACCATTGAAATTCGATATTGTCTGTAAGTATTTTAAAAAACAAAACACTTCGGAAACGTGCAGTAATACTGTCTTCCTACTGTTATGAGCTGCATGCTTCAGTATTCCTAGATTGATTGCCCAAATATCACTTTACTTCCTTATAATTACTTATCCACACAAAACCACTGTTACAGCACTGTTCTTTTAACGATAGGAGTAACAATGGAATTATGCCTTTTTCAAATGTCACGGTAATACAGTTATTGAGTTCCTACTCTTTTGACCTTCTTTCGTCCAGTCACCTTCAGCACTGGTGCAAAACGATGCATTTCGTTTCATTGCTACAAAACTAGAAAGCACAAAACATGGAGTCTTTTCTCTTGATTGTTGTTCTTTTTAGATTCTTTTTCTCTTTTTTCTAGGCTAGTGCTACACTGCAAAAAATTTCTGTACATTTACAGAACCAAAGAAATACATAAAAAGGGAAACGTTCGGTCATTTGTTCCTAAAAGTTCACAGCACTTTTACCGTGTCAGATTTGTATTTGTTCATTTTTTACTTTGTATTTCTACAACATGTTTGTGAAATTTTTACAGAGTAGGATCTTGTGAGCTTAGACTGGTAATCTTAGATGTGATCTAACGAAGAAGCAAAGTAAAACGGAGTAAAAGCTAGGTAAGATAATGACTAGGTGACTTTTTCATGAATTGGCCTGATGGATACCTCATGCGAAACCACCTTTGAAATCGATATGAATTTTTCCCACATTGAATATGTTGAGGTACACTGATTAATTTTCCTTTGTTGTCTCCTAAACTATCGACTTAATGTTCTTTCTGTGTGATAAATGCTGCCACAGTTTTGAAATTCCTCAACGAATTTAGCTAATTTGAATAGTTTATGGAAACCTTTTACCAGGCGCTTAGTCAGGATTTTGTCATGGGGAGGATGTTGGTGTCATGGGGGAAAGTCTAATGATAGAAAGAAAAAACGCTATTTTAGGCATTTTTTTGCATCGTAAGGTTGGGTCATTGGGGGGCTTACCCCCCAAAACGTCCCAGTGGCTACGTCACTGCCTTTTATATTACTTATGGGGTTAGGCATTGCTCATTTTTGTGAGTTATATATCAATGTACGAAAGTGGTGCAAAATTATTGGGTAAAAATATGTAAAATATGTATACCCGATTTTGCTTTAAATAAATTAAATACCCTATCGCATTTTTTTTTTTTCAAAGGCGAGAGTTACATCAAAACCCAACATCTGTAGGAGTGAACACTTAACTTTGTTGTCAGATCCTATACATATATTGTGCCAATTGACAAAATTCTGTCGAATGAGAAAAGGCGACTGTTGTTTTTATTTATACTGAAAAATATCGGATGGTCACATGAGGTATTGAAATGAACCGAGTCAAAGACGTGACTCGAGTTTAACTCGAGCTAGAATATCAAAGACTCGAGTTTGACTCGAGTCACAAATGGACGGTTGGAAACTAGACCGTAAAACTTCATCTAACTAACTGACGGGAGGCTCGACTTGACTCGAGCCATCATTTGCCCAAGGCTCGACTTGGCTCGAGTCACCATTTAATAAACTTCCACTCGACGCGATTCGAGTCACAAAACGTAGAGACTGAATTTAACTCGAGCCATCCCCTATTTAATTAAAGTAACGCCCCAACAGTCTTAAAAGCACTAGATCAGAACCATAAACTTCTTCACTTCCGATCCATAACGTCTGCTTCATGTAAGATTGTCCAACCTTCATTCATTATACTGCAATACCAGTAGCGGAGCTGCCATACAGTCATGGGGCGCACCCCCCCCCCTCCTCCTTTGACGGGCTCAAATGGTATACCAACGCCCCCTTTAGGTTTCAAAGTTCATGAAAACGCCGTAGAAGCCTAAACGTAATAATTTACTCATCTGTCAATGAAAGACCTGATTCGCAAAATGAGACTCTGCTACATCTTTCAAAACAAAGACTCAAAACAAAAACAAGGGTTTTTCTCCATGCTCCATTTAGGAGCGGTACATGAACTTTCGAGTCAAGTGGTTAGTAATGGGTATAATCCATTTTTTATCTGTAACTCACAACAGGAATCTCTGAAACTAGGGTTAACCTAGATTATAAAATCTACTGAAAGGTGAAAGTTTCGATCAAGGGGCCTCCGTGACACCTAAGTCAATACCTTGCACTCACTGAAACTTTTCAATAAACCCCGATCGTTACTCTTAATACCCACATGCCACATTCAAATGCTTCATAAAAAAGGGATTTGCGTGAATACGCTTAACTATATGCAGCACAGAAATTGATTTCTAAGAAAAAAAGACTCCTTTACAGAGAAACTTCTCACTAGAAACCATACTTGTCTGAAGAGATCACCTCTGCCGCCATTAACGGCACCAAATCTGAAAATTGGCTTTCTACATAAGGCCCCCCCCCCCCCGACCCGGAATCATTAGAAACAGAGGAAAGGAACAACGATATTTTCTTATATGCGCTCTTTGCTGCATTAACTCTCACTTGGAGTAATGATAGACTGGAGACAGCACGAGCTACCGTACTAACCGTGTGCTAGTAAATTGAAGCTAATGGGCGGGGCTTGACGCCATATTGGAACATCCAAAACATTGGCACACTTCGCGTAGTACTCAATATTAAACAGTTGCAGTCACTCAAAATTCGGGTTCGTATCGTGTCTGGTGGCATATTTACTACACCAGAAAAGGATGTAACGTGATTATTAGGTCCTTTTGCGTGTAAAAATTTCTTTGTGGTGTAAGGTTTACTCTTTAGATTTCTATCAGGTATTTCTTCAGGTTTGCAGCATGAACACGAACTAAAATTATGTCATGATGAAAAGACGTACAGCATTGCTTAAAGAAGACATGGTGGTTGCTGGATTAGTTGGTCATTCTTATGGGCTCACATTTGCGAGAATTGTTGGTACCCTAGAAACCAGTCAAGTGCTTGCCAAAAGTGGGATTTTGTCTAAAAGTTGTTTACAAAGAGTAGATCCTACATGACAATGAGGTTGGTTGATTTTGCTCCCTTTGAAAGTGACCGTCTGCTGAGATACTAAATGCAATTTTAAAGACCCTAGTTGCCTGGTGTGTAACTGGTAGGGGACATTTGGAGACAATGCATGTAATCCTTGACATGACCTCCTCCAATTGTGGTTCTCCAAAGTCTTACACTGCTTCCGCCACGTGATGTCTAGGGGTTGTAAGATATGCCCACGGCATTCCCGGCCTTTCATAAGGGGCGACCAAACGAGAGGACTTGCACCGTATTTGAATTGCATGAAACTATATACAGTAACACAATTGCGTCGGTGTGTCTTAAGATCTTATCTTACCAACCCACTCTGTTCCGGACCCTGCTGTTTGGCTACAGGGAATGTACATTGCACCTATCCCTCTCCCCCATCCCAAACAAAAAACTACTGCTCCCCACACAAAAATCCTGGGTTTGCCCAAGACCATGGGGGAGCCTGGGTCATTAATGTCTTTCTTCTTTCAAGGGTTTGGCTGGCATAACCAGTGTGTACCTTTCAGGTAAAAGACAGTAGTTTTCAACAGGACAACCTATGGTAAAACCAGTAGTCCTGCAGGAAATCTTCCTGATTTTTTCCAGAAATGCTTCTGAAGCTTAATTTACAAGTTTCCTCAAGTCACAAACTCAATGAAGAAGAAAAGAGTTGTGTGGTGATTACAACTGTTATTCATTGAAAAATAGGTAATAACAAGTTACTTCATCCGGGAATGTATTTCATTATTTCAATTTACCTAATGCTCAAGATTTTATGATTTTTGTAGTCCTTCATAAATTCTGGTCTGTAATGCTAAGACACCTCTAAAAATCCTTAATTGGTAAGGGATTACATTTTGTGTTTAGTTTAGACTCCTGGAATCTAATGGTAATACCCGAGATAAAAAAGCGAATGTGAAAGTGTTACTAATCCATGTAGGTACGTGCACGCCTGTTTAATGAGCAGGTGAGTGCTGCCAGGTAAGAGTAAATAAAACGCAAGACAAATAAGCATTTCCACAGAAAAAAGTAGCCACTCTTTTTGAGCAGTGGTAGCCCTGAAAAGGGTAGCTTGGTTTCTACTTTTAACAATTTGAACGTTGCATTCCTTATTTTTGGTAGGGAAGGTTCCTTCTAGGAAAGCCTTTTCATAGTGGTGCTAAATTTAACTCTAAATTTTTTCACCAACTTTTCAAGCAGTTACTTCTGTCAACAGGAGTCTCAAGCTCAAAGATTGCTCTCTTTTCCTTCTCCTTAAAATAGAAAAAGGTGTTGTTACTCTCTGGCGTTACGTATGCATCTGCCAACAGGTTGGGCTCAAGTGCCAACCAGTCTTTTGGAGTTAGATGAGACATTCCAATTTCTAACAATTGCTTGAATGTGGGCTGGCAGTGGATTTCTTTCCAGTTGTGGCTCACTGGCTGTTTTCCCTTCCACAAAATTTGCTTACGCTGATCACCTCACTCAGGGGGGAAAGGTTCCATTTTCAGTCTTTGGTATGATCCGGCCAGGATTTGAACATTAAAACACTCCGCCATTAGCTGATCAGCTGGATACTTCAACCACTTGGTCAATACAAGGGGGATCGCTTTGGAATTCTAGTCGTCCCTTAACTCCTCAGGGCAGGAAATTCCTGTGTTACCAGAGATTTGGGGGTCACGCGTAACCCAGCCCCCTGTAGTAGAGAGAAAACAAAAGCAAATGTAAAGCTGGAAAGAGTTGAATAGGCTAACAACACTGAACAGAAATTTCACTGACAACCATGCAAACTATAGGCCTAACAGTTATACAAATAAATTGCATAATGATTACAGTACAGCATTTTCACAAGGTAGATCTGAACATTCGTTATTTAATGGGAAAATAATTTCACCAAATTGTTCTGCATTCGGATGAAATACGGGCGGTAGATTAACAATTTTGGATTTTAATGAGTTTCGAACCATCACAACCAGTTTGAGATTTGGTCCAAACTGGGAAGATGATATTTCTCAGGAGCTTAGTCATGCCTGCAGAGCTGGGCCGATGCCAAATTCAAGCAAAGAGCCTAGCCTCTAAAATGCCAAATGTGTGTTCCTCGTCCATGTCTCGCCCCCCCCCCCCACCGGGTTATGCCAACCTGTTTTTCATCAGCCTGTCCATCATCATCATTATTGGGTGCGGCGCAGAGACCCATTGGGCAAAGACATAACAGACTAACAATATATTTTGACCAGGCCCTACAACGATATCACACGAGCAGCTGGCCTGGACCTAATGTTCATACACAGTCTCCAATTCCAACTTCAATTCTGGTAGAACAGTCCTTCTGTATACAGTACTAGCCTAAGCCGAGTACATAATTAAATCTTGGCCTACAAGATAGGTACCGAACTTATGGTTAATAATGGTATTGCCTTGGGCTAAAATTTACACGCATTAAAACTTCTCCTTAGACCTACCAAATCTCATTAATTTCTATTAAACTTACATACGGAATATAACTCACATTTTTCTTTCTTAATCAAGCCTTTTGATAACACCTTTTGCTTTGTGTAACAGAGGAAACAAAGTTAGTCTTCATTCGTTACAGCTCTGTCTCTGTACCACTGTGGGTATCACATACTTAAATACTGATTCCACGAAATAATGTTTTGGGTGTGCCAATATGGCTGACATGCGGCACTCTACTGGGTTCACAAAAATGACGTCATGCTGTCACCAGTGTTTTATTACTCCAAAAACTCTCATGACAAATCCCGCCATTGCGAAAAGTCGTATACAGTCGTATACAGCCAAGAACAGAAACCGGTCTAGTTGGTTTATAAATAAAAACCGCTACAATGTCATTTTGAGAACGACTCACGTTCCACCAAAAGAGTGGAATTAAAAGTTTTCGTTTGAATCATGCATATATTTACATGATGAGTGCTATTCCACAAAAGCAAAGCATTTCACCGACTAGGTGACGTCAGATAGTGAACCGCCTACCCCCCATTTCAATGAAATTGAAGGTAAGACATGTAATGCATTGAGTGAAGTAGTAACTAACTAGACTTGAGCTTTGGTAGACCGTTTACACATATACCAGCCCCTAAACCTGTTAATCGAAATGGCGGAAAGAATCGTCGGCACAATGTGAACACTATGCATCTGTGGAATGCTATAGGCTAACCCAATTCAAACAAAGTGGCCACTGAGAAGTGAGAAATGCAAGATTCTTACAACGGGCACCTAAAAAAGAGTTACATGCACAAAGTTAATTTGTGATCCTGTATATGCCGAGAGACTGCTCTAATTCACATGCAACACATTATACAACACTTAAAACTGAGGTCGGTACCCTGAACTGTAGCTTTGAATTACAAAATTTTAAATTATTCGACTCTTTGTATGCAACTTTGCGAATTCTATATGGCAAGACATTTTGGACCATCTAGGAAGTTGGCTTATATGTTGGCCTGTAGGTTGAAGGCTCACTCGGTATCTATCTTTCATAAAGCAGCGCCCCTGAAAGCCATTTTCGCCCCCTGAACAAAATTTGCTAGTTCCGCCTCTGTGCAATACACAGACCACAGACGATTGTCATTGAAGCTGGTAAAAAGAGAAAATTATGTTCATACAGTACAGTGTTCACTGACCACTAAACAGTAGTTGCAAAGAGTTTTCATGGAGCTTACACCTTGTTAGCTACATGGGTTTTTAAACACTGAGCACCTCCACAGAAACAGCTGAAGTTGCACAAATATTTGAAAGTTTGTAACCCTATCACCCAATTAAATGTTCCAAACACTGCCGCATTTAAAGGTTTATCGATGACAGTAACATTTCGCACAGTATTCGAGCTCAACAAACCCACAAAATGAGAGACTCGAGATGACTTAACTGATGAAATCCTGTAACTCACAGTAGTCTTGATTTAATAGATCCGGAGAGACTTGTCCAAAATACATTTTTCACTTAAGGTGACTCCGACATTCTACCCAATTTTGCTCTTGAAAGGCATATCACTCCATAAAAAAACCCAAATTTTTCATTATAACCGTACCGTACCGTTTTTGCTTTAAATTTCAAAGTTTCTCCAATAAAATAAGCTTTGACTTTTTAAAACTTCGTTCAAAAAGGGCAAAAAACTTTTCGGGCAAACTTCTAGTCTTGTATTGAAGTCTTAGTACGCAGCGTTAGAACGATTAAATGCGTCACCCCAAAAGATTTTCAGCTGTCGCCCATATAACATTTTTATTGTGCCCATATGGAGGACAGATTCTTCAATACATAACACCCCAACTTTTAGTGGTCCTTACAAAAGCCAAATTCCTTATAAAAACGTTAATTTTTTGTCTTCTTGCTTGCTAGTCTTAGTAAATTCAACCGGTTCTTGTTTTTCAAAGGTTTTCTCAAGATCAGATGTAAATAAACTTACTAAAATAGTGCAGGTCAATTGCCTTAGCTGATCTGTTCATATGAATTATGCGTAGTAATACTACAGTTGTATGTTACATCACACAGAATAACGTTTTTATGCTGTTTTGACCTGCTAGAATAATTTAAGTTCACCATGCGTACTAACGTTACAGCAGCTTGACAACTCATCTCTGCCTCATAATGTATGACATGCGATGTGCGCAACAGACATAAGATTGAATTACAGTACTTTCAAGGTTTCCCAATAGATCTGTTGTATTGTAGGAAATCCGATAGAAGGGTCTGTCACTTAACACAGGAAATAACGAAGAACAGAGAGGAAGAATCTACATATCTAATCGCAACAGAATCAACTGAAAGACTTCAACGATAGAACGTAATACAATCATACTAAGGGAACCAACACAATAGGATAGTAACACAATAGGATAGTAATTATCATAAAACCGAAAATCATCTTTGGTATTGCGCACCTGCTAATTAGTGCATGATATAACAAGATCCAATTGGTTAGAAAGTAGACGGTAAAACTCAGTCAAACTAGCTAACTAACCAGCTAACTGATACAAAACCAGTGGCAACAGGCAGGCTGGATTAATGCTTTGTGCAGTACATGCAGCAAGCGCAAAAAATGCTTGCAAGTTGCAACATAATGCACGTAAAACCACTGCAATATGTACAGTACTGCATGTACTTGGTGTAGTCTGCTTAGAGCCACACACAACAGCAGCCATGAGAAGTCGACTGAACTCAACTCGACTGAACTCACTGCATTTGGAATTTGTTTGCTCAAACCTTCCCTGAGCTACTCAAGGTGTGAAAATAAACCCCACTTATCTAGCTTGACTCTGGCCAGGCTGTTTCAAATACGTGTTGCATCCCTACAGATAACCGTTCTATCGATGTACGTCTGGTATCTGAACAGCTGTAAGTATCTGCACAGCAAAAATATATCTTTCAGCAAAAATATCTTTCAGCAAAAATATCTTTCAGTTGTACACTGTACAACCCGATTGCTCTCGGTCTTATCGAAATGAATACCATGCTGGTGAAATATCAAATTGTTCAAAAGTGCCAGAATAGCCTATTTTAAATGCTGCTTGTCTTTCGCTTATATATGTGTCAATATATTGTGAACAACAACAACGAACTTTCCCGGTTTCCTTGTTCTCAAACAGTCACAAGGACTAAAGGATATACCCGTTTGCCAAAAAATCAGTCGCTCCATGTCAGTAAATTTTGTCGGCTCGGCAACGGATCGTCGTGGGCCACTTCGGCGGTCCGTCGGAGAAATGGCACATGGCTTGCCAGCGGTCCTCCGGCGGCGATGACAGCTAAAAAATTTGACCCAGCATGAAATTTTCTTTCTGACCTGGATCTACCCAGGGGACCTCCGATGGCCACCGACGGTCCTTCAGTGGCCAACAACGTATTCAGCGGTAACAACGCCGAAATTCAGTGCTCACGTTGCCAGATAGGTGACAAAATTTTCAAATGAAAATTCGCTAGTTCTGTTTCAATTAAGTATTACTGCTAATTTATACTGTAAAATACTTTTCCGAAAATTCTTTTATAATTAAAAAATCATAAAACAGCTCAAAGAATATTGTTCAAGATGTCCAAATTTAAAGCTAACTCCTATTTTAGGATAATCACGCGTACCACAGTTACCCCCAACCAGATGCCAGATTGGTCAGATGCCGAAATAAGTATTACTCATTAAAGTTGAGAAAATTCGCATGTTGCACTAAGTAAAACCCCAAATGCATCTCTTATTTATTTTCACCTTTCGTCAAGGATGTTCCTTTTTTCTGGAACAGTAGACTATAAATAGTACTCACAGACAGATAGTGTTGAAGTGGGTTATCCTAATTAGAGCGTGGTGTTCGTAAAACACAGTTGCCCCCACCTTTGTACGGAAAAGGACTAGGAAGAAGTATCACGTGATTTCCGGCTTACCTCGAGTGGCTTCCAAACCAAGGAGTGATAATCGCGAAAGGAAGAAAGATCGCGTAAGATTTGATGTCTTTTCATATTCGTTTTTGGTGGTATTCTAACACCATTTTCAAAGTTAAAGATATTGTTTTGCAGGTAAAATTCCCGGAGAAAACATCTGTGTCACGTTTGAGGGTCTTTGATAGGAAATTTTGGAAAATATGTGGGTTTAAATGAAGCCTAACTTAGACGGAGGAAGTTTATCTGTGCAGAACGTGACTAATGTGTTACCGCAGTTACCCCTAGTGTTTCTTCAGTTATCACCATCTCCAAATGCAGTGTGTTCCGTACGATCGTCTTGACATGGCTACGGTCTTTGCATGGAAGTGGTATTCGTATGTAAGTTAGAGCCAACAACTTTTAATAATCTGTAATGATTGTTGTAACTTCATGTTTACTGTTTTCACCGGTATGATTCATTTGTGACAAAGTTTAGTGAACGAAGCATACAGCAAATTGCACAGGGCACCATGAAAAATGCCCCCGGTTTGGTATGCGCATCAAGGTGTCTGAACAATTAGTAATGTGGGTTTTTCTGGGTGCCATTTGCGAATGACTAGTTGGCTGGATGGGGATAGTGATTGCATGTAATATTGGAAACCTAAAATAGCTGCATAGAAGTTATAAAATCAATTGTCCCGTATCACAAGTTCCCCTTGTCAATGGTTCCCAGGTCGTTGGTCCCGTCTCTTATGTAGAAAACCCAATCACATGTTTTCAGGTGGTTGTGCCCAATCAGTCCCTAACGTCTCGATATACCCCATAATATAGATATTTGTATCATTCCATTTATATTGATTTACATATAAATATTTACATGGTTAAAAGTAGCAAAACAACACTTGATTAGTACAATGCTCAACCCATGGGATCGATTATAAATCAGTAAGTACACACTATTGCATTCGAGATACAAGCTTGTTTCGCATAGGCTTACAAATGCAAAGTATAACGGTTATTAAATAACAAAATGAAAATGGGTCGCGCGTGTTATAGACACGTCATAGAGGCAAAGCGGCCACAGTTCACAGAACAAAGTATAATATGCAGAACTAGAGCGCGCAAAGTAGCTTTAGAATTATGTGAGCGGTTTATTAAAATTCGAACAAATTCTAAGTGTTTTACAGATCAGTAACGTAAGCGTAGAAAGCACCATATGTTTCATTTAAAAAGTTATTATAAGTATATATATATATATATATTATATGTATGTATGTATGTATGTATGTATGTATGTATGTATGAATATATATAGCAAGAATAAGAAAGTTTTTGTTTATACTTTCTTAATATATGATACATATGGTATATATATATATATATATATAAAAACATAAACCTAAATTGTAAATGTGGGGGATAGTTGTCGTTATAATCATATATTTGAGAGACATAATAACTTAGGAGACATTCGATGTCAAATGAGTTCCTCACACCACTTTTCATCTCTATATATACATATATATATATATATACTCAATCTGCAGACAGTACTGTTTCGACCTTGTTAGGTCTTCTCAGTATATATATATATATATATATATATATATATATATATATATATATATATATATATATATATATCTATATATATCTATATATCTATATATATATATATATAAATATATACATATATATATATGAATGAGAGGCTTGGATAACAACGATATTCCGATGTACGCCTAGGATCCAGAGGATTCTCAGAATTCTAGTTAAAAATTAGGTAAAGTTATAAATGAAAATTAGAATTGCAAAAGCACATACAAGAATTAAAAAACACCGTGATTCGAGAAGCTTTCGGCTATTTTATTCAGCCTTCCTCGGCTCGAATGAAGCGAAATTATATGCGTTCAAATAAAATTACTAAAAGACAAGCAAAACGAGCAAAGCATAAAAGCAACCAACACAAACTTAGCCCAGTTAAGAATAAAACTTAAAATCACTGGAGGATAAACAATAAAAAGTAAAAAGAGAAAAAAATGGTAAGAAGCTTAAAACCAGCTGTAAAATTGCTGCACAGGAGCAGTGAGAATCCTCTAGAAAGGTTAAAACTGATGGTAGATAAAAGGGGTCTGGAAGGAGTGTTAGGCTAGAACATTTAACATGGAAACAACCGGGAAAAATTGAATCTGGGCTTTACCGTAGGTAGCTAATTCTTTTAGATGAGTAAAATTCCTTTCTTTTATTAAGACCCAATGGAAATAAGGTATTCAATTGGGCAAGCCAAAAACCCTCTCTTTTTGTGAGGACGGTATCAATATTAGACTTACTGTATGTCTGTTCAATAATAATAAACTAAATGTCCGACAGCTGATGGGGAGAAGCATCATAATGGACTGCTAATTCACATCTACCCCGATTATTGAGAAGATCGGAATTGTGATTTCTAAACCTAACTTTAAATTCCGTAGAGGTAGACCCAACATATTGCAAATTACATTTAAAACAAGTTGAATTACGCAAGCACTTGTACAGGAAGCAAAACTCTTAAAAGCGTACGTTTTCTTAGAGGCACAACTATGAAAGGTAGAACTTTGCGTGAGAAAGTTCACATTTAAAACATCCCAGTTTGGAAATAATGCCCCTCCATAGGTATGATAAGACGGTTGCGAATTCTTCAGTAAATCCTTAAAGGATTTACCTCTTCTATATGCAGTAAAGATTGAATTGTGTGGGAAAATATTGGTCATAAGGGGCGAACTATGGAGAATGTGGATATGTTTCCGTATGATAGAATGAGCATTGGGTAATGCTGGATTGAAATCGAGGACAAGAGGGTATTTTCGACTAGAGTTATTCTTTTTGACAGGATTAAGTAAGGCAGATCTTGGAAAAAAAACTTTTGTTATAAATTACAGTGATAACAAATAACTCTCGAATACTCTGAATTTTATCTTGGTTTTCTGTACTTTGAAATAACAGAAATTTCATGGAACCTCTGCTGCCACAATAAGTCTGTAAAAATCAGACATTTTTATACGGTACATATTTTCTTCAGTATTCACGTTACAAAATTTACTTTATGAATAAAGAACAGTTCTCTAAAGCAAATATTACAGCGAAGAAATGATTGGCTTGAAGAGAACAAAACATTTTTCAAACGTTCCAATATTGTAAATGCCACGGAGGACTGAAAAACTATACAAAAAGTTACAAGGAGAAGATGTTCAATGTCCTCCTTCACTGGTTTGACGCCCTCTTTTGAAATTTTACACAATATAAAATGGAAAAAGAAGTTCAAAATGTGTGTTAAGATTTTCCGAAAATGTATTGCCGATTGTGTCATGGGAGTCTCAAGTTTCCATGATCTGCTCAGCTAAACTATTTTTAATTGCATCGGATAGTAATGTACTTGTCTTGCAAGTACAGCTCATCTGATATATAAACTATACCTGCTGGTGTTTTCGTCTAGTGGTAGAACACAATCGTCTCACGAAAGTGTCTGCCGTTTTGCTTGGTGTTAAGGATCAGGAACGGAATAGAGAAAAAATGGGGCGATGTGAACTCTTTAGCAAGAAATTTTCTAGCTGGCTAACGATAACCCTAATCCCTAACCTAATTCCTAACCCAATCAAAGAACACAATCGATGTAATGCAATTTCTACAGCAAATAAAAAAACACCTTATTTAACAGTGCGCCGATGTACCACAAAAAAGGCCAGTGAGCCACAACTGGAAAAACAGTCCGTGGCTGGCTCGACTTGGACCAATTGATTGGAAGACTGGGCCATAAAACTCCATCTAACCTAAGCCATAACCTCACGAGAGTGGACTGGGCCCATTCTCTTGTCTAGTCATAACAAGACTACAAAATGGATCAGGTTCCGTTATGGTGCGTGCCCCAAAGCTGAATAAAAGGCGGGGTAACTTGGCAATCGGATCCCTCACCCTTCATATGAGAAGCTCGAACACTAGAAGGAACAAGCAAGCAAAATGTCGCCCTCAATCACCATGTGCACCTTTAGTTTGGGAATACGTTGCTTTAAGTACTCTTGTATAGATACATTTTAAATACCACAATTCCTAGGAGCAACTAGAACAACTGTATTTGCTGGCAAATACATACAGTATCATTGTAGTGCGCAAAGTAAGAGGGTGCATTATTTTTGTGAACACTTGACTGTGTTTGTCTGACAAGGTCAAGTTGTTGCAAATGAATTTGAAAACAAAAGAAGTTTGATGAAGGAATTGTGAGGTCTTATCACTTTCTTTTATCTTAAAATTCTGAACTTGCTGACAAGTACCTCAAAGCCGTTAAAAAATAATGGAATGTTTCTGGCCAACACTCAGTTTGTACTCATATCAAAATGCACACAAGGCTAAAGCTAAAGGAAATACATTTCATGAAATAACACTGGCAATACACACTACGGGTGACACTATAGTAGGATAAGCTGTTGTTGTCAATTGGGCCAATGAGGCTATTTAAAGTTTCTGATGCCTATTTGATCATAGCTGAAATCAGGTATTTCAGTTCACTGCTGTTTAGTCGAATTACCAACAAATACATGTATGCAGACTCCTAACTTCAGTGAAAGAGAGGCAGGGGGAAGTATAGCTGTAGGACACACTGTACGTGCAAAGGGCTGTGCACCATCTGCCAAATCCCTAAAGCCCCATATAGGTTTAAACTGTATGCTTTCTTTACTTATACTGAGACGTTAGCCTGCCACTTCACACCCAAATGACTGCATTAGAATTTCACACAAGTGTCGGCAGTGCACTGATTGGTAGGGTCTGTCCACTTTGTGGTGAAGGCTACACCCAGCAGGAGAAGCTGAAAAGGGGCAGGGTAGGGGAGAAAGAGGCAGGGTGCAGAAATACCCTCACATGGGACTCAAAAGGAGGAGCGTATGCTTCCCCTGTGAAACAATGAAGTAAGTGGTCTGATATTTGCATCCTTAAACCTGCCAAGAATGATATTTTATTGCACAATCTCAGGCAAAAGCATTTAAGCCAATGTCATATGGTAGTACTTGGGAATCTATTCTTCCACCGCACTTGACAGACTGGTAAAATGTCAGATTAAGTTGTTCAATCTGCACTCATACTCTAGCTGAACTTAAATGTTCACTGTTGTTGTTTAGTCCATGAACCAACAAATATGCATCCTTATGCCTGCCAAGAATGATATCTTATTGCACATTCTTAAGCAAAAGCATTAGCAAATGCTATCTGGGGGTCCATGGAAATCTCTTGTTCCTAGGCTGGCACTGGACAGATTGGTGACAGTCTATGAGAGAAAAAATATTATTATGTGATATACTCTTACTTGGTGAAAGACACACAGACCCAAATTCCCAAAATATTTAACTACAGTACTAGTTTGTACTTGACAATGACCAATGACATGATTAATTTTCTTGAATCTTCTTTAAAATAGCGTTTAGGTTATTGTGATCACTAAGAAAAATCAATGGTTAAAAAGCAGCTATTGAACACACTGAAGCAATTACACACTGAACAAATCTGACTACCCATGCTGGAAGTAAACCTATGTGTAGTACCATATTGCTGCTGTTGGTAGTGTCATTTTGCATTCACTAAAAGTTTGCCATAATAGTATTAACTGAGAGTTTGCCAACACAGAAGTAATGAGTTTTGTAGAGTGGCACTAGTCTATAGTGTACCATAATACATAGAGGAACATGGAAAGTGTTTCTCAACTGGTTGTCAATAGGGTGGCCACGCCTTGATGCCACACCACATTTTGGCATCACAAACGTCCTTATGCTGGAATATGCAGTTCCTGGTGTTCTATTAGGATGAGGAAAATGGGACACATGTAAAAATGAAATCATCAGGTTCTTGGAAATGTTAAGAATTTCCAGAATAGTGAATATTCAACATCGGGTGCTGTGTGAACCCGAATGAAGGACAACATGCATGCTCAAAAGGCGCACGGTCTGTCCAGCATAAAACTGGACAAATGGTCACCCTAATTATTTACTAATTTTTTACCTTGCCTAGCTAGGCTGTAACAAATGGGGATCCCAGGCAATTGCTCCAAACACTGCACCTATTCTAAATATCAGGAAATTGTGCCATATGGCACTGCACTGACATGTACATTTGGGTGTCCGCCGTTCGGGCTCACACGGCGCCGGACTTTGGAATTCCTCCATATGCAGCGCGGACCAACCGAGAGTCTAGATTACACGCAATGTGTAACTTGCATCAGTTTCGCCTCTTACATCTGGCCGGACAACTTAGGTTGTGTATAGCACGTTAATGTGATCAATAGAAGTACGGATTGCAATACGAGCTGAATAATGTAGGATATCATACATTCGCAAAGCTATCAATACAAGCGATGCACAAATTTCCAGAGTTCAACATCCCATTTTCACGACTGTAATCATGTAGCTTAGAACACCCAAAAGGACCGTTTCCGGCCATCTGGGGAGTTTGTAAAGGCCACAAATTTTCTGGTACGTCAGCGCCAACCACAGTGGCGCTCCATTTAGATAGAAGTGAAGGCTGTCCTCCTTTTATTGTCATGAAGGAATGGACACCCTACTAACATGTTAGGTGGCGTACAAGGCCCCCAATAGGCCTATAACCTACTGATTGTGCTACTGGCCATGGAGATTGTATGATAAAATGACTGTCGACTGCGCGGGTCCATCGAGTTGTGCGCATCTGCATTAATATTTCATATAAAATCTTTCATCTGAGCAAAACAAATGTGAGGTCTTTTCGTAAGGCCTCAGCAACACGAACCGACGGAGTTTAGTCTGGCAAATGGGCTACACTTGTAATATATTATGCAAGTTTCCCAGTCTGTTTGACCCTTTACCGTTGTCCGGGTCCTTTTGGACCCAGGCGGAGAGCGCGGTTGTTACCCATCTTTGCTGTTTCACGCGGAGTTCGGAACTGCGAGTAGCTACCCGAATATTCGGCCGCAACAACGAGAGAGACAATATTTTAAGGTCACGGGGTCAATTTCCTACTGAAGCTGATATGGGGCATGCGACGTCCGCTTTTCAGCCCACTCCTGAGGCGCGCAAATATGCCCCGATTGGAGCACAACGGTAAAGGGTTAATCTAAAATACCTGCACCACTGGGCTGAAAGGGTTACGTGCACACACGCAGAGACAGTGGCATCAGCTTTGCAGTGAACACACTCCACAGGCTTATTTTAACCCTTTACCGTTGTTTGGGTCCTTTTGGACCCATGCGGAGAGCTCGGCTGTCACACATCTTTACTGTTTTACGCGGAGCTCGAAACTGCGAGTAGCTATTCGAAAATTCGGCCACAACAACGAGAGAGACAATAGTTTAAGGTCACGAGGTCAATGGCCTACGGAAACCGATGCAGGGCGGGCTACGTCCGCTTTTCGGCCCACTCCCGAGGCGCGCAAATATGCCCCGATCGGAGCACAACGGTAAAGGGTTAAATTCACTGACTTATATACATGGACAGAGCACGTAACGTGTACGTCTTATCCGTACATGGTCGCCACCGACTGCAACAAAAAAGGCGCACCAAGATGGCCGCCGTGAACCTCTTAATCGTCTGATTTGACGACGATTCTGTAATTTTTTAAGCAAAAACTTAACCTGAATGGGAAACGATATCATATTCCTGCAAAATGTGAAGTGATTTTGACCTTACCTTGCCATATTTTAAAAATATTTCAACTTCCTTGCAATATATCGAGACATACTTGAGCAAGTCCAAGCTTACACACAAAACCATAGCAGACGGCCATTTTGGTGCGCTTTTTCACACACTACGGTAGCGACAATGTACCGTGCAGTATGCTCTGTCCATGTATAGGAAGTCCGTGATTAAATTACAGTGGCAATAGCGTAAGTTAGGCCTAGGCCAGGCCTATGTTACATGTACAACTTGTAGTTGTCACGTTGATATTCATTATTGTTGCATGTAACGTTAGGTTATGCCACTGAACGATGAACTTGTCAGGGCGATGAGGCATAAATCTGAATTTTTTATCGCAATCTAGCACCCTTACCTTCGGACCTTAGGGGCTGGTTCATCAACTTCATCAACACAACTTTTTTCGTCCCTGTTCTGTTCAGAGACCGGATACTATGGCGAACTGTTTTTCGGGTTCAAAACTTTACATGTACACAGGATCGCTAGCAGTCGACAGTGCTGCAAAGATAGTGTTTCCATAGCTCACAGTTATTACAGTTCCAAATTTTAAAAAAATGTACTCTTTTTTTAATAAATGCTGCATGCTAATCTTGCTGCATTTTCTTTTACAATACGACTGAGCAGAAAAGGCAAATTAAGGCGAAATTTGTGGATATTTTCCCTCTACCGAAAATGGACATCCAGAAGTATCTGCGAAGTAAATATCAAATTTCGGAAAAAGTGGAATCAATGTAGCTCACTTTTACAGATCAATGCGCAATGCTCAAACTTCCAAGTTTCAATGATTTTTTCTATTTTCATTTATGCATTTAACTTTATCTGTATGTTCGAGTGTGCATTTTAAACCACTGGCATGAAAAACTTGTACACATCTTACACTTTTACATGTAAGAAATTCGTTTTCAAAGAGATCTACTTTTCCTTCCATACAACGGTATGGCAGTTGTCTGGCGGACATTTACATATTTGCAAGTCTGCGAACTCTGGATTTTACTGCGTAGCGAGAACTATTATCTTGAATCTCAGTATTGTAATAATGCATGGGAAACATGCACAGATCAGTTAAGTAGTTGATCGGGGATGCCATAAATGACAATATTGTAGTGCGGCGCACTACAATAATTATCGGCAGGTCAAATGATGTTAGCTTTAAAGGGTTTGTTCTCTCACCCTAAATGACAATTCTTTAAGTAGCATGCGGAAACTTTTTATTGGCTCCCAGCCAGGTCTTTGATTGGCAGCTGTTTCAAACAATGCGGAGTATCAAGGCTTATATTAAATAGCATGAACTTTACTGAAGGTGCTTTGATTATACACATTAAGCTTTTCTGTACTCACTTAAGCAGTAAAGTGAGGTCGTGTCTGAATGCACGAGGGTGAATTTTAGACAGTTGTGGGAGGGGCCTAAGTAAGAAGTTTTGGAGAATTGGTACTGTTTGGGGTGACAGAATTAGACCTTCAAGACTACCGAAAACTTTTATAAATATACCTGTGCGCTATGGAGGAAGTCAAATTTACACAATGGGATTTGAAAACAAGGTGTGAGTCAATGTTAAGCTGTCAAAATTCGATCTGAATGAAATTGTAAAAGTAAATACTGGAAGAATGCTCGTCCATTCCAAGTAGGTGAATTCCTTCACCGTTCGCTGAATAACAAAAGCCTCTTGATTGTGTCACCTGTTAACGTATTTACACAATCACCGAGCACTAATTGGTGAAAAAATATTTTCTAGTAAATTAAAGGAAATTCCTTAACAGCGAGGCTAAAAAGCAGTGAATCATAAAGTGGTGAAACGAAGAGCAATATCGGCAGAGGCTGCGACAGAATGTCCAAATCGGGTGGGAGATAACTACGGGCAAAGGAAAATGTTATGGGGCAAAAATATTCCGGGCTAAACTAAACCGAAAGCAGTATGTCTCTGATAACATATCTCTGGCTAAAGGTGAGTCCCAGGAGGGATATGTTATTTATCCTTTTGGTTAATCTGTCCTCTCAGTAGCCTACACTGTAAAAAATTTCTCTGTTGGAAAACAGAAAATGTACTGTCAATCGGTTACTAGCACAAAATCTGTTGGTGAACAGGAAATCTCTGTTACTTTTAACAGAACTTTTCTGTAACATAACGTGTTCTGTCCATCACTTGCTAGCACAAAGTACTTTCGGCAGACAGAAATTGTGTGTAACCAAACAGAGCTACTCTGTACTGCTTACACCACAATATCTGTTGGGACACAGAAAATGGGCTGTCAATTTGTAACTAGAACAAAGTCTGTTGGTGAACAGAAAATTTCTGTTACTTTTAACAGACGTTTTCTGTTACATAACAATTCTGTCCACATCATTTGCTAACACAAACTACTGTCGGTAGACAAAAACTGTGTGCAGTCAAACAGATTTTCTTTTTACTGCAACTTCTTGCCATCTGCTGTGAAAAACTCATCAAAGTCCCTTCTTAATCTGCCTTTTCTGCGCAACTACAACAGCTACTGCGTTTCACTGCAGTTGTACTACAGAACCGACTATGTTATCAAGCTGAAACATTCCTCCGAATATATTAATTACTGTCCTATGAATCTTTTCTGGCTGGTCATATGGATAAGAGAGGCTATTTGCACATGTTGCTGTAGTGTTTTTGCATCTTATAAAAGGCATATTGCAACAAACCGAGATAATTCTGCCCATGAGTCAAGTTATTACACGGGTAGCTGTTGGAAAGTTACATATAATGAATAAAATTCCATTCAACGAGAACAAAACACACAAAAGTCTTTTATTTGGAATCCTTACAACAACACGATTTATTACTGGAAAATGTTTGAAGCAAATAATTGACATTACATTTCCTTTATGATACCTGCAAATGAAATGAAAATTTTCAAAAGTGCATAGTAGATGATTTGACACCATGCATAACTTTCAAAATCACAACAATCATGTGGACAAAACTAAGGACTGTAGGAGAGACAACTAAGGTTCTAATTTCTAGTGAACTTACTAAAGAAAGAAATGCTAAGTAGTAAACAATTCACAAACAACTACAGGTTAGCATATTAAAATGAAATTTGACTTAATTTTCAAAACAAAATGTTATTCGCACAGATCAATGTTTTGTAGCAATTCATTATAATAACGTTAGTAGCTTACCCGCTTCACCAGATGTAATGTTTGCCGTTATTACATCTAAACTGTGACATAAGTGGAAAATAACATTACATGACCTCAGAGATACAGAAGATCATTCTGAAGTCTAGTTTATCCTTTGCTTTCATGTTGCGGGAAGTTAATGGGCACAATTTAGCCAAAGTTCCTGGCCAGCCATTTTCACAGAGCTTGCTCGGTTACTGAGTTTGGAACGACATAATAGACAAGTTTGCTAAAATCACACTTCTTAAGACAATGCCTAGGGTAACTTCTCATGGAACAGGCCTAATGAGGTTTTGGCGCAACACATCGATCCAGCACACTAAAATTAGTTTGTGATTATTCAAAACATGATAAGATGTAAACCTTCATGGCCTTTTCATAACCTATAATCAAATGAAATACTAATAAAATATCATAATTAACATTTGGCTACTGTTATCTGTCCTTGTTATAAGATCATTATAAAGACTGAAAAGTAAAGCAGCAACACAGTGTATTTCCAAAATCACAGTCTTAAAGATGATTTGAAAATAGATCAAAAACACGTAATGGAATTATCAGTCCAACCATCACCGTGGATAAAGGAGAATGTACAGTTTCCAGACCATCAGATACAATACCTTGACATGGTAAATTTAAACGTAATAAAACAGAATCACGTGAAAAGAATTTTCACAGAAATACTCTTTGGCTACTGGTAAAATGTAAAGCTTTGAGATTCCAAATTTCACAGTTCAAAGACCCCATTCAATGTCCTTGACCTTTACCACCAGTTTTTCGATTCCTCCAGACTGTCACTTTCTTTCACTGTTTGTGTCCCTCTATTGTTAGCAAATAACCTGTTGAAAACAAAACAAAAGAATAAGTGTAATTTTGTATGTGATCCTACGTAACAAGAAGAAGACTGCCAAAATTCTGGAAACCAGACAATTGTAACTTCTTCACGTTCTGTAATGATATGAGTTGCATCTAACAAGTTTGAACTTAAACAGATCATTGCATGCCCCAAAAAATGTACACCTTCACATGAAAACTACTTAATGTTTTGATGCGATTAATCCCCACAAACTTTGAAGAGATTAAAAAGAGTTGCCAAAATCTAGAGGGAGGTACCACAATAGTCATGATGCAGGGATAAAATTATGACCTGGTGAATGCAGGTAAAAAGCCATGTGGAATATGATCAGAAAATAGCCGTCTTTTACACGAGTGGTTTATAAAACATTTTGTGTGGAGGAGGGGCAGCTATAACACTCCCTCCCCATAGCCACAGTGATAATGACACACTTCTCAAACATGTTGGAAACGTTATACATAACAGTATAAGTTTTTTCTCCCACTATGGATTGAGACCATCCACACTAAAAATCAGTAGACTCAAACTTGAATGTCTCAATCTATGTCTGATCATGGAGCTTTTATATAATATCTCCATGGTCTAAGAAAGATCTGATGAATAGTGCTATAAGAAGACAACAATGTTTTAGCATGTAATCCTTTGAACAAGGTGAAGCATAATTAAGTTTCAGTCTTGCCTCTAAACTAAAAGGAAAGAAGACTGCCATGAATATTTCAGATGTATAACTTATCATAAGCTATATAACACTCTTAAAACACTGGGGTTAAACTTAATAATGAATTACTCAACATAATCATGGTTAAATCTTAATGAAAATCCTGGTTAAACTTACACAAATTATGGTTTAAGTCACTGGGATCTAAGTTTGTTTAACTAAGAAACTAAACCCCGATTGTGTCGGAGTAAATAAAGCACTGCTCCTGGTTAAATTTATCCTAAGTGTTTTAAGGGTGTTTAGCTTGCAGTGTTAGTGGTGAGTGTTAAGTCAATGACAATAAATACAATGTATCAGTCATTTTTTTCACAAATGATAAAAGTAACTTTTACCTTAGTAAATAAGGAAACAAGTATTCCACATTTCTTCAAAAACAGCTTGTTGAACTCGCATGCCTTCTGGAAAAGAATTACACACAAATTCATTAATGCATGTTAAAAGAAAAAAATTGTATTAATTCATAATATACTACTAAATGAGTTTCAAAGTAGTGAACTGCTGTTTAAACTCCTAGAAGCTCCACAGATGGCTATGATAACGACCAGTGTTTACCTCGTTTACAACTTCTCTTTGAAAATTCATGCCATCCAGCAATGCCGTTGTTTTGCTGCTGATTTAGATTTTAATACTCATACCACTGTTGACACATAGTATCCCATAGTATACATTAAGGATTGAGCTACTTCATTATTGATGGAATTCCAGTTAGATTCAAAAGGGTTTGATGTTTTGTCCTTTTTGTTCTAAAGGACTAAATGCACAATTCCTTTCGGATGGGATGCTGTCTATGGTTTGAATGTTTTGTCACTCTACATGTGTGAAAAAAAAAACTTCTCATAGTTTCAACGTCTCATTCTGATAACTCGAAATAAAGCATATACAGGAGGAAGCAGCTCTTCCTGTCATGTATGAACACCAACAAATGCAGTATGAGATTCAAGTGTTCCTAGCAAAAACTTCCAGTTTAAGCTGTATTGTTACCTTAGACCTCAACTTAGTTCAAAGGGAGATCTTTTATAAATTTACTTCACAATTTTTCGAAAAGTAACTTCCTAATGGGATATATCCTCTGTCTGCTTCCATTAAATTTGATCAATTTCATCATTTATACAACCCTGTTATTTGCCTTGCTTGAAATTTGTGTGTGACGTACACAGTCACGACATCACTTCCCTTGGCTCTGCAGAAAATTATATTTTGTTAAAGATTTCAGAAAAAATAGCAATCTGCATGAGTATTATCTTTTCCCCAAACACAAAAATGCACCTTATTGCAGATGATCCAAACCTCCATCTGAAACCTGTAACAAAGAATATCACTTCAAAAGATGTACAAGTACCAGAATGACGAAGGGTTGAATGAAAAGTATGAAACAAAACATCCTGTTGTAAGGATTTTTCATGTTTTCAATTGCATTAACCTACCCTTGTTCTTGGCATTAGTGTCTTGAACCTTCCCATTATCATCAGGGTACTACTGCAATATATTCAGGTTTTCAAAAGATGAGAAATTCCTCTGACACAGTGCCATCTTCCAAATGTAATGACCCCTCTATACAGGCCAAGTGTTCTGCTGACTTAAAAAAGAAAGAAAAAGTAGCATTATAATAAGTATTTGGTGAAAAACTCTTAAAATGAAAGTATGAACTGGATCACAGATAAGGTATTCCATCTTGCCCTATGAATTGGTTGGATATCATTAAAAACATAAAACATTTAAAAAGACCATCACACCACATGCAAGGTGTGTAACTTAGTGTTTACGCCAGAGAGGGGTAAGGGGTTTGTTCTTGTCCTCCCCCTCCCAGAAGGTGGGTAACCCCTTTTTGTTTCCACAGAAATAAAAAAAATTGTCAATATCTTGGTTTCTAATTGAAGAAGGATACTTTTGCACCAATGCTTGAAGTTGCACATATAAATTGCCTTATAAACCCTTCAAATTACACCTAACAGGGGCCTGGAACCAAGTTTTTGTCCCCCTGAACTCACTGGTAAATTAAGCCTATGACATCATCAATTTGTAACTGGGATTTAGCAAAAATAAATCCCACCCCCCTCTCTTTTGCTTTGTGTAGAATCCCTGCTTCTGTAATTCTGTTAAACTTGCAGTCTTGAATAATTTTCCTCAAGGTGAAAAAACCTGTTCATATTTTTCTACTGCTAAAATTTCAAATTTTGAGTAAATTGATTAAACTATGTTGAATTAATATATCAGAAAACATTGTCCCAAATCCAATTTGTTTTTCATCTTCACACATTATTTTCAAAGCTTACATCCAATAAATTTAAATCCCAAGCTTTCAAAGAAATTATTTCGTACTCCTCTTAATTACTAGTGCTTGCATGTGTCTGAGCCAGACTACATTTATTCTGGTAGTATGGTTTTGTGGTGACTGAAAGTTTGAACAAGCCCTAATTAACTGTATGAATTAGTAATCAAATTTTGCACAACCACGTTTTGCTGAAAAGAATCAGTCAGGATTAGGTTAAGTATATCTATAGGTCTCAGTTAATTAAGTCTTTTCCTCCATTTTCATTTATTTCAATCAAGCAACCCCTCTGTTGTTGCAAAACTGCACCAATAAAAAGACTAAAAACTAAAAACAATACATAAATTCGAGAGGGTATTAATAAACCGAGGAACATACCATACCTTTGTTTCAGATGCAGAAACAACTTTCCTTAGTTTTCTGTCCCAATTCCATTTTTTTGTTTTGTTCTTTTGTAACTTCCATGACAGGCTGTGCTCAAGTAAGACATTCAAGCAACCTGTGATGTAAATAAGTGATTTTAATTACGTATTTAAATCTTTCCAAAATTTCTTAACAATTTGAAAAACATTCCCGCGCCTCCCCTAAACAACAAACACCAAGGTTTATTTAAAGATGGACTTAAGTGCAAAACAGCAACTGATGAAGACCCTCCTTGGTTGTCACAAATTAAAAAAAAAATATAGTGTCACATAAGACTTTAAACCATGAACCGACCTTCAACTGGTCAACTTATTTACTGAACTCTACATTAACCTCGGTAACTTACTGTAGAATATTGTAACTTTATTCTCAAACTAATTTCATTTGATCTCTCCTAGCTCAGCCACTGACACTGACACAGGCAGTATGTGTACAGGTTCTAATCCACCATTTTCATCTGAATTAGGGGGCACAAGCATGTGCCCTTTTGCTACCCCCCCCCCCCTCCCATATGCCTGTTGTCATGGGGAACTGCAACAGAGGCCTAGCAAAGTTTTTAATAGCCTAGATTTCCTGACTCTTAAAGGGCCAAACCTTTCACCCCAAACTACAATTTTGGTACGGGAGTACCAAAATTCTCAACTGGCTCAGCTCTTTGATTGACAGTTAATTTAAACAATGCAGAGTACCAAAGCTTATATTACACAACATGAACGGTATTGAGAGTGTTTTAATTATATAAATTGAGTTTGTCTACTCACCTTGAAGCAATAAACTGAGATTGTATCTGGATGAGGATGAATTTCAGACAATTGTGGTGGGAGGGGCTTAACTTAAGAAGAAGTTTAGGAGAATTGATACTGTTTGGGGTGAGAGAACTGGGCCTTTAAGGGAATATATTCACAACCTTCATGCTCAAATTTCGCATTAAAATTCCTATAGTAACTACACAAATTACCAAATTAATTAAGAGTTCAAAATAGGCCTACTTAATTGTTTCTTAATCACTCCACCTGTAAGAGCAACGGCACCAAATAAGACTAGAAAATGTGGTTACGTACCGTAACCACAATGGACATGACATTGTGCTAGTCTTTGGTTGCCCATGTAGAGGAAGGATGGACTGCCTGGTTAATCCGACGGACAACAGGGACGTAGATCTGGTATGTGGTTTGGGGGACAAAAATTTTCCAACAGACTATGTTGTACCCTATTTCGTGTCCAGGACCGGAATGATCTATAAGCAATCCACCCTATGAAAGCGAGTGCACTCGTAGGCCAACATACACACACAACCAGACACACATACACACTCACAATGACATGCACATACACTCAAAGTGACGTTTTCAAGAAGCCCCCCATATCCCAAAATGTTATTACATTTTGGTTATCAGGGTTTTCGCTAACCCGAGCTCCCGGGTCCCTGACGCGCGAGTTCGACTCGAGACGCTTGAAAAAAAATCCTGTGCGTCCCAGGGACGCACGGGATTTGCTTGCTAAACGCATGTAAAATTTTGGGAAGAAGGCTTGGAAAATTTTGTGTTGAAAAGTTCACACGAACCCGTTGCTTTGAAATGTTCATTGTCGATGTTACTACACAAAATCCATGTAGGAAAACTTGTAGGAAAACTCTCCGACTAGACCGATTGTTCGACCGATCATCTGTTGTTAATCGGCATCGGGCCGATATTATTCCGTTGTCGGTAAATAATTTGCTTCGGTAAAATTCTGCCATTCAGCCGATCATTACCATCGATTATTTGAAAACTGGAAAATTGGCTAAATGTACTTGAAACTTACATTTAGTTTCGTTAAAATTCCCGTTAATACTCAATCCTTTAACTTCCCGCCAAAACGGGATGCACTGATATCACAAACGTATAAATTGTACCCCTGCAATGGGAATGATCGTTTGATATTTTCCGATATAACCCGGTAAAATTATCTGGAATTAGATTTAGAATTGCATTTAAGGTGCATCCCTTGCTGTCTCGCAGAAAGGGCCGCGTAAGTTGCTGTGCAAACTGTTCTGCACAAAACACATAGTAGCCTACAGACTATCTAGCTCCAGTGTTTCGCCATTTTTTTCAAAATCCCCAAGCTTTGCATACATGTCAGAGCTGTGTACGTTTTGTACACGTACGTAGCACCTAGAACCTTGTGAAGTTCGGTGGTTACTATCTTGCATAAATTAAGCCATTCCCAGCATTCCGTCCGTAATGTTGTTAAGTGGGGCTTATGCAATGTTGTCATACGACGTTATTGCAAACGAAAACAGTGATGCACGTGGTCTCATGCAGCAAACTTCTTGGCCCATGCATGCAGTAAACTTACGTGCGTGTCCGTTTTTACCCATCATGTTTTGCTTGGTGACATCATATGCATAGGTTCCATTGCGAAATTTAAATTGGCCCCTGCATCGCGATTGGTGCATTTGCGTTGATTCTAGTCAGCCAATCACAACTCGCGCCTTCGCCTATGTGATTTAATGTGGGAAAATACTCGGCCTTGAGACAAGTTTTCCCGTTGAGTTTGTGTTACGACGGTCGCACTTGACATGCTAATATAGCCGTCTAGCGAAGCCAGGCGAGCGCCATGCTAAATTCACCTAGAAACGGCATCACAAATCTCTGCCTACGTGAATTTGTCGGGGATCTGACCCAAGTTCCTTTTTAGTTGCATATTCTTTTAAAACAAGACGTAAGTTTTGGGCAAGAAATGCTAAAAAATACAGGGGTATCTATATCCGAAAGGAACCATATGATACGTCAATCGGGTGCAATTGTTTTGTTGCCCAGAACTGCTAAGATTTTCATGATTGCTCTTTCATTAAAGCGGGAGAGTAGCTACAGTATATTACGCAACTACAACGCAGTACAGTAGAAGAATGCAAATGTTCTGATATGATTGGGGGATGAAAACTAGACAGAGCATGATGTTGGCCTTAGAACTAAATTGTGAAAGAGCATATGACACAGACTGCAAACAATTCTACTGTATTAACTGTTGATTTGTATCTCCACTTCTGAAGCGAAAATATTACACCTACAAAAACGAATAAACGATATCCCGTTCGTGAGACGAACGGAACTATTCCCAGTATCTTCCATCCTGAACTGGTTATGGTAATACGATATGGTACGATACGCGTAACATGTAACTTCCCTCTTTCCAATAATGGGTAATCGGCATCGGGCCGATTGTTAAATGCAATAGTCGGTACACGACAGAAAATCTGAATGGAAAGTGCGGAGCGTCATTGATTACTGCATTTTTGTTGATGCTTCACTTGGGACTCTTCCAAAAAATATGGGACCCTCAGAAATTTGATGGGACTCTTGAAAAAAAAAGTTGAGGGTTAAGGAACTCTTGGGTTTGGGAGCCTAATGAGAACACTGGGTTATTCTCCTTTTTTTTATTTTATTTTAAATTTGCCTGAGTTATTGGAGGGGCAAGGCCTATGTTTGCTTTCCCCAATATTTTCATTGGTGATGCAATTAGTGTAATTTGCACGGGTAACCACTCGCTATCCTATAAGGTAGCGGACCACTAACTCCAATACTCATGTCCGGGAAAATGTTTAGTGTACAGACAAAGCGCCATGAAAAAAAAATTATGGGATGTTGTTTCTGACTGTGTTACTTATAAAATATGACCATTTTTGCATTTGGATTTTGTAGACAATGAGTTGAAATACATACTGTGAAAAATTCAAGGCAATCTGACCAATTTTAGTGCCATTTTTTATTGTATTACTCCGCTCTGTGAAATGCCGTTTTTGAGTAGCTATTATGGCGGGAAAAACATCCCTATCATTCAAGGCTCTCTAGCTCAAAATTTCAATGGTCATGGTATGGAAATTTGAAAGTGCCATGAAAGCCGAGATTGTGGGCTTCGATCAGAGGGGTAGCATGTCCTGGTTGAAAACTTCTACTAGGAGCTAGGGGCACGGAAGTAGCCTAATTTAGTGTGTAAGTCAATGGGACTTATAATTAGTGGCCGGCTACCTATAACCCGGTTCCAAATCTACTACGCGAAGCTTAAATATTTTGCATGCGAAAAGGATTACCCAATTTACGCTATCCCCCACGGTAATGGAATAAAATATTTTACAATTAATTTGGTAAACATTCTCGGGGCCTGAGAATGAAGAGAGCCCTAGAAATTATGTGTAAGTTTGTTTGTGTTTTGTGCTTAATATGTACCAAATAAATAAATCAAAAAGTTTGAAAGTTGTTTGTACTTTATTTCCCGAAGTTGAAATTTTTATCAGCGTGCGGCCCGATCGCGCGTTATCGTCACGTAGTGAGTTACTTCTCACACATCAATGTACGTCACTCATGGGCGTCCGCAGGTATGGGCAAGGGGGGCACTTGCCCCCCCCCCCCCCGGAAAATCAAAAATTTGAAAAAACGTATAAAAATCAAAGCAAAAACCCGAACAAAACGTGTTTTCCAAGTTTCTATGCGAAAAATAGAAATGCCATTTCCGGTGATCTGGGAGGCATTTTGGGCTGAAATTTTCGCATGCTTTGTGTCAATTCATGGCGACTTGGAGGTTTTGCCCCTCCCTAGAAATTTTGCCCCCCCCCCCGACTTTTTTTCTGCGGACGCCCATGACGTCACTTTGTTCGAGCAAGCTATCCGACGGCGATTCAAAATCACTTCGTACTTCACGCAGAAACTAGCAGACACATCCCCCCGCCCAGCTTGCAGAGACAGTGCCCGTAGCATTCGGCATGCTAGGTAAACTGAGCCTTGCATGTATACGATCTTAATACGGCGGTATGACACCTTTATGTCACCATGTCCCGATGTCAACATATGAGGCCTGCTACGTCAGAACGTACATAACCCTAAAGTGAAAATTCCAATGTGCATTGTGCATTACTGTGAGAGAAGTTCACGAGCATGACGTCTTTTGTTTACAATCGGTAATTTTGGACGTGCAAGAGAATACCATAATACAGGGCTCTGATTGGTTGATGTTTTTAAACCGGTGTTTTAAAAGGAGAAGCTTCGAGCTCTTAGGATGCTTGCTTTTAGAGTAGAAAAGCGTCCCAAAATTTAATATCAAATATTGATAGAGGCCTTGGAAAGTACTTATTTTCTTATTTGACTGTTTTCTGTTACGTTTCTTTGGGATCATGGCCACTACGCGTCCGGTCGTTCCACTAAAACTAAAATACACTTAAAATAGGGGTGAAGGTTGTTGGCTGTGTGTGGTGTTTAAGGCACAATAGATGTTCCAACAATAGCCCTTTCTCGTTTCTTTTACTTGTCATTTTGATTAAAACAAAAGGAGATGATTTTCGCAAATCAAATGTTTTGAACTTGGGAATGTAATCATCGCCTCTCCAAAACAGCTGTAAATATTATTTTGCATGTCTGATATGGAGCATACCTAACAAAATGTTCTAATCTTTTAAGTCAGTGTAACACCTGCAGGTACCCGACGGGTATGGCGATTTGGTACCCCGGTCCTATTTCTTAGTAGGGCCTATACCCGTGCAAAGGCACTTGTTGCAATTCCCTGCCTGCCACCGAGGATTGACAAACCTGTCCGAAAAAAGTACAGCAAGTGTGTAGTACTAAATTTGTCTCTGATTTAGAATAATTGCCCGGAATGAAGTGAACCTGCGAATGTACGTGCAGTTAATGTACACTAGCTACGTTTACGTTTGACCTCAGCTGGCCTATGCCAATCGAAAACCTATAATGGTTTATACGTATGGTAAAATAGGAGATTTGCATCGAAAATTCGGACTTGAGGTTTGATTGCACTTTGCCTTCGATCGATCTGTACGACATTATGTGAAATTCTTTTTGTTTATACGTTCAATCGGTCACATTGCTTGTACACGATCGCAATGGACCGTACATAATGACTTTATACTGCTGAACGCTGCGCCAAACCCGGCACTTACACTACTGTACACATTTTGTACATTCCTTCACTGAAAGCAGTTCAAACGGAGACATCGTAGCATGCCGCTCAGTCGAACTTCCAGGGAATTGCGACAAGAAAATTATACGAATGTTTTCAAATTTATACAATTGTCTTTATAATCACTTCATAAGTCAAATGTAAAATTAATTTGGTGACCAAACAGTTCTACTAAATAAAGTGATGTTGAAAATACAGACCAAAGAAGGACAGCATCCCTCGCGTTCATGACTGCGTCATATGTAAAGTAACAGACATATAAGCCTACTTAATATTACTATTAGCCTACTTAATATTAAAATGTCGAGTATTTGAGGAAAAATGTACCGCATTTCGTAATTAGCGACATTTTTTACACAATCTTGTCACATACCGGTCTCCTTTGCTGTACAAATCTTTTCCCAAAAGATCGGTTTGTTTCTCATTGGGAGTCGTCCGATAAACTGAACGAAAGAAATGGGGTCACGTGATCATCAGAAAATGCGACCAACCACAATAATGGACATGCTTGGTCATGTCCATTAAAAATATGCCTAAAGTCACGGATTAGTTTTTGCTACATCTCATTGGTCTAATGGACCGCACACGACAACTCTAAGCCAATCAAAAATCCGCTTAAAACACGATGACGTAACTGAACAGTGAATTAGATTCGTAAACTTTCATGACGCTACTATACATATAACCCTATTGCATGATCATGTAAATTATCCCCCTCCATTCATGTGCAATAATCGATAAGAAAAATAATTAACAAACTTGTTATGTTTATCTCGTTTAATGTTTAAAAATAGTTAAAACTATGGATAAAAAGTACGACAGCTTGGATGCTTACGTAAAGGTTTTGAGCAACAACCCTGCGTTTTGCGAGGCGATTCTACCAATTAAGAGCCTAAGTTAGAGCCTAAGTTAGACACGTTAGGCTCTTACTTCAAGATAACATTAGGATTGCCTCTGGATCTAGCTACAGTAGGCCGCCGGCACTTTTCATTTGAACTAACATTTTGAAACGTAAATTATTTTGAAGGATACGTAGTTAATACATTAAATTGACTTACCATGAACTTCTGCAGCACAATGTATGCTAACGAAACTCCGGTACCTTTACAATTGCAGCGAAATGATAGATGTAGGATGCACGGTGAGTGAGAAAGCGGAGTAACGTTAGAGGTTTACTGCATGCATGCTGGGAGCAAGAACACTTTCGGATATTGGAATCAAAATCTTACACTTTAAATCCCACAGAATGACGCCTTATGTCGAAAATCATAAATAATTACCAGTTTTAATTATTACTTTGTACGACATACACATTTCATAACAGTTTTTGCCGCGAACTTTTCCAGCGAAAAGATCGAGCATTGCACGAGGTGCGTTTCAACAGACTTTCTTCTGTTCAAAATGGGTTACGTGCAAAATCTGTAATATTTTACAGAAATTGTGCTGTTGACGAACAGAAATTTTTTACAGTGTATAGGACCTGTGGGTACTAATTTCCCAGACGCGGTTCTAGGAACATTATTTTTTAGAGAGGGGGGCTAATTTACGTTTTACCATCTACGCGGAGCGCCGCCATCAGGTGGCGCGTACCATACAAAGGAAATTTTTTGCCAAAAAAGGCCCCAAAATTGCAGGAAATGGCACTTGTCAGACCTTCCTAACGCATCCAGACTTTCTTTTTTTTTTTTGAGATCTCGTGTTCCAATGACTTACTCCTCCGAAAATAAAGATGTATCAAAAAAATTTGTTCTGGTTCAATTGTTGCAGGCCGGTAAAATTGGGGCGCAATTCGCTCACGTTACTTTAAAAGGTGTTTATTCTCTGCATTTGTTGCTTTCAAAATTAGTCTTTCCACTGGGCTGGCGCTGAAGCTGAGGTTATAAAATTTTCAAACTTTTTTGCCGTCTTGGCAGCAGTAAATGAACTCTTAGCTACGTTCACATTTGTATGGCAAAGGTAACGTCATACAAACGCTGCGGCAACGGAAAATGTTTACTCTTAAGACGCATGCAATTTTCAGTAAACATAGAACACCGTTAGAGTATATTTCATTATTTGTGGTCCAATAGTGATTCAGTGACAATTTGGATATAAGATTTTCGTGGATATCTTGAAAATCACGAAAAATCTTTGAGACTTAACACCTGAAAAATAAGACTGGACGTTAATTTTTAAAGCTCTGTTCTATTCGTCGTTCTACCAAAAGGTTATCGTAATTATAGTTTGGTATTTATTTTTACGTGACATGAGTAGAAATTAATTCCGTGACAAGTGCTTTAGAATACCGGGCCCATACGTTTTGTTAATTGCAGCTATGGCGTACAGTACCTGTAGTCTAACAATGGTCATGTGATTAATCGGGTATAGAAATGCATACGCCGCTATTTTTTATGGTACGCGTAGGAATTAAGTTTTGAAAATTAAAAATGTCAGCCTTGTCAGCTTATGTTTTTTTTTTTTTTTTTTCATTCGGGACATGTGGCAGACAAGCGAGTAAGTTGATAGGAAGACCGCGTAGGGGACTGGGGCACGCTGCCTATCGATTCCAGAGTTATTTCCCTGCCCGGGTTGCCCCTCTTCAAAATTGACTATTTTTGGCGTCCAGTTGTGTAATCTAATAAATTATGCCGCAAAGGTTAACAACTTAGACACTGCCACTGAGCCCCGGTACGCACACATGTTTTTGGTTTTCACTCTTCGGTTTCGGCCAAGGGCCACTGCTACTGAGCCCCGGTACGCACAAATGTTTTGGTTTTCACTCTTCGGCCGAAATAATAGGTATACACACAAATAGGCTACATTGCTAGCTTTGGCCAAATCCATGGAAAAGAAAAATCTTGCAACGCAAGAAAACTTGTGTGCACTGTTAAATCGGCCTTTACGCCTGTGTCCTTCCCGTGTGTTAATACGATATACATATAGGCTTGTAGCTGTGTAGAACTAGTGCAAATAGCGCATTTCTGTGATATGTTGTTGTTACGTTGATTGATTGCATGTTTGTTCGATGCCACATCAAACCAGCTTGAGACAACGTGTGTAAAATTAACTCCGGTAATTGTGCAACATGCCCATACATGAATATATTTTGCAATGCCATGAAACAAACCGTTCGACTCCGTTCGATAGTTTGCATAAATTATTTGTCCATTGGGGGAGGGTAGCAAAAAATTTGTTTGGGGGGGCTTCAAGCCCCCAACCCCTTGTAGAACTGCCCTGCACCCCCCAATCTGTGATTTTCACACAATAGTGTGCTTTTGATCAATTAATGGATTTATTTTATCATTTTCATTACAAATGGTTCCAACTAAAACACTGCATAAATCCTTCGCAAACTATCAAAATTTTCAATGTGATTCTAATACTAGTACACCCTGTATTTAAATCCACATTGACCGTAGGCCGTTAAAGAAACTACCCACACTTTCAAGACCATGTTTTGGCAACTTTGGAGCTTTCCTAGTAACCTAAAAATATTAAAACATTTAAGCACCATTTTGCACTCGGGCCCCTTTTCCTAAGCACCCAGTGGCGTAAGCGGTTCTGTAAATGAAGAATTCGGAAATTTGCCTTTGGTGAAACCAGTGTTCCGTGTGGTTTTGACTCATGAAATTTCGAATTCCAATACAAGCTCAATATTCGTCATTATTTGTTTAAACAAAAAAAAAATTTAGGCGCCCTTATCGCCCCGCAAATTGCAACTGCTCTAGCAGAATTGCTCACTCATTCCTCTACTTTGGTAAACGTTGCAGTGTTCTCATTAGGCCCTCAAACCCAAGAGTTCCTGAACCCTCAACTTTTTTTTTCAAGAGTCCCATCATATTTCTGAGGGTCCCATATTTTTTGGAAGAGTCCCAAGTGAAGCATCAACAAAAATGCAGTAATCAGTGACGCTCCGCAATTTCCATTCAGATTTTCTGTCGTGTACCGACTATTTAATTTAACAATCGGCCCGATGCCGATTACCCATTATTAGAAAGAGGGAAGTCACATGTTACGCGTTGCGTACCATATCGTAATACCATAAACCAGTTCAGGGATGGAAGATATTGGGAATAGTTCCGTTCGTCTCACGAACAGGATATCGTTTTTTTAGGAGTAATATTTTCACTTCAAAAGTGGAGATACAAATCAACAGTTAATACAGTAGAATTGTTTGCAGTCGGTGTCACATTCCCCTTGATAATTTAGTTCTTAGGCCAACACCATGCTCTGTGTAGTTTTCATCCCCCCAATCGTATCGGAACATTTGCATTCTTCTACTGTACTGCGTTGTAGTTGCGTAATATACTGTAGCGACTCTCCCGCTTTAACGAAAGAGCAATCATGAAAGTCTTAGCAGTTCTGGGCAACAAAATAATTGCACCCGATTGACGTATTTTATGGTTCCTTTCGGATATAAATATCCCTCAGGCTGCTTATTTTTAGCATTTCTTGTCCCAAACTTACGTCTTGTTTAAAAAAGAATATACAACTGAAATGCATCTAAGTCGGATCCCCGAAAAATCCACGTAGGCAGAGATTTGTGATGCCGTTTCTAGGTGAATTTAGCACGGCGCGCGCCCGGCTTCGCTAGACGGCTGTACATAAGCATGTCAAGTGCGACCGTCGTAACACAAACTCAACGGGAAACCTTTTCCCGAGGCTGAGTATTTTCCCACACTAAATCGCATAGGCGAAGGCGCGAGTTGTGATTGGCTGGCTAGAATCAACGCAAATGCACCAATCGCGATGCAGGGGCCGATTTAAATTTCGCAATGGAACCTATGCATATGATGTCATCGAGCAAAACATGATGCCTTATTTGGTGGTAAATACGGACACGCCCGTAAGTTTACCGCATGCATGGGCGAAGAAGTTTGTTGTATGAGACCACGTGAATCACTGTTTTCGTTTGCAGTGACGTCGTATGACAACATTGCATAAGCCCCACTGTAAACAACATTACGGACGGAATGCTGGGAATGGCTTAATTTATGCAAGATAATAACCACCGAACTTCACAAGGTTCTAGGTGCTACGTACGTGTACAAAACGTACACAGCTCAGATATGTATGCAAAGCTTGGGGGTTTGAAAAAATGGCGAAGCACTGCAGCTAGATAGTCTGTACTATGTGTTTTGTGCACAACAGTTTGCCCAGCAACTTACGCGGCCCTTTCTGCGAGACAGCAAGGAATGTACCTTGAATGCAATTTTAAATCTAATTCCAGGTAATACTACCGGGTTATATCGGAAAACATCAACGAACGATTTACCGACGCAAGCTATTTACCGACAACTGAATATTCGGCCCGATGCCGATTGATAACAGATGATCGGTCGAACAGTCGGTCTAGTCGGAAAAAGTTTTCCTACATGGCTTTTGTGAAGTAACATCGTCAATAAACATTTCAAAGCAATGGGTTCGTGTGAACTTTTCAACACAAAACTTTCAATGCCATCTTGCCAAAATTTTACATGCGTTTAGCAAGCAAATTCCGTGCGTCCCTCGGACGCACAGGATTTTGTTTCAAGCGTCTCGAGTGGAACGCAGGAACCCGGGAGCTCGGGTTAGTGAGAACCCTGCGTTGCAGAACACTTGAAGTGACAAAATCGGAAAATTTGCTAAATGTGACACCAAATCATCAAGTGACACCGGAAACTACAGTTCGTGCTTCTTTCTGTCACAAATTCCAGATTTTCCTCAGTATAAGCTCTTGACTCAAAAGATTTAGTCGTAGAGTTTTATTTCGTAGGCGTTGAATTACATCATGTAGCAACAATTAACGACCTCTAGTCGTAGTTCAATATCAGATTTCAGGCGTAGGCCAACACATTTCAAAAGGGGGGGGGGGGAGGGGGGCTGAACATACTGAAGAGAAAGCGAGTAATAGGGGCGTACGATGATTCTCTGTCCGAATATCTCAGTGGCGTGTGAAGCAATATGAAAGTAGTGGAGAGGAACAATTCTGAACCATGCACCTCAAACTACCCTTATGACCAAACGGTACATATTTATGCTTAATTTTTCGTTCTTTTCTACGAGCAAGAACCTTTTTTTAAATTAAAAAAATCTTATTCTTTTCTAAAGTTTAAACACTACTGTACTCCAGACGTCGAAAATTTGGGTCCTTTTACACATTTGAAAATATGGAGCTTGTATTGCAAGAAACAGTTTAGACTCAGGGTTTCCTGCAAGGATATTAAAATATTTGGGGGACTATCGAAGAATCTGCGTTTTCTGTTAGCATATATCGGAGATAGCATGTCGACTGAAGATCGTTTTTGTTACATAATGTTATCTAATGGGTGTGGGTGGATTGAGGCTTCCCGGAGACATTTAAAAAGCTCCCGAAACTTTGTTATTTTTTGAGGACAAAAAATTAACAAATTAAAACCCTTTATTTGAAGATAATCTCTGGGAAACGGCACTGTAGCAGCCTGGAAAATTTGACTGCTTGTTTCCGCTCAGTGGGGTAGCCAGCGGGGGCAGGGGGCAAACCGCTCCTCGGACCAAAAAAAGGGGAAGGGAAGAAAAAAACAGGAAGGGAAGGAAGGGGGAAAGAAAGGAAAAAGAGGACAAAAGAGGGAGGAAGAGAAAAGGAAAAAAGAGAAAAAGGAGGGAAGGAAAGGAAAGAAAGGCAGAAGAAAAAAAAACGGAAAAGAAGGGAAAAGGAAAGAATGGGGAAAGGAAAAAATAAAAATGAAAAAAAGTGGGCCAACTATAACATCAAAAGCAAGATTGATCTGCATTCATGGGACACTTTTTTGGTCAATATATGAACATTCATATAGGAAAATACATCAACATTCATTTAGTCGCCTAAAGTTAACAAAATTATATCTGCGGTTCACTTTATGGGAGGAAAGACTTTCCGCTATTGCTCTTTGCCAGACAGTCGGGAGGACTTAAGAAAAGCAATCATTCTCAGATTTGACACCAATATTTAAAGGAAGTGCTGATTCTTCAGTTATCCCCCAACTCTTTAAACTTCCTCACAGGAAACCCAGAATCCAAAGCTTTCTGCAATATAAGCTCCATATCGACAAATTATTGTCTCAAAAGGGCAGAAATCGCGCGCCGCAATACATGACTAAAACAGTGGTGTTCACGTTTGCAAGAATAATCGGAAAACTTATCAACTACTTACAATCCCGAGACGTGCCATATCCGACTGTCTGAGGGGTCACGGTTTTTCAATTTTCTGTACGCTCCGCGCCAAATGAAGATAGTCTTTCTAGCAAGACTTCATATTCTAGGCAGGCTGGCAGTGGAACCATTGGCCTACCGTGCTCAAATGCTCTCATACACACCTGTCATCAGATACCTTTCAGTCCTGCCAGTTGTGTAGTCTTTGTAGATGGATTCTTTAGTTATTGAACTTTTGAAATGTCAAAATTTTATCAATGTTCAATGTTGCAGAAAAGAAGCGATTGCGCCCTTGCTCGAGAAAGTGAAAAGTTCGAATATTTTCCATTTGAGACACCGGTTAAATACAGTGCGGCTTCCCCTGTTTTCCTTCATAAAATTCCGAATTTTTCTTTGAAATTATTAGTTTTAAAAAGGCAAATTATCCGAGCGCTTCGCGCGCCTTAAATTGCAACCCTTAAGGCTGTAAGCGATCGCTTATGAAGCATTCAGTGGATAATTTGTCCTACTCTCTACAGTGCCGTTTCCCTAAAATTTTCTTCAATAGAGGCTTTAAGTTTCCTTTTCTGTCTAAAAAAGGCAACAAAGTTTCAAGAGTTGTTTTTAATGTCGCCGAGAAGCCTTAATCCGCACTTCTTAGATAACGCGATCTTCAGTCGACATGCTATCTCAGATACATGCAAATAGGAGACGTAGATTCTTCGATAGTCCACCAAATATGCAAAATTCCTTACAGGAAACCCTGAATCTAATCTATTTTCTTCAAAACAAGCTCAATATTTACAAATGTGTTAAAGGACCCAAATGTTCGTTACGTGTTTTATACAATAGTGTTCACACTTCAGAAAAAAATTAGATATATTTTTAAAAAAGTTGTTCTTGCTCGTAGAAAAGGCAAAAGAAGAAAAATAAGGAAAAAAAATGTACCTTTTGGTCAATGGGGTAGGGTGAGTTGCATAGTCTAAAATTGTTACCCCCCCTCAACACTTCCTTTGAGGTCCCCGGCCTTAGACACCCACAAACTAAAACACCTCAACTAGTACAAAATCGGGAAACCTGTATGCTACTGCCTCCCGGACAGTCAGGTCTGGTTACGCCACTGCTTCCGCCCCCTCATTTGTTACTGAAGAGACTGTCGCCGCCCATCCCCCTGCTTTCTACGCATATGGAATGACCTATTCTTCCCTAAAGACCAAGAGGAGCGCCACCATCTGTTGGAGAGCAGCGTACAGAAAATTTTGCAAAATTTGACCACTCACACAGCCGCCAGAAACGTCATTTCCCACCGACTTGTAAGTAGACTCTAAGCAATCATTATTTTGAACTTAAGAAGCAATAAAATTTATACTTCAATAAAAAAAAGTAAGTAAGAACCAGTACCATTGGACATGGTAATGTAAAGAAAATTATCTTTGGAAAATGAGCTTGTATGGGCATTCTGCAAACTACTGTATTTGACTACCTTGCGACATAATATTACGACAAGTATAAATTCGACAACTTCATTGGCCGGCAAAAATCCCTACCCATACCGGCTACCTAGCCTTAACAAGTTTCATCGAACGTCACATGGATCTCATGTGTTTGAGCAGCCTGATAAGCTGAACTAGAAATAAAAATCAACGTTGAGCCCAATTCTCCGTTGTTACCATCAACAACTATACAAGGGCTCCAGTTCTTGCGTGTGGCATCATAACTAACTGAAAATTGTAAGATGCGTTTTGTGATAGATCTAAAAGTTTGCACACCCTTCTATACATACCGTAATTAACCACCGTTGGAAACTGAGACAAGACTAACGTGCCGGCTGTTCACAGCCACTACGGTACATTACGCACATGGACTGACGTGCGACTGGGGATGTTTGAACATAGCTCGGACTTTAACGCTTATAACGTGATGACATAGGCCTATTGACCGACAGCCCTTTACATTATTCAAATCTTATTTTGGCCAGGGAGTTTCAGCTCCCTGTTGTAGAGAAGACTACAACAGGGAGCCGAAACTGAAAAATGAATCAACCCAACCATTTCACCCAAATATTTTTGCCCAACAAATGGTTAAAATTTGAGCCAACACGTTTGCTTAACAGCTTGCCTAACAGCTGTACTGGTTAGTGCTTTTTTGCATTTCAATATAATGTGATTTATAGTTATATGATCTGGTCAAGAAGGAGATATAACAAAGTACCCTGAAACTTACACGGTTTGCCCTTCAGTAGTGTTTGAGGGCACCAGCGACGATGAACTTGTTTAATGAACAGTAGAGCTTATAGTTTGAAATAACCTCTATCGTTAACTTTGCATTTCTTCTGTCATTGCTTACCGTATAGTGAAAACCTTTTTTCTATGCAACCATTGCTCTTTAGGTAATTTCGTCCAGATTTTTACTGCTATCATGCCGCTAGAATTCAATAGGGTCATTTAGCCAAACTTCCCCGGGAAAAGGCCATTTTCTCGGGTGAAATATATAGATGTCTTATGTCGCCTGGTGGCTAAAACCTCCTATTGAATTCTAGCATCATGTCTATCGCTAGCATTTTATTTACAGAATCCAGTCGTATTCAACCATTAGATCTCAATTAACCACTTTTATTATAATAATTTTCTGTAAAACTTAACATATTTTTCACTAATCATCTGATTGGTCAGTTACATGTTGGGTTCTTAGACTTGCCAGACACCTTTTACCAACACTTGAACTTTTACCCAACCTTAATTTACCCAACCAAATTACTTACCCATTTGCTGGGCAATAAATTGTCCTTGTTGAGCACTTTGGATTTTGCCCGACGCTTGATACCCAACAGTTACCCCACAGTGGAGTGTAAAATAAATGAGTAAATCAGTTAATGTCAGTAGCATGGCTAAAAGAAGTGGGAAAGAGGGGGCATTTTCCCCTCGTTTGGTCCTTGCCCCCAACTTGCCCCCCAAGTTAGGTCAGTAAGGAGTTGGGTAAACAAATAAAAAGTAATACATCTCTCGACAGACTTAATTTTTTAAAGACAGATATGTTAAAATATCGAAGCTTCCTGGATATCGCCCCTGGATCCCATCTCCAGGAAAAAGCCCTGGGGTCCGGTTATTCGGGCTGCGCCCCAAACTTTTGTGCCCCCAACATATTCCTCAACCATTAGTTTTTACTCCTCAATATTGACATTTTGATGCCAACCATAATGTGTAAAGTGAATTCCGAAGGAACCTTTTTCCTTCGACTTCTGAGCGTACAAAACCACATTTTGAGCTGAAATGATCTCCTAACCTTCAGAATTCAAACTTCAGACTTGCTACGGATTAGGAATGCCAGGCTTTAAGGTCTTTTTTGTTTTCTTTCATCTGGCGACATTTTAGATTCAAACGAAAAACGTTTCCCAGTCACGTCTTCCATCGCAGTCACTTTGGTTGGAAACTTCGTGTTTTTCTCCGCCCTTGTCATTTCTACAGTTTATTTAATTGTTGGCATTTTGAAGGTAAGACTATATTTGTGATGTTTTAATAGCCACGATGCAAATTCCAGTTGAACCCAGTTGATGAATTGGCTTTGCCCAATTTCCGTAACAAAAGCATCTGTGTTAAATGGGTTTGACCAGCTTCCAACCGAAATTAATTAAATCCATTTCAACGCATTCATTCACCCCCCATGGCAATTGCATATTAGATCGGATGTATTGGTTGGAAACTGGACCGTAAAGCTTCATCTAAAGAACTACCAGATGCGTTGAACCAAAGCAAGGATCTGTTATTTGGGTGGAGATGTTACCGAAATTTATATTTATGCTAACACTTTAAAACCTGCTAAAAGTAATGAAGATAATTTGTATAATTTGCCCCAAAGATATCTGTTTTACTTACTCTTGGCACCCCATGGCATTCCTGTAACACAGTCTCATTCAAGTCAACTAATTCTTAGACAAGTGGCTCGTACATAATAATATACTTTGATAAATAGGCCTGTACCGCCAACATTTTAAGAGTACATGCCATCAAACTCTATTTAACTGATATAAATTGATTCATTTAACCCCTTCTTTAATATGGCATGACATGCAAGTTAGCTGTAGAGACTGAGGTATTGTTTTTGACAACCACATAAGAAGGGAACTCAAATTTCCATATAGACAGACATGAACTCTTCTTCAGATCCTACATACATCCTAAATGTAAGTGTTCATGGACTACGAATGGTCGAATATTACTGTTGATTTCCCTGAAGACTGGCAATGATGTTGCAGTGTAGCAAACCTGTAAGGCCTACTGTAACCGTAGCAGAAGACAAATGCCCTTTGTTTGCAGTGGCGGCACCAGCAGTGGCAAAGGCAGGTACTGGCCCGCCCCGTCAGAAATTTTCAGAAATTATTCAAAAATAAATTTTTCAAACATGCTGGTCCACTTCCAGAGTTTCAAAGTAAGAGTTTTTTTTTTATAACTTCCTGTCTTTGGAACATTTTAGTGCAGAGCAAACTTACGTAGTGACTATTTCTACTCTACCGACTGGCCCACTAGCCTCAGACCAAAAAATGCTACACTCAATGCAGACGCATAGACTTTTGATTTAGTTGCTTGCACACTCTATTTCTGCCTTAAGAACCACTAATCCACTGGGAATTCAATTACTAAAACAGATTCCACATTAGGTCAGTGTGCTAAACTTCACTTCAAGGACATTCGGAACTGTTAAACTACCAGATGTTTACACAATGGAAGTACTACTTCCATGTTTACACATATGTGGCGACAACAGGATCAACCAATTGATCAAAATTATTTGAAATCACTGCATTGGATGGTGTTATATGAACCAGAATATACATATCATGTGGCTTAATATTTTTACCCAGAGATATGTTCAAACCTTGGAGCTTCGCCCCTGGACACCATAGAACCCTGGACACCATAGACTCATGGACTTCGCGCGAAATTATTTGCGCCGGGAGTTTCTTCTGCCTCTTCCCCATATATGTAAAATCATGGTGCCGCCTCCGTTTGTGTGTACTTAAGCAAAACAGAAACGTTACTAACGATACAAGAGACAGATTATTATGTAATCCTTATAGCGGCGAACCTCATTTCAACGCGTTGCATCTCCATCCAAAGGACAGCTCCCTAATTAAGGTTTCAAATAGGTGGTTACTGGAATCCCATTGGATCCAGTTGAACCCTGGTTAACTGGATAAAACGACATTTGCATCCTTTTTATGAAAGATTACAACAAGAAATGCTGATATCTAAGAAAAAGTTTTCGTCACTTTTAACCATAATCCAGATTTCCAGCTTTCACTGGACATTTGTTGTATTAATTTGATGTATAGTCCTTTACTATTATGGACTTGCATGGTTCTGTAATTTTAAAGAAGGGGAAAACTCGAGATAGCTTGAAAGCTGGTTGTCAATAGACACTGTGAATTGACGACACAATGACGTCATCATCGGGGGCAAAACAATAAAACACGTGACCGCACGCATAAGAATTTTCCCGGCACATGTAGCAGACGAAGCTCGTATTCGACTGATTGAAAAATCAGCTGTCTGCACTGGATTGGTTTTTTTTTCCCAAAGGAGGGTGTACTTTCGCTCTGTGACATCATATGCACAAGTTCAACTGCGTTCAAATATCTGTAGCAATGGCATTTAACGATGAGCTAAAACTGAAATGTCACTGTGCTTTATCTGTCACATTAAAGCTAATTATTCATCTATATTTTCCTTTTGTAAACTCTTACGGCAGAAAATATAAAATTCGAACAAGCTTTACTAGTTTTCTGGGATTTTTTCTTCCACTCTGCTCTTTTGTTCATAGTTTCTGCATGTAATGATTGTGTAACATTTGATTGGTAAACCAAGAATTCAAATTCAATGTGTTGATAGAATTCCAATGTTTAACTTAGCCCCCGTCGATGAATTTATCCTTAGACTATACATGTAAAACAAAGATGACGAATAACTTTATGTTTTAGACACGTAGATCTCTGCTCCTGGTGTTTTTGATAGCGTTTGGAATTTTCATTGGCGTAGTGGTTGCAGGTTCAGTTCGTTTACTCGTCTTATTTGTGAGTATACTCTCCTTTTTGTATGCAAATGAAACAGTAGTATTATTGTAGGCCGAGGCCAGTCTTGCTTACAAGGCTTACAAGAAATAGCATATATTAGTGATGCATAGCTAATAGACCACGGGCTCATGAGCTGGATTACTTGATATGAAAGTTTCACACTGGGAAAAGTTGAGCAAAAAGTAATGAGTCATTGTTGGAGAAACATATCACTTCCCCAATTTTTGATCAAGCTTCGCTAAATTTGTTGGACATTTATTAATAACTACGACAAATACCAATAAAAGTTTGGCCAGTAATTAGCATTGATCCCCAAAAATTCAGAATGTGGTTTGTTTGTTCAAGCGGTTCAAAGGCGCAGGAACTACTTGAACTTGTTTCCTTCTTTCGTGCCCAGGTACGGTGTCAGCACATAAAATGGTGACTGCATGCACTTCATATCTGTATGAATGCCTCGCTTTGGCATTATTGTGGATAATTTTTGAAAATATTCGCTTCTCGGCCTTTTGTCTAAGATCATGCGTAGTATCTGTTCTCTTCACCCAGTTTGGAATGAAGTCATACATGACATGACAATCTTGTAAATGGTCCGAGGGCCGCGAGGTTGCTACCGTATTGTCCTTCAGTGGACAACGAAAGACAATACGGGAAGGCTGAACGCAGTTATCCCAAAAATGTTTAGAGGCTTCTCGGGAACAATCGTTCAGTTACTTATGTTAAGTTGAGTTGTCCCTTTTGGGAGCAGAACTCCTTCGGCAGTATTGTTTGGTTTTTGCCCCTGGCTCTTTGCCACAGAGTCGGGGGACTTTTGAAAAAAAGGACAAAACGGGACCAACCTTACAGCTTCCTCCGGAAGCAGTTATAATTTGGTTTCGCCGCTCTTTGCCAGAGAGTAGGAGGGGGACTTTAGAAAAAGTATAAACCAATGATGTAAATGATCTGACGGTCGTGAGGTTGGTCAAGTGTTGTCCTTCAGTGGACGTATAACATCTCTGGAAAGAACTTTAAAGGTCTGTGTACACTGGACACATTTCCGAACGCATTTATTGAAACATGTTGCCGACACAACTGGACGCAAATATTTTGCCCATTTGTACTCTAGGCACATGTTGTTGACACAATTCGCAACATTTGTTAAAATGCGAGGGAGAGCAGCATTTTGGACGGAACACATGTAGTATATTTGTAGTAGTGGTAGTCCCAAATGTTCACCAACCGACGTCGACGTGTCCTTAATCGGGTTCTAGCAGTAGGGGACTTCGGAAACGGGGGGGCCGTAGGCATTATGGGCCGCTTTACATCGCTACTGTATTGTTAAACATATTGGGTTACTTTGGTGATTAGCCCCCAACCCCCTTCAAAATATGCTCCACGACCCCTGCAGTTTTACGCTTGGCCCAGTCTCAACACCCGGTCTACATCAACCCACTACTCATGTTTTCTTCTCTCCCTTTTTATAGCTTCTTTGAATGTTTCCACCGTGATGGGAGGGGTCCTCAAGTAAGGAGGGGAAAGTTGGGTGGAGCAGAACTTTCATTTCAATGACTGGAGAGTGTAAAAGTGAGGAATACTAGTGAGATGAGAGAAATAAAAAAAAAAAAAAAAAACCAGCTAATCTTCAAGAAAAGTCACAAATCCTTTCTAACCCCCTTCATTTTTTGTATGCATGAGACCGTCAAACTCCCCGACGGGATGGGGGGGGGGGGGAGCTCTTCCGATGAAGCATGGCCTGTAACCCAGTCGTGGTGACAGCATCAGTATTTTAAAAGTGCGGAAGGGCAAATTCATTGCGAAAAAGGTTGGGAGAACTAATTTTCTCGCGTACGTAAAAACCGAGCACAAAGGGTGCGTTCTCACAAGTAAGGGGCAGGGGATCGCCTTGGCACCCAATTGACGCTCTGCAAGGTTCTTTCATGCCATATGTCTGGGTGACTGGAATATCTAGGTGTCAGGATTTGTATTATAGTGGGAGTGTCTGGAAAAATGGCTTTCACCTGGAAAACTGGTCATAATGGTCCCCTTGGTGTCGCGACAGTGTGACCTCCCGCGTATATAATACCACCCCTGATATTAACACAGGTGGCAAGTGGCCTTAGAGAAAAGCCATTATCTAAAATGAAATTTCAGATGGGTGGCACGTTTTATATCCGAAAGCAAAATATTAACTTTGAAATTATCTGGGGGAACCAGAATGTTAAAATTGTAGGGCAAACTAAGAACAAAGGAAAATGTAAGTGCACACATTTTGGGACGCAGTACGAACCCTAACCCAAAGCGCCCGTTCCCGGGGATGGGCCCAGTAGGCGAAGCCCCGGAAGGTCTGAGGTTTAAGCATATATCTGGATGAAAATAAACTGGGCCCACACACTGGAACTGGCGCTTTGGGCTAGTTTTTGTACTGCGTACCAAAATATTTGCCCCAACATTTTCCTTCGTTCTAAGTTTGCCCTACAATTTTAACATTCTGGTTCCCCCAGATAATTTCATAGTTAATATTTTGCCTTCAGATATGTTATTTTCCCGCTTAACCTAAGTCCTAAATGACCTAACTAAGACGGGGCGAGTTGAGAGCAAGGACAATCTGGAGAGGGTTTTTTATTTATTTTTCGGCAAAACCAAGACCTTAGTCACATAAATTGGGAGGAAAAAGACCGGAGTGCAGGGCATGAAAAAATTTAGGTGTAAAGTCCTCTCCCCCCCCCCCCCCTCCCGTAGCGCTGCCCCTGGGATTCCACGACGCTATTTGAACAGAGGTTCCTAATTTAACCATAAGCGGAAATTTTGCGATGCATTCAAAACACAACTTCCCACCTCTGATAATTGTCCCTGTAATTTTTCCCCCATCCAATTACTTCCACTCACTGTCTTTCGGCCAAATTTCTCCTGCTTTAACCCTTTACCTTTGTTTGGGTCCTTTTGGACCCATGCGTAAAGTTCGGCTGTCACCCATCTTTACTGTTTCACGCGGAGCTCGAAACTGCGAGTAGCTACCCGAAATTAGGGCAACAACAACGAGAAAGACAGCAGGTTAAGGTCACGGGGTCAGTGGCCTACGGAAGCCGATGCGGGGCGGACTACGTCCGCTTTTCCGCCCACTTCAGAGGCGCGCAAATATGCCCCGATCGGGGCACAACGGTAAAGGGTTAAGATAAAATATCTGCACAACTCGGTTAAAGGGTTTCGTGCACACACGCAGAAACAGTGGCATCACCTTGGCAGTGAACACAGTCCACAGGCTTATTTTAACTCTTTACCGTTGTTTGGGTCCTTTTGGACCCATGCGGAGAGCTCGGCTGTCACCCATCTTTACTATTTCACGCGAAGTTCGAATCTGCGAGTAGCTACCCCAAAATTTGGCCACAGCAATGAGAGAGACAGTAGTTTAAGGTCACGAGGTCAGTGGCCTACGGAAGCCGACGCGGGGCGGGCTACGTTCGCTTTTCCGCCCACTTCCGAGGCGCGCAAATATGCCCCGATCGGAGCACAACGGTAAAGGGTTAAAATAGTTCCCACGACCATGAATTGAATCCTTCCTGGGTGTTTTTTCAATAGGTCTTAGTTGTTTTACCTTTGAGAAAACTGTTGGCACTGAGGCATTGCGAGTTTGTATTGTCAATGTGCACAATTAATTGCAATGTTAAGTATGGAAAGTACGTCTTTTGCTGAACCAAAATCCCATACATTTCACATTAGAATATTCGCTCGGATAAGCTTGGCAAGCTTATCCAGTCTTTGAAGTCCTTACTGTTGCACAATTGACAAAAAGGAAAATTGTTGCAGATTTCATGGTCCAGCGACCTTTTGTTGTCTGCGGGTTCTATTGTTATAAAATCGGCCACGTCGTTAAGCCATCGCCTATCGCCACTTTCATGGTGCAAATTCTGGGATGATGATGTATTTCAGTGATCAAATAATGCACGTCACACTTTAAGGAAGCAAGATCAGGTGGTGGTTTTTTTTTTTTTTAGAAAGAAGCATGATTTTTTATTTGTCAGAGTGTGGACACAAGTTGCCGGAAAATTTAACTCTGAATAATTGGACGCAAGTTGCGACAAATGTTGCGACACAAGTTGCCGTATGTGTCTTCTCTGTACATACTGCCAACGTTTTCGGACACAAGGCGTTTTGGCAACATTTTGCGACACATTGTTCTGAAATGTTTTCAGTGTACACGGCAGTTAAAGTTTTGTTTCGCCGAACAGCTCCTTGCTAAAGAGCCGGTAGATCATTAGCAAAAATAGCTCTGATCTAAAGATGTTTAATGATACCAGAGCTGTGATAATTATATATGTGTCGGCTGTATACTCCACCCCCTTCTAGAGTCAAAATTCGTTTTGTCTGCTCCCTGCCCTCGAGGGACGATTTTTTGGAAATCTTGGTCAAACCCGTAAGTCCAAATTTCAAGCTGTTGCTCCAGGCGTTTTTGCAACCCTAGGCGGACGCCAGATATGAACGAACAAGCCAAATGACTGTGGTACACGTAAATGTACACCTTAAATCTAACCTTAACTTCATTTTGAACCAAATCTGAAAATGTTTGATAAAAATCCAAGACCCTTTAGACGCCCTGGGTAAAAAAGTCAGGTTTGTCGAATCATGAACGGAGGGACAATGGTTTCTTGTAGCATTCGTCCTGCTAAGATGCATGCATGATAGAATCAAATCACACATTAACCATTGAAACTTTGCTCGCAAACACTTTATCAATACATGCCTAGCAACAACTGCTATGGAGGGCGCACTAGTAGAATTATTCTGGGACTACATATCACTCGAACACTAGTTGTCTCGATGTGCTTCACCCAATCCAAGTTTTTCATCTTCTCCGATTTCCAACATTTTTATTTCATTTAATTAAATTTTCATTTGACAGTTTGATGACCCTTCGACGCTTTCGGCAATAAATGTGGTCATTTGCGTAGCCGTGACACTTTTCTATGTGAGTAGACTATAAATGTAAAGTCCTTTCATTATTATATCAATCCTGCAAGCTGGTTATTGGACAATCCCAAGAAATTGAAAGTTTTCCCCTTCGATTTTGATTTTTTTAACTTAAAGATGACCTGCCGTCCCATAAAAATGAGCCCACTGCCGTTGTGCGTGACGTTCCTCATAAGCAATGGAGTACCAGGAAAACAAGCCAGTGAGGCACAACTGGAAAAAAGGCCATGGCAGGCTCGACTTGAACTAGAAGGTTGGAAACTGGGCCGCAAAACTCCATCTATGCCTGATTCTATATAACGTCACAAAATACCATTGCCTTAACTTCGATTGCGAACTGATTCAATGCACCAACGATAATGCGAACATTTTCGGTGTGCTATCAATGATGTGACATCTTCAACAGCATACCGATTCGGTTCGCAACCAAATTTACGACAAGAGAACAATCTGTAACGTCATCTGAAATCCGACTTAGCTTTTATCGCATTTTCAAGAGACAACAGGTCATCTTTAAGTGAGACTTAAATCAAAAAGTAATTAAATTGTTCTTACAAGTTTTCCACGACTTTTATTCCTCACCACAATCATACACTGGATTAAAGCTATCAAGAAATGATTTGTCATCATGGTCTGACGTTGTGGTTGGCCACCGTATGGATGAAGCTGTGTATAGTAATGCATCTGTGTAGAATTTCGTTACCCGAAAAAAATTACAAAAGTCCCATTCGACAGCAATAAACACAGAACTAACCTTACTTCTCACAGGAAAGACCTCTTCAATGTCTGTTTATTTTGGTAAATGATTAATAAAAAAAGATAAAACGAAGTGCTGGAACAAAAGAGAAATATTCGCTTTCAAACTCTAATTACCACTAACATAAAGAAAGTATAGTACAACCTAAGAATTAACGCTGTCCTACTATCTCCAACGTAAAGCATGTTTAGTGTTTCTCTACTTTAAGGTTGAAATACCTGCTCGAATTCTGAAACCTTTGTATTTCTCCTTAACAAATTAGGTTTCAGACGCATTTTTTTTAAGACTTTTAAACATAAGCGTAGGGGGAGGGGCGGCAAGGACGATAACCCCCAGTGAAAAATGGGGGAGACGTATATCCCCCAGTGAAAAATTGGGGAGAAGTATGCTGCCGCCCCCCCCCCCCCATTTTCATATTGCCTCCTACGTGGCTTGTAATTGCATCTCGTTCCCCTATATACATTCATATTACATCCTTCATTACAGCATTCTCAAATCGAGCTGTCCCTGTAAAGATCTTTATATTACCACGGCACATTGAGGTTGACATAAAGTAATCAATTTCTGGTGTTAGATGGGATTTTCAACTAGTAAGAAGATAATGCTTGTATTTGATATCGAAGCTTTTTTGGCATAATCGTACATATTCCGTCTACAATACATTTTCATTTCAACATTCTTTTTCCTCCTAAAAGATTTGGGGTTGGCGGAGCGTGTTATTGTTGTTCAGAAAAATGAGAGTCACCGTTGATCAAAGTGAAATGACGATGACTAGGGTTCCTTCAGTGAAACCGGTAACGTAGTTCTGAAAGATTTTTAAATCACGCGATTCCACCTGGTACATTTCAAGTTCGCAGTGTGTGTTTTGCATGCAAACTCTCACTCCCATTTTCTAACAGAGGTATATCGAGTGAATCGTAATGATATAGGGGTAAATTTTAAAAATTTATATTAGGCTTCAGAAATGGAAATTCTTAAGTATGACCAACACGTTTCATATTTGGTATATAGATTTGTCATGTTTAGAAGAAGTACCCTATTGTTTTGGTGGAGGTTAAAGGTCATTTGAGGTCACCAGAGGGCAAAGTCTGAAAAGCTTGTAATTGCGTCATGCCAAGTTAGAATGACTGACACTTTTCATATTTTTTCATATAGTATATAGATTTGCCATGTTGGGAAAAAGAACCCTATCGTCTTTGGTGGAGTCTTGGATACTGCAAAATATCACATATGGTATGTGGTAGTGATATCATCAGCACGACCCTAGTTCCCGGTGGTCAAATGTCATCCGGGATCTCCATGTAGGAAGCTTGGATGCCTTGCATGTAATAATACTTTGTGGGTATATTTCGGAGCACCGTCGATTCGAAAAACATTACGGAGCACTGTCAATTTGAAAAAAAAGATAGGCTTAAATTTCAGCAGCAAGGAATCACTAAGCCCTTTGGCTTTCTGGTTGTTTTTATCGACAGTTTTCAGATGACATTGGCGACGAAAAGGATGCTGAAGACATGGAAGATTACTCTTGACATGCAGGTTACGAAAAATCTTGTATGAAACATTTTAATTTAACTTTAGACTAGTACATTTTAACTTTCTGTCTGATATTAATATACGAAAAACTGAAGGAAACAACTAGTAATATAGAACCTTATTAACAAATCATGGTATAGGTGTATACATGTAAATGGAGGTTAACATAATGTACACATCTTCTTGTTTATTTTTAATTAACTGATGTGTCTAAAAAGCCGGTAGGTTTTTAAAGAAGTACCGACAAGAGATCACCAAAGCCAGTGGCGTAGCTACTGGGGGGGGGGGGCAGGGGGGGCAAGTTGCCCCCCTGGAAAAATTTTTGGGGAAATTTGATGAATCTTCTTATTATTACAAAAATTTCACAAAAATTTCTCAAAATTGTTTTTAGAATAAGAAATTGTGAGACATTTCTCATACATAATTCGTATTTTCATGCAACAGATTAACTCAGATTTCGTCAGTGTCGCATGAACCGGTCCAATTCGCGTTCCACAGAAATGCCCTCGTCGCGTAGCAGATTGAATGTTCTCTTGTGCTTGTATACGCACAGGGGTTATGATCAGTGCATTTCAGTGCACAGGAAGCTGTTATTTAGGTGATACTTTGGGAATTCATCAGTAAAAGGATGTGAAAACTGACAAGTCACTACCGTTGACCCACGGGGTTGTTATGTTATTCTACAATTTAACAGTAGTTGTACGATTTTACTCTGTGTACATAACGATGGATCGGGCTGAAACAATCCATGGCGAACCTGCCAACGATAAACTTAAAGTTAATATAGAAATTAGAATTATGGGATCCGTTGGCACACTTAGTTTTTGTTACTTAGGCTAATCCTTGGAGACTTACAAGCTAGTTCGGGAAAATAGCTTTCTGCTCACTTTGAGTGTAACAATGGACAATGAGTACCTTGTAGCCTTCTACACATAACAGACTGCTTTTCTCACAAGATATCCTGTGTTATCGAGCCACTATTAGGTCTCCTTAGTGGCGTGCGAAGGGGAGACCATTGGGATATGCCCCCCTCACAGATGCCATTTTTTCTTTGTTCTTAAAAATACGTAGTCTAACTTTATTAACACAGATTTTACTTCAAATGATAGCATATGTGGCACCAGATTGCTTATAAGGACACCCAATTTTTCAAAATTTTTCAAAGGGGAAGGATTGTCCCTGCAAGGTTTTTCAGTGATGCCAATTTTTTTTTTAATTCCTACAAATAGACCTAGGCAAGTTCTGTCAAATTCCAATTTTTACTTAAAAAGGTAGACTCTGTTTCCCACTGGTGGCATCGATAAAAAAGACTACATGTTTAGATTCTCTTTACAAGCATAAATACGCTATTTTTGACCATCTGAGGGGTCTGATTTTTCGAAATTTTCTTAACGCTCCGCGCCAACCAATGGTGGCGCTTCGCTCGGTCCTTTGGGCAAAATCACATATTTGGAGTAAAATTAGCTCTTAACTCTCTGATCACTTTGCAGTTTGCGAACATATTTTGAAGTGAGCATTTTATTGCAAACGAGAAAAGAAGAAAGCGACTGGCTAGATTCTTCGTATTAGCCTGGAAAATGCTATTTCCGGCCATCTAAGGGGTGTGATTTTTCCAAATTTTCTCTACGCTTCGCGCCAACCAATGGTGGCGCTCCGCTTAGATAATCTTTATGACAAAATAACATTTTGTGGCCAAGAAAAACCACAAATACCGATCAATGCTCTTTTATTTGGACTTCTAAGAGTGTGCAAATTTAATGACAAGTTCTACTTCGTTAGGTAGCATAAATGGCATAAGAGTGCATGTAAAGACACAAAAGTTTCAGTTTGATCCTCATGAACCACCACGATTCAACTTTTAACACTGCTCCCGTCAAAGTCTAAAATCTTACACCATTTTGCATGTAGGCTCCTTGAAAACGTCAAAAAATTTCCGGACACCCCTCCTCTTAGACCATACTGCATGCCCCTCCTCCTTCAAGAAATCCTGCGTACGCCACTGCTTTAGTACATACAAATAAACCAAATAGTGTTTACCAAAATAATATACTTTGTTATTTCCGATTGCTCTGTTATACTCTAAGATTAAAATGCAGGTAATGTTACAAAATGACATGGTAATGTTGTTATACTTGTAAGTTTGCATATTTTATATGAAATACGTACACAGTGACCGGGAAAAGTTTTGGGGAAATTCTATCCCTTTGCCCCCCCCCCCCCCCCCCCTGGAAAAAATCCTAGCTACGCCACTGACCAAAGCGTATAAACATCGTTCCGTAACCTTGGATTCAGGAGATGTAATCCCTCACATGCTTCATTGTTTATTATAATACTTTCTTCTCTCGACAAAATAGTTAGAGTCATTTTGAATGGAACTTATGCATTTACCCCAAGCTGACGTCACTTTGGAGGAATGACAATGAAACACTGAAATTAATGCAGAATACTTGGAGCGGTGGGCTATAGGCAGAAGAATTCGCCCCACATGTTAAGAAGACTAACGCGCATCCGATTAGTTTGCATTTGTTGCTGTTGGTTTGTTATTCTTCTACACTAGAGAGCACATTTAGCACTGTGACACCATAGGCATAATATTCTGAGGTCAAATCTGTTGCACATTATCGGATAATAGTTGGTTAAGCAAACCCTCTCTTGCACGGACTGTGTACCATGTTATACTAGTGCCATTTAAAGGGTTGGCTGCTGGCCCTGAGGCTTTTTTCATTTTGCGCATTTTGTTTTGATCACCTGTTCAGTAAGAAAAAATGCTCATTAAAAAGTTGTTAACTGAAGATGTACGATCAGATTCATACCCTTCTTGTCTCTCATTAGAATTCGAATCGGCTGAATCCATGAGCCTCTCCGCAGGCATGGACATGGAGGGGGGGGGGGGGTGGGAGCACTTTCTCCCCTCCACCCCCCGGAAAATCAGCTTTTTGGGTGCAGTACAAGACAGTTCACCAGATTTTTCCTTGAAACGCAATTTAGAACCGAGTTGGGAGGGGTTTGGCACAGATCGATCGTTGAGTTAATTGGCGTTTGCCTCTGGTCAGCTGGTCAAGACCGAGAAATGTGGTACAGGGCTTAAAGTATTTTACTTCTTTCATGATGCTGTAAGGGAGGTGCTTGATTGAAATTGATCATGGGTAATGAGTTTCCACGAAACAGAAAAAACGATAGTAGTTGTATATATTTCGATAACAATATGAAAACATTATTACTAAAGGCGTTTACGTAGAGATTATGAACCATCCGTGTTTAGCCTACTATTGTCCAAAATATATAAATAATATTTCGTAGAAAATATGGTATGCTATTTCATTTTAGTTCTTGTTTCTCAATGATACAAGCGTTTTTATTCAGACTTAGACTTACGTTATTCTAACTTAAAGAGTGCATGAAAGGTCGAAAGGTCAAATTAAGTGGAAGAGCTGCGAAGGACACCACATTGCTCTGGTGCACGGCCTATACAGCCCTCGTATGTTTGTTCGTCTTCCAAAAGTTAACGCAGTCACGTAACTTGACCTAGGAAGGCGTCTTGCCTCCCTATGGGAGTCATCAGTAAATTGTGACAATAGTATTGCAACCTTTATGTGCCTAGATCAGAGCTAATTACGTTTTTCTTCTGTCAAAAGTTGTTGTTTTGTTGTCTACTTGTATATACATGTTCCGTTGATATTTGCGTCTGTACATAAGTCTTTATTTTTCTCTGTAATCATATTAAAAGGTCTATAACCCAACTGAAAATAAGAAAAAGGGATATTTGAGAATATTTTGGACAACGATATTTCAACCTGTCCAAACCAGTTCCTGATTGTTACGCCTTTTTTGCGATTTCGGGTATGAGAAAAATTTGCTTATGAAAGAGCTTCATTGTTGAGAAGAAAGACCGCCGAAAAAGAGTCAAACGAAATTGAAAGATTAGAAACATCACCCAAAGTATTTCAAAATTGTCTAGAATCGTTGTCGACAGCAAGGTCAACTGGTTGCAGCGTCCAACTTGCAGCCAGAAGGTTTGATGTTTGAATCTTGGCCGGGTCATACCGAAGTCTTTAAAAATGGAATTGCTGTCATTGCACTTGGTTCTCAGCAAAAGCAAAGAAGAAGAGAAAAAACTAGTGAGCTAAAACTGTAAAAAGGAGTTGTCAGCTCTACTTAGGCAATGGATTAGGAAATGAGCCGTAAACCTTATCTTACTAATTACTTACTAACTTCCAAAATCGCCTGTCTTTTCACTACCGTGCAAGCTGTCTTTAATTACTCCCGGTGCTTATCTCTTCTTTTTAAAAGGTCTACATGCTCATGATGAAATATATTACACATATTTCATTAAGTCCTTAAAAGAGATTGAAATAAAGTTAGCGTAACTAATTTTGACTGTAACTAGAAGGGTTTTTTAGGAAAAAATAATTAAAAATCAATTTGATTGTATTAATACCTTTCTTGAAACAATTGGAGGACAAGAGAAGTCTCTCTTCTTTTTCTTTTTTGAAGCAACGGTTAAACATCACCATTTTCTTCTTATTTTTCTGGAAAGAATCTTTCAATATATTTTAGTACTTCAGTATTGCAAACTAAAGTAAACCAAGAAGTAAATTCTAGCAAAGTTCACATTTGAAGAGAAAAACAACAGCCAACCACGAAACACTAGAGTCTACTACATTACTTCATAAGCTGCATTTCACTTCCTCACTACTACTTGATTAATAGAATTGATCCTTCCACATTACATGAAAACCTCTTGTTTTAGTTAGTTAGTGAGATAGCGGAGTTTTACGGCCCAGTTTCCAACATATAGGTTCAAGTCGAGCCGGTAACGGCCTTTTTTCCAGTTGTGGCTTACTGGCTTGTTTTCCCTACTCCATTGCTTATGCGGAACACACGCACAACGGCAATAGGTTCCTTTTTTAGAGTCTTTGGTATGACTCGACCTGAAGCGAACCCGGGACTACGCGTGAAAGGCGGATATTCTTACCGTTAGACCAAACACGCGGTCCGAAATCCTCGTATGAAAACACTAGGCTACAAGTATTTTCTAGATTATATATGTTACAGAATCAAGTATCATTTGTTCAGGATATCGTTTCCGATTCTATATTGATCTGTTTTTGCAAGAAAAAAAATAAAAATAAAAAAGAAAGGGTAAAGAAGAGAGAAAGAAAGTTTTCTCCATTGAAGTCCTTTCATGTAACCTGTTTCACCTCAGCGGTCATGCACCGTGTCACTTATCTGCGCGTCATTTTATTTTACCGTCCAGGCGTCATTATACAGCAACTGTTACTAAGTTGCTGCCGTGCGTCTGTATCGGTAGCATGTCTACTGCGCAGGGTCAGTTCCATGCAGTTTGCCAAATTGAATCGTCCTGACGTCACGTGCATGACCCTTAAAAAAGCTACTATATGAAAGATTAACTTGGGCTGATTTATTCTGTGTGTATGTGAATGGTCCACAGTGGTAGATAGGAATGATTATCCATGCTTTCTCATAAAGAAACAGTAGACGACCTTCAGCCTTCCTCAATGAAAGTGGTACTGAACAGGTTATTTGTACATTTTAATTTGAAATGTTTTAATAAATTCTCTTTTCTCTTTTTAACAGAAGAATTAACTTTTTTAATGGATCTTCTCATCAGCAAAGTATACGCACACTAGTAACAGTTGTTTATAGTATTTGTCATTTTGATTATCGTGCAGTCACTAATAAATGTCTTGTGGGTACATTTTCTATCTCTTACTCTGTCATATTTAATTGTTTCACATTAATCTAGAGAGAAATGTCATGTCTGTTTTACAGAAACAATGTATATTTGCATATTTGCAAAACCAATATTCTTTGACACATGTGGCCATAATCGGACGTTAAAGGGCAAGAGCAGTCTCCCCAAACTTATTTTGAAGCAACAACTAAAAACCACAATTTCCTTCTTATTCCTCTTCAAAGTATCTTCCATAATATTTTAGAACTTCGATATTGCACATTTAAGGTAAACCAAGCAGTAATTTGTCCTCAAATGTGAAATTTCACATTTGAAGACAAACAATATTGCCACATGACTCTCAACAGCCATTCATGAAACAGGACAGGCTACTACACTACTTCAAGTTGCGGGGCTGTTCTTTACCTTTAAATGACGTTAGATAGGGTAGCTTGGTGTCATTCATTCTGGAAGTAAATTTCCCACAGACAGAAATTCAGCTACTCGAGAATATTTTGTTCTCTTTAACTTTCAGACATTTGAATGATGCAAGTTCCGTACATCGTTTAATTAATATATTTTGATGGGACCACGCTTGTGTTCGGGTCCACTGTTGAGACTAAATGGTTTGATAGCAACCAGATCCATTTTCTGGACTCCATGTTGACTCATTTCTAACAAAACTTTCCATACGTGTTCTTCTAACTTATGTCACGTGTGCGTATCCCTATCTATGATTCTAATTGCAGTGCATGTGCAGAGAGTGCTCTATAAACTGCAAGTGGCCTTGCATGAACAATTCTGTTCGCGTTTGCAGAAAAAAGGATAACATTTGCAATTTGAGGAGGAGCTTGGAATAATCCAGTTGGTAAAATTGAAATTGCCCGATTAGGAAAGGATAATGTCCTTCCATTGAAAGCATTTTTTTCTTTTGCTTTTCCTTTAACGAACCCTTTTTTCTTATTTTACTTCAATTTTTTGATATTTTAGACATAGTGTGCACATGTACATATTTGGGAGTTCGGAATCCTGTTAGGAAACCGTCTTTATTGACAAAGCTTCCTGTAGCTAATCCAAACGAGAGATTCGTATCCCTTGTGTATAGATATATAGTTCTTTTATTACCACTTCCTAAGTTTGATAATCTGTCAGTTAACCATTGCTGAGCATTCCAGCGCAATTCTCAAATTACCGACCTTGTACCACTTATATTAAACTGAACATATTTCATGAGCTAATCCAAGCAAAGCTAGGGAGAGGTTAAAAAACTGCCGTGCATCACCCAGTGGTTTTAATGCACCAAACTAAAATGCATGAGCAACATGCGAAACTTGATAACTTACATAGATTTGAAGCTGACTTTGATCGCAGAATAAATTTGTGACAAAATGTAGCTTTGCTCGCCATGGGAAATTCCTTTCAAAGTAGATATGCAATAATCACCATTTGAATTGTAAACTTTGAACAGTGTCTTGAGTTTTTGCTGTCATTCAAAGTCAATCAAGCTTACAGCTCCATTCTAGTGTTCTTATTCTGTTTATTCGTCGAACATTTTGGGAATTTCCCCTGGAGATATTGTGACCTTGTTCCTTTAACGTTTAGAGATTCTCAAGTTTCTGCGTCGCAAAAAGGAGTAGACCCAGTTGTATATCGGACCGTCGTTAAAGGAGAAAATAGCTGGAATAGTAGTTACTCGTACTGTACTTTAGTAGGGGTTGCTCGTACCAACATTCTCTTTAACATCCGGCTTTGGACCGACCAAGAAAAAGCAAGTCATGTATTGACATCCGTTCAATAAACAACATTGCTTCTCTGGTAACGAATTAGTGGGAAACTGATTTTGGAGCCAGTTCATTAAAACGCCATATTGCATTGTAGCCTAGAAATGTTCCTGTCTTGTTTTGACTCTGTTAATATTAGTTACATGTGTTACCAGGGCATTCTTCCCGTTTGTTCCTGAACAAAAGTGTCGGTGTTACGGAAATTTCTAACTTCCACAGAGCTCTCCAAGAAGCGTTGCACAAGTTATATTTCGAGAGGCATTTCAGTCAGAACATAAAAACTATACTGTTTTAAACGTTGAGGGAACCAACAGCACAGTCAAGTGCTAATTTCAATATGAAAATCTTATCATTTTCATCAGCTGTGTCTTTAAAAATCTTGTTAGGGCATAATGGGTAATACACTTAAAAAATGTTCTAAAGTTGAAAATACCAAACATAAAGACATTCGAAACGAGCGCGGAAAAAGTGCTTTCAAATTTTAAAACAAGTTGACAGCATTTTTTCCGTCAATTATTATTTTTTTATTGCTTGTTCTGTAAATCTCAAATATTGTGGTTTTCGGGTTTTCCATTGTTTACCACACTGTCAACCTAAAATGCCTCTTAGCTTAGGTTCTGCTCACTTACACACCGCTTGGCACATCTATTATATACCAGGCAACCTACAGCATGCAACTTATTTAATCGATAATACTTAATTATATCAAAGAAGAAAATTGAAATTGAGTTAAGGGGGTGAGGTTGAAAGTTCCTTCTTAAATACATATCACGAGAATGAATTTGGACTGATAACGGTGACTTTTTTCTATCTGAAGTGTGTGATTGGGGTTAACTTCCATATCAGCTACATTTGAAATAATGAAAGCTTGAGTGTTGATTGTAGGCGTTAAAATGGTTATCACTGTTAAAAAAAAGTGTCGGACTTTTCATCCAGGGTTATTTCATCCCACTTTCAACAGTGCGCTTGTTCTATTTTCCCAGTTGCGAGGTGTTTTATTTCATCTGTCATACACAATGCAAGGATTAAAAATTCCTAACCAGACTACCACACAGTAGACTAGTGTAACCAGGGAGTTGGTGTACAGTAAATGGGTTGTCAGATGTAGGGGTTTTGGGATGAAAATAAGGTAAATGTACCGCCCGCATACAGTCGATGTACCGACAAATGTTAAAGGGGTATCACTTGACCATTCAATCCGGCATCTATGTGGACTTATCCACTACCTGCATCTACTCCATGTCCGTACCCAGCAAGAGTCTGATGAAGACACGGCACTGGGGGGCCGAAAAGGGTTTTATTTGTAGCCAGTATGCTCCTATAGTCAGTCTGTGACATGACACCATGTGAAAACCAGTTTGCAGTGTCGAATAGCAAGCCTATCACAGGTAGCTTAGCCGGTGTCCTGTGTATGTGAACATATCCGGGCGAAACAGTTCAAAATTTCGCCATTATGATAGAAAAGTCGTTTAATTACTTTCTTAAAACAGATACGTGAAAAGTCTCCAAAAGAGATGGGAACAATGCTATAATTATTACGCAACCACATGCAGGTGGTGGGTAAAACGTCCATATCGTGGGACCAGCCTGAAGGAATAACATTGGGCAGGTTTATTATAATCCAGTGTGATATTGATTCAGGGAAAAACAGTTTTGGTAATTGCTGCCCTGAGGGAGGGTCTACAGCTTGGGAAGTCCGATTATCCGCCTCTTTGGAAAAATTTCTGCATTTTGAAATTGGTCAGGGTGCATAATGGTGCTATATTTGACATATTTGAAGCATTCTTCCTTTCGTTTTGCTTCGTAGTTCGTTTTTTTTTTTCTGTTTTTCTTTTGCTCAGAAAATCGACGGGGGCACATGCTCATTCATTCGTCTCACGTTGATGGAAAAGAGACGTGGGAAGTCAACTTTGGCGAAATTGAGCGAAGTCAACCGAATTCTTGCTCTGTGGACCTTTTGTTAATCCCACACTATACTTTTAAAAATCGGAATGCCATTAATAAAGTGTACTAAAAAAAGTTAAAACAAAACAAAAAACTAAAAATCACACACAAAAATAAAAACTCAAGTGCCCAGAGCGCAAAAAAAAAAATAATAAAAAATATAACAATATAAAAAAGAAAACAAAATTTGGGATACACTTTTGTTAGAAAAGTAATAATTGCTCCTATATTCGTTCAAAAGACAGCCCATCTAGACAGAAGATGGAGATGAACATTTTATTCTTCAATTTGTAAGTTCCATTTTTTCTTTCGGCTCATTTCATTTTTGTAATGATAGTCATACATGCGAAACATTACGAATGCCACAGGTCTTTCGAAATGTTGCATTAGAAATCATTTATTACCATGATAAAAACCTGATAGGCAGACCCTACGACAATATATCTGCAGTTTTCTAAAAAAGGGGATTTGCCAATACCAAGGTGAACCTGCTGTATGGTCTTCAGATAAAGCTTTCAGTTTTTAATAAACATAACTTCAGAAAAGGAGAAATAACAAGATTTGGCGTGAAGAGTTGCAATCTAGAGTGCTCAGTTCTTTCCACTTTCGCGGAGCGCACTCGGTTTGTTCAGTCCCCTTTTAAGGCTTCACGCACCACCGTGCGCCAAAGCGAAGAGGCCTGCGTCCAATTTTAGACGCAAACTTCATTTCCATAATATGAATTATTCATGTCCTACCTCATTATTCATGTTATTGATTTTGGGCGAGCGAAAACTCCTGTAGCCTTAAACTGAAGTACGAGATTGAAACACAGAGGCCGCGGAGACAATTTTGAAGTGCGAGGGCTAATCATCGAAGGGGCCCAATATGTCCAATAAAATAAATGCAGTTTAAGGCGACCCAAAATGCATTTTAAGGTGGCCTAAAATGCCCACAGCAATTGAAAGTGCGGGGACTAAAGCCCCCATAGGCCCCCTCCCCGTCTCCACGGTCCCTGAAACATGATTCTATTATTACTGTGTTGCATAACCACCTGTCCAGTGGGTACTACCGGGAAGTGTACTTTACGATGTCATACAGACTCTGTGGGTGGGATGGGCTACTGCATGATATAAACGGGACCAGATTAAGTGCCAGATGTTGCTTTCCTGTGAATATTCACTAACACTGAACCAGTCTCGAGGTCACATATTTCTAGGAATATCCAAAGAAATCTGTTCGGTGTTCATTTTGGCAGACTTTGGGGATATGACTGATC
>CM074197.1:9204821-9385665 GCA_037179385.1 Holothuria scabra | reverse complement strand
AAATTTTAAAGACGGTGGCCCGAATTTAAATGTCCTTTTAAATTTCCTAGGTAATGATAATTTTTTTTGTATGTTTACCGGTGTATTTGGCTAACAAATCGTCTTTGTGCTGGCTTTTCGATACCCTCATGATTCACATAACATCATAAATTATCGTTGACTAACTTTTTGCAAAAATCCATAGGGTCCCGATGTCTGAAAACGTTGTTTAATTATTAGGGCGCACTTCAGCATTTACAATGAAATTTATATGATTGTATTTTGGGGGTAAGCTTTGTGTGGCCTTTAAGCTAATATATCGTGCTTGTGTTGATTCTTCGATCAATTCACCATCAATTTTAAGTTAAAAAATAGTCCAACTACACCAAATTTCAATACATTTAAAGGGTCATTATATGCAATAACTAAATTTAAAAGACGGTGGCCCGAATTTAAATGTCCTTTTAAATTTCCTAAGTAATGATAATTTTTTTGTATGTTTACCGGTGTATTTGGCTAACAAATCGTCTTTGTGCTGGCTTTTCGATACCCTCATGATTCACATAACATCATAAATTATCGTTCACTAACTTTTTGGAAAAATCCATAGGGTCCCGATGCCTGAAAACGACGTTAAAAAAAGAAGGGCGCACTTCAGCATTTACAATGAAAATTATATGATTGTATTTTGGGGTAAGCTTTGTGTGGCCTTTAAGCTAATATATCGTGCATGTGCTGACAATTCCATCAATTCATCATCAATTCTTAGTAAAAAATAGTCCAACTACACCAAATTTTAATACATTAAAAGGGTCATTATATGCAATAACTAAATTTGAAAGACGGTGGCCCGAATTTAAATGTCCTTTTAAATTTCCTAAGTAATGATACTTTTTTGTATGTTTACCGGTGTATTTGGCTAACAAATCGTCTTTGTGCTGGCTTTTCGATACCCTCATGATTCACATAACATCATAAATTATCATTCACTAACTTTTTGGAAAAATCCATAGGGTCCCGATGCCTGAAAACGACGTTTTATAATTAGGGCGCACTTCAGCATTTACAATGAAATTTATATGATTGTATTTTGGGGTAACCTTTGTGTGGCCTTTAAGCTAATATATCGTGCTTGTGCTGATTCTTCGATCAATTCACCATCAATTTTAAGTTAAAAAATAGTCCAACTACACCAAATTTTAATACATTTAAAGGGTCATTATATTCAATAACTAAATTTAAAAGACGGTGGCCCGATTTTAAATGTCCTTGCAAATTTCCTAAGTAATGATAATTTTTTTGCATGTTTACCAGTGTATTTGGCTAACAAATAGTCTTTGTGCTGCCTTTTCGATACCCTCATGATTCACATAACATCATAAATTATCGTTCACTAACGTTTTGGAAAAATCCATAGGATCCCGATGCCTGAAAACGACGTTAAAAAAAGAAGGGCGCACTTCAGCATTTACAATGAAAATTATATGATTGTATTTTGGGGTAAGCTTTGTGTGGCCTTTAAGCTAATATATCGTGCTTGTGCTGACAATTCCATCAATTCATCATCAATTCTAAGTAAAAAAATAGTCCAACTACACCAAATTTTAATACATTTAAAGGGTCATTATATGCAATTACTAAATTTGAAAGACGGTGGCCCGAATTTAAATGTCCTTTTAAATTTCCTAAGTAATGATAATTTTTTTGTATGTTTACCGGTGTATTTGGCTAACAAATCGTCTTTGTGCTGGCTTTTCGATACCCTCATGATTCACATAACATCATAAATTATCATTCAATAACTTTTTGGAAAAATCCATAGGGTCCCGATGCCTGAAAACGCCGTTGAAACTGAGGGCGCACTTCAGCATTTACCATGAAAATTATATGATTGTATTTTGGGGGTAAGCTTTGTATGTCCTTTAAGGTAATATATCGTGCTTGTGTTGATTCTTCGATCAATTCATCATCAATTCTTAGTTAAAAAATAGTCCAACTACACCAAATTTTAATACATTTAAAGGGTCATTATATGCAATAACTAAATTTTAAAGACGGTGGCCCGAATTTAAATGTCCTTTTAAATTTCCTAAGTAATGATAATTTTTTTGTATGTTTACCGGTGTATTTGGCTAACAAATCGTCTTTGTGCTGGCTTTTCGATACCCTCATGATTCACATAACATCATAAATTATCGTTCACTAACTTTTTGGAAAAATCCATAGGGTCCCGATGCCTGAAAACGACGTTAAAAAATGAGGGCGCACTTCAGCATTTACAATGAAAATTATATGATTGTATTTTGGGGTAAGCTTTGTGTGGCCTTTAAGCTAATATATCGTGCATGTGCTGACAATTCCATCAATTCATCATCAATTCTTAGTAAAAAATAGTCCAACTACACCAAATTTTAATACATTTAAAGGGTCATTATATGCAATAACTAAATTTTAAAGACGGTGGCCCGAATTTAAATGTCCTTTTAAATTTCCTAAGTAATGATAATTTTTTTTGTATGTTTACCGGTGTATTTGGCTAACAAATCGTCTTTGTGCTGGCTTTTCGATACCCTCATGATTCACATAACATCATAATTTATCGTTCACGAACTTTTTGGAAAAATCCATAGGGTCCCGATGCCTGAAAACGACGTTTAAAAATTAGGGCGCACTTCAGCATTTACAATGAAATTTATATGATTGTATTTTGGGGGTAAGCTTTGTGTGGCCTTTAAGCTAATATATCGTGCATGTGCTGACAATTCCATCAATTCATCATCAATTCTTTGAAAAAAATAGTCCAACTACACCAAATTTTAATACATTTAAAGGGTCATTATATGCAATAACTAAATTTTAAAGACGGTGGCCCGAATTTAAATGTCCTTTTAAATTTCCTAAGTAATGATAATTTTTTTGAATGTTTACCGGACGGGTGTATTTGGCTAACAAATCGTCTTTGTGCTGGCTTTTCGATACCCTCATGATTCACATAACATCATAAATTATCGTTCACTAATATTTTTGGAAAAATCCATAGGGTCCCGATGCCTGAAACCGACGTTAAAAAATGAGGGCGCACTTCAGCATTTACAATGAAAATTATATGATTGTATTTTGGGGTAAGCTTTGTGTGGCCTTTAAGCTAATATATCGTGCATGTGCTGACAATTCCATCAATTCATCATCAATTCTTAGTAAAAAATAGTCCAACTACACCAAATTTTAATACATTTAAAGGGTCATGATATGCAGTTACTAAATTTTAAAGACGGTGGCCCGAATTTAAATGTCCTTTTAAATTTCCTAAGTAATGATAATTTTTTTGTATGTTTACCGGTGTATTTGGCTAACAAATCGTCTTTGTGCTGGCTTTTCGATACCCTCATGATTCACATAACATCATAAATTATCATTCACTAACTTTTTGGAAAAATCCATAGGGTCCCGATGCCTGAAAACGACGTTAAAAAATGAGGGCGCACTTCACCATTTACCATGAAAATTATATGATTGTATTTTGGGGGTAAGCTTTGTATGTCCTTTAACGTAATATATCGTGCTTGTGTTGATTCTTCGATCAATTCATCATCAATTTTAAGTTAAAAAATAGTCCAACTACACCAATTTTTAATACATTTAAAGGGTCATGATATGCAGTTACTAAATTTTAAAGACGGTGGCCCGAATTTAAATGTCCTTTTAAATTTCCTAAGTAATGATAATTTTTTTGTATGTTTACCGGACGGGTGTATTTGGCTAACAAATCTTCTTTGTGCTGGCTTTTCGATACCCTCATGATTCACATAACATCATAATTTACCGTTCACTAACGTTTTGGAAAAATCCATAGGGTCCCGATGCCTGAAAACGACGTTAAAAAAAGAAGGGCGCACTTCAGCATTTACAATGAAAATTATATGATTGTATTTTGGGGTAAGCTTTGTGTGGCCTTTAAGCTAATATATCGTGCTTGTGCTGACAATTCCATCAATTCATCATCAATTCTAAGTAAAAAAAAAGTCCAACTACACCAAATTTTAATACATTTAAAGGGTCATTATATGCAATAACTAAATTTAAAAGACGTTGGCCCGAATTTAAATGTCCTTTTAAATTTCCTAAGTAATGATAATTTTTTTGTATGTTTACCGGTGTATTTGGCTAACAAATCGTCTTTGTGCTGGCTTTTCGATACCCTCATGATTCACATAACATCATAATTTATCGTTCACTAACTTTTTGGAAAAATCCATAGGGTCCCGATGCCTGAAAACGACGTTAAAAATGAAGGCGCACTTCAGCATTTACCATGAAAATTATATGATTGTATTTTGGGGTAAGCTTTGTGTGGCCTTTAAGCTAATATATCGTGCATGTGCTGCCAATTACATCAATTCATCATCAATCCTTAGTAAAAAATAGTCCAACTACACCAAATTTTAATACATTAAAAGGGTCATTATATGCAATAACTAAATTTGAAAGACGGTGGCCCGAATTTAAATGTCCTTTTAAATTTCCTAAGTAATGATAATTTTTTTGTATGTTTACCGGTGTATTTGGCTAACAAATCGTCTTTGTGCTGGCTTTTCGATACCCTCATGATTCACATAACATCATAAATTATCGTTCACTAACTTTTTGGAAAAATCCATAGGGTCCCGATGTCTGAAAACGACGTTTAATAATTAGGGCGCACTTCAGCATTTACAATGAAATTTATATGATTGTATTTTGGGGGTAAGCTTTGTGTGGCCTTTAAGCTAATATATCGTGCTTGTGTTGATTCTTCGATCAATTCACCATCAATTTTAAGTTAAAAAATAGTCCAACTACACCAAATTTTAATACATTTAAAGGGTCATTATATGCAATAACTAAATTTTAAAGACGGTGGCCCGAATTTAAATGTCCTTTTAAATTTCCTAGGTAATGATAATTTTTTTGTATGTTTACCGGTGTATTTGGCTAACAAATCGTCTTTGTGCTGGCTTTTCGATACCCTCATGATTCACATAACATCATAAATTATCGTTCACTAACATTTTGGAAAAATCCATAGGGTCCCGATGCCTGAAAACGACGTTAAAAAATAAGGGCGCACTTCAGCATTTACAATGAAAATTATATGATTGTATTTTGGGGTAACCTTTGTGTGGCCTTTAAGCTAATATATCGTGCTTGTGCTGACAATTCCATCAATTCATCATCAATTCTAAGTAAAAAAATAGTCCAACTACACCAAATTTTAATACATTTAAAGGGTCATGATATGCAATTACTAAATTTTAAAGACGGTGGCCCGAATTTAAATGTCCTTTTAAATTTCCTAAGTAATGATAATTTTTTTGTATGTTTACCGGTGTATTTGGCTAACAAATCGTCTTTGTGCTGGCTTTTCGATACCCTCATGATACACATAACATCATAAATTATCGTTCACTAACTTTTTGGAAAAATCCATAGGGTCCCGATGCCTGAAAACGACGTTTAAAAATGAGGGCGCACTTCAGCGTTTACCATGAAAATTATATGATTGTATTTTGGGCGTAAGCTTTGTGTGTCCTTTAAGGTTATATATCGTGCTTGTGTTGATTCTTCGATCAATTCACCATCAATTTTAAGTTAAAAAATAGTCCAACTACACCAAATTTTAATACATTTAAAGGGTCATGATATGCAGTTACTAAATTTTAAAGACGGTGGCCCGAATTTAAATGTCCTTTTAAATTTCCTAAGTAATGATAATTTTTTTGTATGTTTACCGGTGTATTTGGCTAACAAATCGTCTTTGTGCTGGCTTTTCGATACCCTCATGATTCACATAACATCATAATTTATCGTTCACGAACTTTTTGGAAAAATCCATAGGGTCCCGATGCCTGAAAACGACGTTTAAAAATTAGGGCGCACTTCATCGTTTACAATGAAAATTATATGATTGTATTTTGGGGTAAGCTTTGTGTGGCCTTTAAGCTAATATATCGTGCATGTGCTGACAATTCCATCAGTTCATCATCAATTCTTAGTAAAAAATAGTCCAACTACACCAAATTTTAATACATTTAAAGGGTCATTATATGCAATAACTAAATTTAAAAGACGGTGGCCCGAATTTAAATGTCCTTTTAAATTTCCTAGGTAATGATAATTTTTTTGTATGTTTACCGGTGTATTTGGCTAACAAATCGTCTTTGTGCTGGCTTTTCGATACCCTCAATATTCACATAACATCATAAATTATCGTTCACTAACTTTTTGGAAAAATCCATAGGGTCTCGATGCCTGAAAACGACGTTAAAAAATGAGGGCGCACTTTAGCATTGACGATGAAAATTATATGATTGTAATTTGGGGTTAGTTTTCTGTGGCCTTTAAGCTAATATATCGTGCATGTGCTGACAATTCCATCAATTCATCATCAATTCTTAGTAAAAAATAGTCCAACTACGTCAAATTTTAATACATTTAAAGGGTCATTATATGCAATAACTAAATTTAAAAGACGGTGGCCCGAATTTAAATGTCCTTTTAAATTTCGTAGGTAATGATAATTTTTTTGTATGTTTAGCGGTGTATTTGGCTAACAAATCGTCTTTGTGCTGGCTTTTCGATACCCTCATGATTCACATAACATCATAATTTATCGTTCACTAACTTTTTGGAAAAATCCATAGGGTCCCGATGCCTGAAAACGACGTAAAAAAACAAGGGCGCACTTCAGCATTTACAATGAAAAATATATGATTGTATATTGGGGTAAGATTTGTGTGTCCTTTAAGCTAATATATCGTGCTTGTGCTGACAATTCCATCAATTCATCATCAATTCTTAGTAAAAAATAGTCCAACTACACCAAATTGTAATACATTTAAAGGGTCATTATATGCAATAACTAAATTTTAAAGACGGTGGCCCGAATTTAAATGTCCTTTTAAATTTCCTAAGTAATGATAATTTTTTTGTATGTTTACCGGACGGGTGTATTTGGCTAACAAATCGTCTTTGTGCTGGCTCTTCGATACCCTCATGATTCACATAACATCATAAATTATCGTTCACTAACTTTTGGAAAAATCCATAGGGTCTCGATGCCTGAAAACGACGTTAAAAAATGAGGGCGCACTTCAGCATTTACAATGAAAATTATATGATTGTATTTTGGGGTAAGCTTTGTGTGGCCTTTAAGCTAATATAGCGTGCATGTGCTGACAATTCCATCAATTCATCATCAATTCTTAGTAAAAAATAGTCCAACTACACCAAATTTTAATACATTTAAAGGGTCATTATATGCAATTACTAAATTTTAAAGACAGTGGCCCGAATTTAAATGTCCTTTTAAATTTGCTAAGTAATGATAATTTTTTTGTATGTTTACCGGTGTATTTGGCTAACAAATCGTCTTTGTGCTGCCTTTTCGATACCCTCATGATTCACATATTATCATAAATCATCATTCACTAACTTTTTGGAAAAATCCATAGGGTCCCGATGCCTGAAAACGACGTTAAAAAGTGAGGGTGCACTTCACCATTTACCATGAAAATTATATGATTGTATTTTGGGGGTAAGCTTTGTATGTCCTTTAACGTAATATATCGTGCTTGTGTTGATTCTTCGATCAATTCATCATCAATTTTAAGTTAAAAAATAGTCCAACTACACCAATTTTTAATACATTTAAAGGGTCATGATATGCAGTTACTAAATTTTAAAGACGGTGGCCCGAATTTAAATGTCCTTTTAAATTTCCTAAGTAATTATAATTTTTTGTATGTTTACCGGACGGGTGTATTTGGCTAACAAATCTTCTTTGTGCTGGCTTTTCGATACCCTCATGATTCACATAACATCATAATTTATCGTTCACTAACGTTTTGGAAAAATCCATAGGGTCCCGATGCCTGAAAACGACGTTAAAAAAAGAAGGGCGCACTTCAGCATTTACAATGAAAATTATATGATTGTATTTTGGGGTAAGCTTTGTGTGGCCTTTAAGCTAATATATCGTGCTTGTGCTGACAATTCCATCAATTCATCATCAATTCTAAGTAAAAAAATAGTCCAACTACACCAAATTTTAATGCATTTAAAGGGTCATTATATGCAATTACTAAATTTTAAAGACGGTGGCCCGAATTTAAATGTCCTTTTAAATTTCCTAAGTAATGATAATTTTTTTGTATGTTTACCGGTGTATTTGGCTAACAAATCGTCTTTGTGCTGGCTTTTCGATACCCTCATGATTCACATAACATCATAAATCATCATTCACTAACTTTTTGGAAAAATCCATAGGGTCCCGATGCCTGAAAACGACGTTAAAAAATGAGGGCGCACTTCACCATTTACAATGAAAATTATATGATTGTATTTTGGGGTAAGCTTTGTGTGGCCTTTAAGCTAATATATCGTGCATGTGCTGACAATTCCATCAATTCATCATCAATTCTTAGTAAAAAATAGTCCAACTACACCAAATTTTAATACATTAAAAGGGTCATTATATGCAATAACTAAATTTGAAAGACGGTGGCCCGAATTTAAATGTCCTTTTAAATTTCCTAAGTAATGATACTTTTTTGTATGTTTACCGGTGTATTTGGCTAACAAATCGTCTTTGTGCTGGCTTTTCGATACCCTCATGATTCACATAACATCATAAATTATCATTCACTAACTTTTTGGAAAAATCCATAGGGTCCCGATGCCTGAAAACGACGTTTTATAATTAGGGCGCACTTCGGCATTTACAATGAAATTTATATGATTGTATTTTGGGGGTAACCTTTGTGTGGCCTTTAAGCTAATATATCGTGCTTGTGCTGATTCTTCGATCAATTCACCATCAATTTTAAGTTAAAAAATAGTCCAACTACACCAAATTTTAATTCATTTAAAGGGTCATTATATTCAATAACTAAATTTAAAAGACGGTGGCCCGATTTTAAATGTCCTTGCAAATTTCCTAAGTAATGATAATTTTTTTGCATGTTTACCAGTGTATTTGGCTAACAAATAGTCTTTGTGCTGCCTTTTCGATACCCTCATGATTCACATAACATCATAAATTATCGTTCACTAACTTTTTGGAAAAATCCATAGGATCCCGATGCCTGAAAACGACGTTAAAAAAAGAAGGGCGCACTTCAGCATTTACAATGAAAATTATATGATTGTATTTTGGGGTAAGCTTTGTGTGGCCTTTGAGCTAATATATCGTGCTTGTGCTGACAATTCCATCAATTCATCATCAATTCTAAGTAAAAAAATAGTCCAACTACACCAAATTTTAATACATTTAAAGGGTCATTATATGCAATTACTAAATTTGAAAGACGGTGGCCCGAATTTAAATGTCCTTTTAAATTTCCTAAGTAATGATAATTTTTTTGTATGTTTACCGGTGTATTTGGCTAACAAATCGTCTTTGTGCTGGCTTTTCGATACCCTCATGATTCACATAACATCATAAATTATCATTCAATAACTTTTTGGAAAAATCCATAGGGTCCCGATGCCTGAAAACGACGTTGAAAAATGAGAGCGCACTTCACCATTTACCATGAAAATTATATGATTGTATTTTGGGGGTAAGCTTTGTATGTCCTTCAACGTAATATATCGTGGTTGTGTTGATTCTTCGATCAATTCATCCTCAATTTTAAGTTAAAAAATAGTCCAACTACACCAAATTTTAATACATTTAAAGGGTCATGATATGCAGTTACTAAATTTTAAAGACGGTGGCCCGAATTTAAATGTCCTTTTAAATTTCCTAAGTAATTATAATTTTTTGTATGTTTACCGGACGGGTGTATTTGGCTAACAAATCGTCTTTGTGCTGGCTTTTCGATACCCTCATGATTCACATAACATCATAATTTATCGTTCACTAACGTTTTGGAAAAATCCATAGGGTCCCGATGCCTCAAAACGACGTTAAAAAATGAGGGCGCACTTCAGCATTTACAATGAAAATTATATGATTGTATTTTGGGGTAAGCTTTGTGTGGCCTTTAAGCTAATCAACCGTGCATGTGCTGACAATTCCATCAAATCATCATCACTTCTTAGTAAAAAATAGTCCAACTACACCAAATTTTAATACATTGAAAGGGTCATTATATGCAATAACTAAATTTTAAAGACGGTGGCCCGAATTTAAATGTCCTTTTAAATTTCCTAAGTAATGATAATTTTTTTGTATGTTTACCGGTGTATTTGGCTAACAAATCGTCTTTGTGCTGGCTTTTCGATACCCTCAATATTCACATAACATCATAAATTATCGTTCACTAACTTTTTGGAAAAATCCATACGGTCTCGATGCCTGAAAACGACGTTAAAAAATGAGGGCGCACTTTAGCATTGACGATGAAAATTATATGATTGTAATTTGGGGTTAGTTTTCTGTGGCCTTTAAGCTAATATATCGTGCATGTGCTGACAATTCCATCAATTCATCATCAATTCTTAGTAAAAAATAGTCCAACTACGTCAAATTTTAATACATTTAAAGGGTCATTATATGCAATAACTAAATTTAAAAGACGGTGGCCCGAATTTAAATGTCCTTTTAAATTTCGTAGGTAATGATAATTTTTTTGTATGTTTACCGGTGTATTTGGCTAACAAATCGTCTTTGTGCTGGCTTTTCGATACCCTCATGATTCACATAACATCATAAATTATCGTTCACTAACTTTTGGAAAAATCCATAGGGTCCCGATGCCTGAAAACGACGTTAAAAAATGAGGTCGCACTTCAGCATTTACAATGAAAATTATATGATTGTATTTTGGGGTAAGCTTTGTGTGGCCTTTAAGCTAATATAGCGTGCATGTGCTGACAATTCCATCAATTCATCATCAATTCTTAGTAAAAAATAGTCCAACTACACCAAATTTTAATACATTTAAAGGGTCATTATATGCAATTACTAAATTTTAAAGACAGTGGCCCGAATTTAAATGTCCTTTTAAATTTCCTAAGTAATGATAATCCTTTTGTATGTTTACCGGTGTATTTGGCTAACAAATCGTCTTTGTGCTGGCTCTTCGCTACCCTCATGATTCACATAACATCATAAATTATCATTCACAAACTTTTTGTAAAAATCCATAGGGTCCCGATGCCTAAAAACGAGGTTTAAAAATGAGGGCGCACTTCAGCATTTACCATGAAAATTATATGATTGTATTTACACCGGTAAACATACAAAAAAATTATCATAATTATTCATTAATTTTCATGAAATTTAAACGGACATTTAAATTCGGGCCACCGTCTTTAAAATTTAGTAACTGCATGTCAAGACCCTTTAAATGTATTAAAATTTGGTGTAGTTGGACTATTTTTTACTTAGAATTGATGATGAATTGATGGAATTGTCAGCACAAGCACGATGTATTAGCTTAAAGGCCACACAAAGATTACCCCAAATGGAATCATTTAATTTTCATAGTGAAAGCTGAGTTGCGCCCTCATTTTTTAAACGTCGATTTCATGCATCGGGACCCTATGGATCTTTCAATAAACTTAGTGAATGGTAATTTTTGATGTAATGTGAATCATGAGGGTATCGAAAAGCCAGCAAAAAGACGATTTGTTAGCCAAATACACCGGTAAACATACCAAAAAATTATTATTACTTAGGAAATTTAAAAGGACATTTAAATTCGGGACACCGTCTTTAAAATTTAGTTATTGCATATCATGACCCTTTAAATGTATTAAAATTTGGTGTAGTTAGACTATTTTTTATTTAGAATTGATGATGAATTGATGGAATTGTCAGCACAAGAACGATATATTAGCTTAAAGGCCACACAAAGCTTACCCCCAAATGGAATCATTTAATTTTCATAGTGAAAGCTGGGTTTCGCCCTCATTTTTTAAACGTCGATTTCATGCATCGGGACCCTATGGATCTTTCCAAAAAGTTAGTGAATGATTATTTCATGATGTTATGTGAATCATGAGGGTATCGAAAAGCCAGCACAAAGACGATTTGTTATCCAAATACACCGGTAAACATACAAAAAATTATCATTACTTAAGAAGATAAAAGGACATTAAAATTCCGGGAACCGTCTTTAAACTTTGTTATGGCATATCATGACCCTTTAAATGTATTAAAATTTGGTGCAATTGGACTATTTTTTACTTAGAATTGATGATGATTTGATGGAATTGTCAGCACAAGCACGATATATTAGCTTAAAGGCCACAGAAAGCCTACCCCCAAAATACAATCATATAATTTTAATGTTAAATGATGAAGTGCGACCTCATTTTCAAACCTCGTTTTTAGGCATCGGGACCCTATGGATTTTTCCAAAAAGTTAGTGAATGATAATTTATGATGTTATGTGAATCATGAGGGTATCGAAAAGCCAGCAAAAAGACGATTTGTTAGCCAAATACACCGGTAAACATACAAAAAAATTATCATTACTTAGGAAATTTAAAAGGACATTTAAATTCGGGTCACCGTCTTTAAAATTTAGTTATTGCATATCATGACCCTTTAAATGTACTAAAATTTGGTGTAGTTGGACTACTTTTTAATTAGAATTGATGATGAATTGATGGAATTGTCAGCACAAGCACGATATATTAGCTTAAAGGCCACACAAAGCTTACCCCCAAAATACAATCATATAATTTTCATGGTATAAGATGAAGTGCGACCTCATTTTTAAACCTCGTTTTTAGGCATCGTGACCCTATGGATTTTTCCAAAAAGTTTCTGAATGATAATTTATGATGTTATGTGAATCATGAGGGTATCGAAAAGCCAGCACAAAGACGATTTGTTAGCCAAATACACCGGTAAACATACAAAAAAATTACCATTACTTAGGAAATTTAAAAGGACATTTAAATTCGGGACACCGTCTTTAAAATTTAGTAACTGCATATCATGACCCTTAAAATGTATTAAAATTTGGTGTAGTTAGACTATTTTTTACTTAGAATTGATGATGAATTGATGGAATTGTCAGCACAAGCACGATATATTAGCTTAAAGGCCACACAAAGCTTACCCCCAAATGGAATCATTTAATTTTCATAGTAAATGATGAAGTGCGACCTCATTTTTAACGTCGTTTTTAGGCATCGGGACCCTATGGATTTTTCCAAAAAGTTTGTGAATGATAATTTATGATGTTATGTGAATCATGAGGGTATCGAAAAGTCAGCACAAAGACGATTTGTTAGCCAAATACACCGGTAAACATACAAAAAAAATTACCATTACTTAGGAAATTTAAAAGGACATTTAAATTCGGTACACCGTCTTTAAAATTTAGTTATTGCATATCATGACCCTTTAAATGTATTAAAATTTGGTGTAGTTGGACTATTTTTTACTTAGAATTGATGATGAATTGATGGAATTGTCAGCACAAGCAAGATGTATTAGCTTAAAGGCCACACAAACCTTACCCCCAAACGGAATTATTTAATTTTCATAGTGAAAGCTGAGTTGCGCCCTCATTTTTTAAACGTCGATTTCATGTATCGGGACCCTATGGATCTTTCCAAAAAGTTTGTGAATGATAATTTTTGATGTTATGTGAATCATGAGGGTATCGAGAAGCCAGCACAAAGACGATTTGTTAGCTAAATACACCGGTAAACATACAAAAAAATTATTATTACTTAGGAAATTTAAAAGGACATTTAAATTCGGGACACCGTGTTTAAAATTTAGTTATTGCATATCATGACCCTTTAAATGTACTAAAATTGGTGTAGTTGGACTACTTTTTAGTTAGAATTGATGATGAATTGATGGAATTGTCAGCACAAGCACGATATATTAGCTTAAAGGCCACACAAAGCTTACCACAAAATACAATCATATAATTTTCATGGTAAATGCGGAAGTGCGCCCTCATTTTTAACCCTCGCTTTTAGGCATCGGGACCCTATGGATTTTTCCAAAAAGTTTGTGAATGATAATTTATGATGTTATGTGAATCATGAGGGTATCGAAAAGTCAGCACAAAGACGATTTGTTAGCCAAATACACCGGTAAACATACAAAAAAAATTACCATTACTTAGGAAATTTAAAAGGACATTTAAATTCGGTACACCGTCTTTAAAATTTAGTTATTGCATATCATGACCCTTTAAATGTATTAAAATTTGGTGTAGTTGGACTATTTTTTACTTAGAATTGATGATGAATTGATGGAGTTGTCAGCACAAGCACGATGTATTAGCTTAAAGGCCACACAAACCTTACCCCCAAACGGAATTATTTAATTTTCATAGTGAAAGCTGAGTTGCGCCCTCATTTTTTAAACGTCGATTTCATGTATCGGGACCCTATGGATCTTTCCAAAAAGTTTGTGAATGATAATTTTTGATGTTATGTGAATCATGAGGGTATCGAGAAGCCAGCACAAAGACGATTTGTTAGCCAAATACACCGGTAAACATACAAAAAAATTATTATTACTTAGGAAATTTAAAAGGACATTTAAATTCGGGCCACCGTCTTTAAAATTTAGTAACTGCATGTCAAGACCCTTTAAATGTATTAAAATTTGGTGTAGTTGGACTATTTTTTACTTAGAATTGATGATGAATTGATGGAATTGTAAGCACAAGCACGATATATTAGCTTAAAGGCCACACAAAGCTTACCACAAAATACAATCATATAATTTTCATGGTAAATGCTGAAGTGCGCCCTCATTTTTAACCCTCGCTTTTAGGCATCGGGACCCTATGGATTTTTCCAAAAAGTTTGTGAATGATAATTTATGATGTTATGTGAATCATGAGGGTATCGAGAAGCCAGCACAAAGACGATTTGTTAGCCAAATACACCGGTAAACATACAAAAAAATTATTATTACTTAGGAAATTTAAAAGGACATTTAAATTCGGGCCACCGTCTTTAAAATTTAGTAACTGCATGTCAAGACCCTTTAAATGTATTAAAATTTGGTGTAGTTGGACTATTTTTTACTTAGAATTGATGATGAATTGATGGAATTGTAAGCACAAGCACGATATATTAGCTTAAAGGCCACACAAAGCTTACCCCCAAATGGAATCATTTAATTTTCATAGTAAATGATGAAGTGCGACCTCATTTTTTAACGTCGTTTTTAGGCATCGGGACCCTATGGATTTTTCCAAAAAGTTTGTGAATGATAATTTATGATGTTATGTGAATCATGAGGGTATCGAAAAGTCAGCACAAAGACGATTTGTTAGCCAAATACACCGGTAAACATACAAAAAAATTGCCATTACTTAGGAAATTTAAAAGGACATTTAAATTCGGGACAACGTCTTTAAAATTTAGTTATTGCATATCATAACCCTTTAAACGTATTAAAATTTGGTGTAGTTGGATTATTTTTTACTTAGAATTGATGATGAATTGATGGAATTGTCAGCACAAGCACGATATATTAGCTTAAAGGCCACACAAAGCTTACCACAAAATACAATCATATAATTTTCATGGTAAATGCTGAAGTGCGCCCTCATTTTTAACCCTCGCTTTTAGGCATCGGGACCCTATGGATTTTTCCAAAAAGTTTGTGAATGATAATTTATGATGTTATGTGAATCATGAGGGTATCGAGAAGCCAGCACAAAGACGATTTGTTAGCCAAATACACCGGTAAACATACAAAAAAATTATTATTACTTAGGAAATTTAAAAGGACATTTAAATTCGGGCCACCGTCTTTAAAATTTAGTAACTGCATGTCAAGACCCTTTAAATGTATTAAAATTTGGTGTAGTTGGACTATCTTTTACTTAGAATTGATGATGAATTGATGGAATTGTAAGCACAAGCACGATATATTAGCTTAAAGGCCACACAAAGCTTACCCCCAAATGGAATCATTTAATTTTCATAGTAAATGATGAAGTGCGACCTCATTTTTTAACGTCGTTTTTAGGCATCGGGACCCTATGGATTTTTCCAAAAAATTTGTGAATGATAATTTATGATGTTATGTGAATCATGAGGGTATCGAAAAGTCAGCACAAAGACGATTTGTTAGCCAAATACACCGGTAAACATACAAAAAAATTACCATTACTTAGGAAATTTAAAAGGACATTTAAATTCGGGACAACGTCTTTAAAATTTAGTTATTGCATATCATAACGATTTAAACGTATTAAAATTTGGTACAGTTGGACTATTTTTTACTTAGAATTGATGATGATTTGATGGAATTGTCAGCACAAGCACGATATATTAGCTTAAAGGCCACACAAAGCTTACCCCCAAATGGAATCATTTAATTTTCATAGTGAAAGCTGAGTTGCGACCTCATTTTTAAACGTCGTTTTATAGGCATCGGGACCCTATGGATTTTTCCAAAAAGTTAGTGAATGATAATTTATGATGTTATGTGAATCATGAGGGTATCGAAAAGCCAGCACAAAGACGATTTGTTAGCCAAATACACCGGTAAACATACTAAAAAAATTATTATTACTTAGGAAATTTAAAAGGACATTTAAATTCGGGCCACCGTCTTTAAAATTTAGTAACTGCATATCATGACCCTTTAAATGTATTAAAATTTGGTGTAGTTGGACTATTTTTTACTTAGAATTGATGATGAATTGATGGAATTGTCAGCACAAGCACGATATATTAGCTTAAAGGCCACACAAAGCTTACACCCAAATGGAATCATTTAATTTTCATAGTAAATGATGAAGTGCGACCTCATTTTTAACGTCGTTTTTAGGCATCGGGACCCTATGGATTTTTCCAAAAAGTTTGTGAATGATAATTTATGATGTTATGTGAATCATGAGGGTATCGAAAAGTCAGCACAAAGACGATTTGTTAGCCAAATACACCGGTAAACATACAAAAAAATTACCATTACTTAGGAAATTTAAAAGGACATTTAAATTCGGGACACCGCCTTTAAAATTTAGTTATTGCATATCATAACCCTTTAAATGTATTAAAATTTGGTGTAGTTGGATTATTTTTTACTTAGAATTGATGATGATTTGATGGAATTGTCAGCACAAGCACGATATATTAGCTTAAAGGCCACACAAAGCTTACCCCCAAATGGAATCATTTAATTTTCATTGTGAAAGCTGAGTTGCGACCTCATTTTTAAACGTCGTTTTATAGGCATCGGGACCCTATGGATTTTTCCAAAAAGTTAGTGAATGATAATTTATGATGTTATGTGAATCATGAGGGTATCGAAAAGCCAGCACAAAGACGATTTGTTAGCCAAATACACCGGTAAACATACTAAAAAAATTATTATTACTTAGGAAATTTAAAAGGACATTTAAATTCGGGCCACCGTCTTTAAAATTTAGTAACTGCATATCATGACCCTTTAAATGTATTAAAATTTGGTGTAGTTGGACTATTTTTTACTTAGAATTGATGATGAATTGATGGAATTGTCAGCACAAGCACGATATATTAGCTTAAAGGCCACACAAAGCTTACACCCAAATGGAATCATTTAATTTTCATAGTAAATGATGAAGTGCGACCTCATTTTTTAACGTCGTTTTTAGGCATCGGGACCCTATGGATTTTTCCAAAAAGTTAGTGAATGATAATTTATGACGTTATATGAATCATGAGGGTATCGAAAAGCCAGCACAAAGACGATTTGTTAGCCAAATACACCGGTAAACATACCAAAAAATTATCATTACTTAGGAAATTTAAAAGGACATTTAAATTCGGGACACGTCTTTAAAATTTAGTTATTGCATATCATGACCCTTTAAATGTATTAAAATTTGGTGTAGTTGGATTATTTTTTACTTAGTTTTGATGATGAATTGATGGAATTGTCAGCACACACACGATATATTAGCTTAAAGGCCACACAAAGCTTACCCCCAAATGGAATCATTTAATTTTCATTGTGAAAGCTGAGTTGCGACCTCATTTTTAAACGTCGTTTTATAGGCATCGGGACCCTATGGATTTTTCCAAAAAGTTAGTGAATGATAATTTATGATGTTATGTGAATCATGAGGGTATCGAAAAGCCGGCACAAAGACGATTTGTTAGCCAAATACACCGGTAAACATACTAAAAAAATTATTATTACTTATTAAATTTAAAAGGACATTTAAATTCGGGCCACCGTCTTTAAAATTTAGTAACTGCATGTCAAGACCCTTTAAATGTATTAAAATTTGGTGTAGTTGGACTATTTTTTACTTAGAATTGATGATGAATTGATGGAATTGTCAGCACAAGCACGATATATTAGCTTAAAGGCCACACAAAGCTTACCCCCAAATGGAATCATTTAATTTTCATAGTAAATGCTGAAGTGCGACCTCATTTTTAAACCTCGCTTTTAGGCATCGGGACCCTATGGATTTTTCCAAAAAATTTGTGAATGATAATTTATGATGTTATGTGAATCATGAGGGTATCGAGAAGCCAGCACAAAGACGATTTGTTAGCCAAATACACCGGTAAACATACTAAAAAATTATTATTACTTAGGAAATTTAAAAGGACATTTGAATTCGGGCCACCGTCTTTAAAATTTAGTAACTGCATATCATGACCCTTTAAATGTATTAAAATTTGGTGTAGTTGGACTATTTTTTTCTTAGAATTGATGATGAATTGATGGAATTGCCAGCACAAGCACGATATATTAGCTTAAAGGCCACACAAAGCTTACCCCCAAATGGAATCATTTAATTTTCATAGTAAATGATGAAGTGCGACCTCATTTTTTAAAGTCGTTTTTAGGCATCGGGACCCTATGGATTTTTCCAAAAAGTTAGTGAATGATAATTTATGATGTTATGTGAATCATGAGGGTATCGAGAAGCCAGCACAAAGACGATTTGTTAGCCAAATACACCGGTAAACATACAAAAAAATTATCATTACTTAGGAAATTTAAAAGGACATTTAAATTCGGGCCACCGTCTTTAAAATTTAGTAACTGCATATCATGAACCTTTAAATGTATTAAAATTTGGTGTAGTTGGACTATTTTTTACTTAGAATTGATGATGAATTGATGGAATTGTCAGCACAAGCACGATATATTAGCTTAAAGGCCACACAAAGCTTACCCCCAAATGGAATCATTTAATTTTCATAGTAAATGATGAAGTGCGACCTCATTTTTTAACGTCGTTTTTAGGCATCGGGACCCTATGGATTTTTCCAAAAAATTTGTGAATGATAATTTATGATGTTATGTGAATCATGAGGTTATCGAAAAGCCAGCACAAAGACGATTTGTTAGCCAAATACACCGGTAAACATACAAAAAAATTACCATTACTTAGGAAATTTAAAAGGACATTTAAATTCGGGACACCGTCTTTAAAATTTAGTTATTGCATATCATAACCCTTTAAATGTATTAAAATTTGGTGTAGTTGGATTATTTTTTACTTAGAATTGATGATGATTTGATGGAATTGTCAGCACAAGCACGATATATTAGCTTAAAGGCCACACAAAGCTTACCCCCAAATGGAATCATTTAATTTTCATTGTGAAAGCTGAGTTGCGACCTCATTTTTAAACGTCGTTTTATAGGCATCGGGACCCTATGGATTTTTCCAAAAAGTTAGTGAATGATAATTTATGATGTTATGTGAATCATGAGGGTATCGAAAAGCCAGCACAAAGACGATTTGTTAGCCAAATACACCGGTAAACATACTAAAAAAATTATTATTACTTAGGAAATTTAAAAGGACATTTAAATTCGCTCCACCGTCTTTAAAATTTAGTAACTGCATATCATGACCCTTTAAATGTATTAAAATTTGGTGTAGTTGGACTATTTTTTACTTAGAATTGATGATGAATTGATGGAATTGTCAGCACAAGCACGAGATGTTAGCTTAAAGGCCACACAAACCTTACCCCTAAATGGAATCATTTAATTTTCATAGTGAAAGCTGAGTTGCGGACTCATTTTTTAAACGTCGATTTCATGCATCGGGACCCTATGGATCTTTCCAAAAAGTTAGTGAATGATAATTTTTGATGTAATGTGAATCATGAGGGTATCGAAAAGCCAGCACAAAGACAGTTTGTTAGCCAAATACACCTTTAAACATACAAAAAATTGTCATTACTTAGGAAGATTAAAAGGACATTTATATTCCGGGAACCGTCTTTAAACTTTGTTATGGCATATTATGACCCTTTAAAAGAATTAAAATTTGGTACAGTTGGACTATTTTTTACTTAGAATTGATGATGAATTGATGGAATTGTCAGCACAAGCACGATATATTAGCTTAAAGGACACACAAAGCTTACCCCCAAAATACAATCATATAATTTTCATGGTAAATGATGAAGTGCGACCTCATTTTTAAACGTCGTTTTTAGGCATCGGGACCCTATGGATTTTTCCAAAAAGTTAGTGAATGATAATTTATGACGTTATATGAATCATGAGGGTATCGAAAAGCCAGCAAAAAGACGATTTGTTAGCCAAATACACCGGTAAACATACCAAAAAATTATCATTACTTAGGAAATTTAAAAGGACATTTAAATTCGGGACACCGTCTTTAAAATTTAGTTATTGCATATCATGACCCTTTAAATGTATTAAAATTTGGTGTAGTTGGATTATTTTTTACTTAGTTTTGATGATGAATTGATGGAATTGTCAGCACACACACGATATATTAGCTTAAAGGCCACACAAAGCTTACCCCAAAATACAATCATATAATTTTCATGGTAAATGCTGAAGTGCGCCCTCATTTTTAAACGTCGTTTTAAGGCATCGGGTTCCTATGGATTTTTACAAAAAGTTAGTGAATGATAATTTATGATGTTATGTGAATCATGAGGGTATCGAAAAGCCAGCACAAAGACGATTTGTTAGCCAAATACACCGGTAAACATACAAAAAAATTATAATTACTTAGGAAATTTAAAAGCACATTTCAATTCGGGCCACCGTCTTTAAAATTTAGTTATTTCCTATCATGACCCTTTAAATGTTTTAAAATTTGGTGTAGTTAGACTATTTTTTACTTAGAATTGATGATGAATTGATGGAATTGTCAGCACAAACACGATATATTAGCTTAAAGGCCACACAAAGCTTACCCCCAAATGGAATTATTTAATTTACATAGTGAAAGCTGAGTGCGCCCTAATTTTTTAAACGTCGATTTCATGCATCGGGACCCTATGGATCTTTCCCAAAAGTTAGTGAATGATAATTTTTGATGTAATGTGAATCATGAGGGTATCGAAAAGCCAGCACAGAGACGATTTGTTAGCCAAATACACCGGTAAACATAAAAAAAATTGTCATTACGTAGCAAGATTAAAAGGACATTTATATTCCGGGAACCGTCTTTAAGCTTTGTTATGGCATATCATGATCCTTTAAAAGTATTAAAATTCGGTGCAATTGGACTATTTTTTACTTAGAATTGATGATGAATTGATGGAATTGTCAGCACAAGCACGATTTATTAGCTTAAAACCCACACAAAGCTTACCCCCAAAATACAATCATATAATTTTCATGGTAAATGATAAAGTGCGACCTCATTTTTTAAACGTCGTTTTAAGGCATCGGGACCCTATGGATTTTTCCAAAAAGTTAGTGAATGATAATTTATGATGTTATGTGAATCATGAGGGTATCGAAAAGCCAGCACAAAGACGATTTGTTAGCCAAATACACCGGTAAACATACCAAAAAATTATTATTACTTAGGAAATTTAAAAGGACATTTAAATTCGGGCCAAAGTCTTTAGAATTTAGTTATTGCATATCATGACCCTTTAAATGTATTAAAATTTGGTGTAGTTGGACTATTTTTTACTTAGTATTGATGATGAATTGATGGAATTGTCAGCACAAGCACGATATATTAGCTTAAAGGCCACACAAAGCTTACCCCAAAATACAATCATATAATTTTCATGGTAAATGCTGAAGGGCGACCTCATTTTTAAACGTCGTTTTTAGTCATCGGGTTCCTATGGATTTTTACAAAAAGTTAGTGAATGATAATTTATGATGTTATGTGAATCATGGAGGTATCGAAAAACCAGCACAAAGACGATTTATTAGCCAAATACACCGGTAATCATACAAAAAAATTATCAGTACGTAGGAAATTTAAAAGCACATGGGAAGATTAAAAGGACATTTATATTCCGGGAACCGTCTTTAAAATTTAGTTATTGCATATCATGACCCTTTAAATGTATTAAAATTTGGTGTAGTTGGACTACTTTTTTTTAGAATTGATGATGAATTGATGGAATTGTCAGCACAAGAACGATATATTAGCTTAAAGGCCACACAAAGCTTACCCCCAAATGGAATCATTTAATTTTCATAGTGAAAGATGAGTTGCGCCCTTATTTTTTAAACGTCGATTTTATGCATCGGGACGAAATGGATTTTTCCAAAAAGTTAATGAATGATAATTTTTGATGTAATGTAAATCATGAGGGTATCCAAAAGCCAGCAAAAAGACGATTTGTTAGCCAAATACACCGGTAAACATTCAAAAAATTGTCATTACTTAGGAAGATTAAAAGGACATTTATATTCCGGAAACCGTCTTTAAACTTTGTTATGGCATATCCTGATCCTTTAAAAGTATTAAAATTTGGTGCAATTGGACTATTTTTTACTTAGAATTGACTATGAATTGATGGAATTGTCAGCACAAGCACGATTTATTAGCTTAAAGCCCGCACAAAGCTTACCCCAAAATACAATCATATAATTTTCATGGTAAATGCTGAAGTGCGCCCTCATTTTTAAACGTCGTTTTTAGGCATCGGGTTCCTATGGATTTTTCCAAAAATTTAGTGAATGTAATTTATGATGTTATGTGAATCATGAGGGTATCGAAAAGCCGGCACAAAGACGATTTGTTAGCCAAATACACCGGTAAACATACAAAAAAATTATTATTACTTAGGAAATTTAAAAGGACATTTAAATTCGGGCCACCGTCTTTAGAATTTAGTTATTGCATATCATGACCCTTTAAATGTATTAAAATTTGGTGTAGTTGGACTATTTTTTACTTAGTATTGATGATGAATTGATGGAATTGTCAGCACAAGCACGATATATTAGCTTAAAGGTCACACAAAGCTTACCCCCAAAATACAATAATATAATTTTCATGGTAAATGCTGAAGTGCGCTCTCATTTTTAAACGTCGTTTTAAGGCATCGGGTTCCTAGGGATTTTTCCAAAAAGATAGGGAATGATAATTTATGATGTTATGTGAATCATGAGGGTATCGAAAAGCCAGCAAAAAGACGATTTATTAGCCAAATACACCGGTAAACATACCAAAAATATATCATTACTTAGGAAATTGAAAAGGACATTTAAATTCGGGCCACCGTCTTTAAAATTTAGTTATTGCATATCATGACCGTTTAAATGTATTAAAATTTGGTGTAGTTGGATTCTTTTTTACTTAGTATTGATGATGAATTGATGGAATTCTCAGCACAAGCACGATATATTAGCTTAAAGGCCACACAAAGCTTACCCCCAAAATACAATTATCTAATTTTCATGGTAAATGCTGAAGTGCGCTCTCATTTGTAAACCTCGGTTTTAGGCATCGCGTTCCTATGGATTTTTCCAAAAAGTTAGTGAATGATAATTTATGATGTTATGTGAATCATGAGGGTATCGAAAAGCCAGCACAAAGACGATTTGTTAGCCAAATACACCGGTAAACATACAAAAAAATTATCATTACTTAGGAAATTTAAAAGCACATTTCAATTCGGGCCACCGTCTTTAAAATTTAGTTATTTCCTATCATGACCCTTTAAATGTTTTAAAATTTAGTGTAGTTAGACTATTTTTTACTTAGAATTGATGATGAATTGATGGAATTGTCAGCACAAGCACGATATATTAGCTTAAAGGCCACACAAAGCTTACCCCCAAATGGAATTATTTAATTTACATAGTGAAAGATGAGTTGCGCCCTCATCTTTTAAACGTCGATTTCATGCATCGGGACCCTATGGATCTTTCCAAAAAGTTAGTGAATGATAATTTTTTAAGTAATGTGAATCATGAGGGTATTCAAAAGCCAGCAAAAAGACGATTTGTTAGCCAAATACACCGGTAAACATACAAAAAATTGTCATTACTTATGAAGATTAACAGGACATTTATATTCCGGGAACCGTCTTTAAACTTTCTAATGGCATATCATGACCCTTTAAAAGTATTAAAATTTGGTGCAGTTGGACTATTTTTTACTTAGAATTGATGATTAATTGATGGAATTGTCAACACAAGAAAGATATATTAGCTTAAAGGCCACACAAAGCTTACCCCCCATTTAATTTTCATAGTGAAAGATGAGTTGCACCCTTATTTTTTAAACGTCGATTTCATGCAACGGGACCCTATGGATCTTTCCAAAAAGTTAATGAATGATAATTTTTGATGTAATGTGAATCATGAGGGTATCGACAAGCCAGCACAAAGACGATTTGTTAGCCAAATACACCGGTAAACATACAAAAAATTGTCATTACTTAGGAAGATTAAAAGGACATTTATATTCCGGGAACCGTCTTTAAACTTTGTTATGGCATGTGGTTATGTGAATCATGAGGGTATCGAAAAGCCAGCAAAAAGACGATTTGTTAGCCAAATACACCGGTAAACATACAAAAAATTATCATTACTTCGGAAATTTAAAAGGACATTTAAATTCGGGACACCGTCTTTAAAATTTAGTTATTGCATATCATGACCCTTTAAATGTATTAAAATTTGGTGTAGTTGGACTATTTTTTACTTAGAATTGATGATGAATTGATGGAATTGTCAGCACAAGCACGATATATTAGCTTAAAGGCCACACAAAGCTTACCCCGAAATACAATCGTATAATTTTCATGGTAAATGATGAAGTGCGCCCTCATTCTAAACCTCGTTTTTAGGCATCGGGACCCTATGGATTTTTCCAACAAGTTAGTGAATGATAATTTATGATGTTATGTGAATCATGAGGGTATCGAAAAGCCGGCACAAAGACGATTTGTTAGCCAAATACACCGGTAAACATACCAAAAAATTATTATTACTTAGGAAATTTAAAAGGACATTTAATTTCGGGCCACCGTCTTTAAAATTTAGTTATTGCATATCATGACCCTTTAAATGTATTAAAATTTGGTGTAGTTGGACTACCTTTTATTTAGAATTGATGATGAATTGATGGAATTGTCAGCACAAGCACGATATATTAGCTTAAAGGCCACACAAAGCTTACCCCCAAAATACAATCATATAATTTTCATGGAAAATGCTGAAGTGCGCCCTCATTTTTAAACGTCGTTTTAAGGCATCGGGACCCTATGGATTTTTCCAAAAAGTTAGTGAATGATAATTTATGATGTTATGTGAATCATGAGGGTATCGAAAAACCAGCACAAAGACGATTTGTTAGCCAAATACACCGGTAAACATACAAAAAATTGTCATTACTTAGGAAGATTAAAAGGACATTTATATTCCGGGAACCGTCTTTAAACTTTGTTATGGCATATCATGACCCTTTAAAAGTATTAAAATTTGGTGCAATTGGACTATTTTTTACTTAGAATTGATGATGAATTGATGGAATTGTCAGCACAAGCACGATATATTAGCTTAAAGGTCACACAAAGCTTACCCCAAAATACAATAATATAATTTTCATGGTAAATGCTGAAGTGCGCTCTTATTTTTAAACGTCGTTTTAAGGCATCGGGTTCCTAGGGATTTTTCCAAAAAGATAGGGAATGATAATTTATGATGTTATGTGAATCATGAGGGTATCGAAAAGCCAGCAAAAAGACGATTTATTAGCCAAATACACCGGTAAACATACCAAAAATATATCATTACTTAGGAAATTGAAAAGGACATTTAAATTCGTTCCACCGTCTTTAAAATTTAGTTATTGCATATCATGACCCTTTAAATGTATTAAAATTTGGTGTAGTTGGATTCTTTTTTACTTAGTATTGATGATGAATTGATGGAATTCTCAGCACAAGCACGATATATTAGCTTAAAGGCCTTGCAAAGCTTACCCCCAAAATACAATTATCTAATTTTCATGGTAAATGCTGAAGTGCGCTCTCATTTGTAAACCTCGGTTTTAGGCATCGCGTTCCTATGGATTTTTCCAAAAAGTTAGTGAATGATAATTTATGATGTTATGTGAATCATGAGGGTATCGAAAAGCCAGCACAAAGACGATTTGTTAGCCAAATACACCGGTAAACATACAAAAAAATTATCATTACTTAGGAAATTTAAAAGCACATTTCAATTCGGGCCACCGTCTTTAAAATTTAGTTATTTCCTATCATGACCCTTTAAATGTTTTAAAATTTAGTGTAGTTAGACTATTTTTTACTTAGAATTGATGATGAATTGATGGAATTGTCAGCACAAGCACGATATATTAGCTTAAAGGCCACACAAAGCTTACCACAAAATACAATCATATAATTTTCATGGTAAATGCTGAAGTGCGCCCTCATTTTTAAACCTCGCTTTTAGGCATCGGAACCCTATGGATTTTCCCAAAAAGTTTGTGAATGATAATTTATGATGTTATGTGAATCATGAGGGTATCGAAAAGCCAGCACAAAGACGATTTGTTAGCCAAATACACCGGTAAACATACAAAAAAATTATCAATACTTAGGAAATTTAAAAGGACATTTAAATTCGGGCCACCGTCTTTTAAATTTAGTAACTGCATATCATGACCCTTTAAATGTATTAAAATTTGGTGTAGTTGGACTACTTTTTTTTTAGAATTGATGATTAATTGATGGAATTGTCAACACAAGAAAGATATATTAGCTTAAAGGCCACACAAAGCTTACCCCCCATTTAATTTTCATAGTGAAAGATGAGTTGCACCCTTATTTTTTAAACGTCGATTTCATGCAACGGGACCCTATGGATCTTTCCAAAAGTTAATGAATGATAATTTTTGATGTAATGTGAATCATGAGGGTATCGACAAGCCAGCACAAAGACGATTTGTTAGCCAAATACACCGGTAAACATACAAAAAATTGTCATTACTTAGGAAGATTAAAAGGACATTTATATTCCGGGAACCGTCTTTAAACTTTGTTATGGCATGTGGTTATGTGAATCATGAGGGTATCGAAAAGCCAGCAAAAAGACGATTTGTTAGCCAAATACACCGGTAAACATACAAAAAAATTATCATTACTTCGGAAATTTAAAAGGACATTTAAATTCGGGACACCGTCTTTAAAATTTAGTTATTGCATATCATGACCCTTTAAATGTATTAAAATTTGGTGTAGTTGGACTATTTTTTACTTAGAATTGATGATGAATTGATGGAATTGTCAGCACAAGCACGATATATTAGCTTAAAGGCCACACAAAGCTTACCCCGAAATACAATCGTATAATTTTCATGGTAAATGATGAAGTGCGCCCTCATTCTAAACCTCGTTTTTAGGCATCGGGACCCTATGGATTTTTCCAAAAAGTTAGTGAATGATAATTTATGATGTTATGTGAATCATGAGGGTATCGAAAAGCCGGCACAAAGACGATTTGTTAGCCAAATACACCGGTAAACATACCAAAAAATTATTATTACTTAGGAAATTTAAAAGGACATTTAATTTCGGGCCACCGTCTTTAAAATTTAGTTATTGCATATCATGACCCTTTAAATGTATTAAAATTTGGTGTAGTTGGACTACCTTTTATTTAGAATTGATGATTAAGTGATGGAATTGTCAGCACAAGCACGATATATTAGCTTAAAGGCCACACAAAGCTTACCCCCAAAATACAATCATATAATTTTCATGGTAAATGCTGAAGTGCGCTCTCATTTTTAAACGTCGTTTTAAGGCATCGGGTTCCTATGGATTTTTCCAAAAAGATAGGGAATGATAATTTATGATGTTATGTGAATCATGAGGGTATCGAAAAGCCAGCACAAAGACGATTTATTAGCCAAATACACCGGTAAACATACCAAAAATATATCATTACTTAGGAAATTGAAAAGGACATTTAAATTCGGGCCACCGTCTTTAAAATTTAGTTATTGCATATCATGACCCTTTAAATGTATTAAAATTTGGTGTAGTTGGATTCTTTTTTACTTAGTATTGATGATGAATTGATGGATTTCTCAGCACAAGCACGATATATTAGCTTAAAGGCCTTGCAAAGCTTACCCCCAAAATACAATTATCTAATTTTCATGGTAAATGCTGAAGTGCGCTCTCATTTGTAAGCCTCGGTTTTAGGCATCGCGTTCCTATGGATTTTTCCAAAAAGTTAGTGAATGATAATTTATGATGTTATGTGAATCATGAGGGTATCGAAAAGCCAGCACAAAGACGATTTGTTAGCCAAATACACCGGTAAACATACAAAAAAATTATCATTTCTTAGGAAATTTAAAAGCACATTTCAATTCGGGCCACCGTCTTTAAAATTTAGTTATTTCCTATCATGACCCTTTAAATGTTTTAAAATTTAGTGTAGTTAGACTATTTTTTACTTAGAATTGATGATGAATTGATGGAATTGTCAGCACAAGCACGATATATTAGCTTAAAGGCCACACAAAGCTTACCCCCAAATGGAATTATTTAATTTACATAGTGAAAGATGAGTTGCGCCCTCATCTTTTAAACGTCGATTTCATGCATCGGGACCCTATGGATCTTTCCAAAAAGTTAGTGAATGATAATTTTTTAAGTAATGTGAATCATGAGGGTATTCAAAAGCCAGCAAAAAGACGATTTGTTAGCCAAATACACCGGTAAACATACAAAAAATTGTCATTACTTATGAAGATTAACAGGACATTTATATTCCGGGAACCGTCTTTAAACTTTCTAATGGCATATCATGACCCTTCAAAAGTATTAAAATTTGGTGCAGTTGGACTATTTTTTACTTAGAATTGATGATGAATTGATGGAATTGTCAGCACAAGCACGATATATTAGCTTAAAGGCCACACAAAGCTTACCACAAAATACAATCATATAATTTTCATGGTAAATGCTGAAGTGCGCCCTCATTTTTAAACCTCGCTTTTAGGCATCGGAACCCTATGGATTTTCCCAAAAAGTTTGTGAATGATAATTTATGATGTTATGTGAATCATGAGGGTATCGAAAAGCCAGCACAAAGACGATTTGTTAGCCAAATACACCGGTAAACATACAAAAAAATTATCAATACTTAGGAAATTTAAAAGGACATTTAAATTCGGGCCACCGTCTTTTAAATTTAGTAACTGCATATCATGACCCTTTAAATGTATTAAAATTTGGTGTAGTTGGACTACTTTTTTTTTAGAATTGATGATTAATTGATGGAATTGTCAGCACAAGAAAGATATATTAGCTTAAAGGCCACACAAAGCTTACCCCCCATTTAATTTTCATAGTGAAAGATGAGTTGCACCCTTATTTTTTAAACGTCGATTTCATGCAACGGGACCCTATGGATCTTTCCAAAAAGTTAATGAATGATAATTTTTGATGTAATGTGAATCATGAGGGTATCGACAAGCCAGCACAAAGACGATTTGTTAGCCAAATACACCGGTAAACATACAAAAAATTGTCATTACTTAGGAAGATTAAAAGGACATTTATATTCCGGGAACCGTCTTTAAACTTTGTTATGGCATGTGGTTATGTGAATCATGAGGGTATCGAAAAGCCAGCAAAAAGACGATTTGTTAGCCAAATACACCGGTAAACATACAAAAAAATTATCATTACTTCGGAAATTTAAAAGGACATTTAAATTCGGGACACCGTCTTTAAAATTTAGTTATTGCATATCATGACGCTTTAAATGTATTAAAATTTGGTGTAGTTGGACTATTTTTTACTTAGAATTGATGATGAATTGATGGAATTGTCAGCACAAGCACGATATATTAGCTTAAAGGCCACACAAAGCTTACCCCGAAATACAATCGTATAATTTTCATGGTAAATGATGAAGTGCGCCCTCATTCTAAACCTCGTTTTTAGGCATCGGGACCCTATGGATTTTTCCAAAAAGTTAGTGAATGATAATTTATGATGTTATGTGAATCATGAGGGTATCGAAAAGCCGGCACAAAGACGATTTGTTAGCCAAATACACCGGTAAACATACCAAAAAATTATTATTACTTAGGAAATTTAAAAGGACATTTAATTTCGGGCCACCGTCTTTAAAATTTAGTTATTGCATATCATGACCCTTTAAATGTATTAAAATTTGGTGTAGTTGGACTACCTTTTATTTAGAATTGATGATGAATTGATGGAATTGTCAGCACAAGCACGATATATTAGCTTAAAGGCCACACAAAGCTTACCCCCAAAATACAATCATATAATTTTCATGGAAAATGCTGAAGTGCGCCCTCATTTTTAAACGTCGTTTTAATTCATCGGGACCCTATGGATTTTTCCAAAAAGTTAGTGAATGATAATTTATGATGTTATGTGAATCATGAGGGTATCGAAAAGCCAGCACAAAGACGATTTGTTAGCCAAATACACCGGTAAACATACAAAAAATTGTCATTACTTAGGAAGATTAAAAGGACATTTATATTCCGGGAACCGTCTTTAAACTTTGTTATGGCATATCATGACCCTTTAAAAGTATTAAAATTTGGTGCAATTGGACTATTTTTTACTTAGAATTGATGATGAATTGATGGAATTGTCAGCACAAGCACGATTTATTAGCTTAAAGCCCACACAAAGCTTACCCCCAAAATACAATCATCTAATTTTAATGGTAAATGATGATCTGCGACCTCATTTTTAAACGTCGTTTTAAGGCATCGGGACCCTATGGATTTTTCCAAAAAGTTAGTGAATGATAATTTATGATGTTATGTAAATCATGAGGGTATCGAAAAGCCAGCACAAAGACGATTTGTTAGCCAAATACACCGGTAAACATACAAAAAAATTATTACTACTTAGGAAATTTAAAAGGACATTTAAATTCGGGCCACCGTCTTTAAAATTTAGTTATTGCATATCATGACCCTTTAAATGTATTAAAATTTGGTGTAGTTGGACTATTTTTTGCTTAGTATTGATGATGAATTGATGGAATTGTCAGCACAAGCACGATATATTAGCTTAAAGGCCACACAAACCTTACCCCAAAATGGAATTATTTAATTTACATAGTGAAAGCTGAGTTGCGCCCTCATTTTTTAAACGTCGATTTCATGCATCGGGACCCTATGGATCTTTCCAAAAAGTTAGTGAATGATAATTTTTGATGTAATGTGAATCACGAGGGTATCGAAAAGCCAGCAAAAAGACGATTTGTTAGCCAAATACACCGGTAAACATGCAAAAATATGTCATTACTTAGGAAGATTAACAGGACATTTATATTCCGGGAACCGTCTTTAAACTTTGTTATGGCATATCATGACCCTTTAAAAGTATTGAAATTTGGTGCAGTTGGACTATTTTTTACTTAGAATTGATGATGAATTGATGGAATTGTCAGCACAAGCACGATATATTAGCTTAAAGGCCACACAAAGCTTACCCCCAAAATACAATCATCTAATTTTCATGGTAAATGATGAAGTGCGACCTCATTTTTGACGTCGTTTTTAGGCATCGGGACCCTATGGATTTTTCCAAAAAGATAGTGAATGATAATTTATGATGTTATGTGAATCATGAGGGTATCGAAAAGCCCGCAAAAAGACGATTTGTTAGCCAAATACACCGGTAAACATACCAAAAAATTATCATTACTTCGGAAATTTAAAAGGACATTTAAATTCGGGACACCGTCTTTAAAATTTAGTTATTGCATATCATGACCCTTTAAATGTATTAAAATTTGGTGTAGTTGGACTATTTTTTACTTAGAATTGATGATGAATTGATGGAATTGTCAGCACAAGCACGATATATTAGCTTAAAGGCCACACAAAGCTTACCCCCAAATGGAATCATTTAATTTTCATAGCAAATGATGAAGTGCGACCTCATTTTTAAACCTCGCTTTTAGGCATCGGGACCCTATGGATTTTTCCAAAAAGTTTGTGAATGATAATTTATGATGTTATGTGAATCATGAGGGTATCGAAAAGCCAGCACAAAGACGATTTGTTAGCCAAATACACCGGTAAACATACAAAAAAATTATCAATACTTAGGAAATTTAAAAGGACATTTAAATTCGGGCCACCGTCTTTTAAATTTAGTAACTGCATATCATGACCCTTTAAATGTATTAAAATTTGGTGTAGTTGGACTACTTTTTTTTTAGAATTGATGATTAATTGATGGAATTGTCAGCACAAGAAAGATATATTAGCTTAAAGGCCACACAAAGCTTACCCCCCATTTAATTTTCATAGTGAAAGATGAGTTGCACCCTTATTTTTTAAACGTCGATTTCATGCAACGGGACCCTATGGATCTTTCCAAAAAGTTAATGAATGATAATTTTTGATGTAATGTGAATCATGAGGGTATCGACAAGCCAGCACAAAGACGATTTGTTAGCCAAATACACCGGTAAACATACAAAAAATTGTCATTACTTAGGAAGATTAAAAGGACATTTATATTCCGGGAACCGTCTTTAAACTTTGTTATGGCATGTGGTTATGTGAATCATGAGGGTATCGAAAAGCCAGCAAAAAGACGATTTGTTAGCCAAATACACCGGTAAACATACAAAAAAATTATCATTACTTCGGAAATTTAAAAGGACATTTAAATTCGGGACACCGTCTTTAAAATTTAGTTATTGCATATCATGACCCTTTAAATGTATTAAAATTTGGTGTAGTTGGACTATTTTTTACTTAGAATTGATGATGAATTGATGGAATTGTCAGCACAAGCACGATATATTAGCTTAAAGGCCACACAAAGCTTACCCCGAAATACAATCGTATAATTTTCATGGTAAATGATGAAGTGCGCCCTCATTCTAAACCTCGTGTTTAGGCATCGGGACCCTATGGATTTTTCCAAAAAGTTAGTGAATGATAATTTATGATGTTATGTGAATCATGAGGGTATCGAAAAGCCGGCACAAAGACGATTTGTTAGCCAAATACACCGGTAAACATACCAAAAAATTATTATTACTTAGGAAATTTAAAAGGACATTTAATTTCGGGCCACCGTCTTTAAAATTTAGTTATTGCATATCATGACCCTTTAAATGTATTAAAATTTGGTGTAGTTGGACTACCTTTTATTTAGAATTGATGATGAATTGATGGAATTGTCAGCACAAGCACGATATATTAGCTTAAAGGCCACACAAAGCTTACCCCCAAAATACAATCATATAATTTTCATGGAAAATGCTGAAGTGCGCCCTCATTTTTAAACGTCGTTTTAAGGCATCGGGACCCTATGGATTTTTCCAAAAAGTTAGTGAATGATAATTTATGATGTTATGTGAATCATGAGGGTATCGAAAAGCCAGCACAAAGACGATTTGTTAGCCAAATACACCGGTAAACATACAAAAAATTGTCATTACTTAGGAAGATTAAAAGGACATTTATATTCCGGGAACCGTCTTTAAACTTTGTTATGGCATATCATGACCCTTTAAAAGTATTAAAATTTGGTGCAATTGGACTATTTTTTACTTAGAATTGATGATGAATTGATGGAATTGTCAGCACAAGCACGATTTATTAGCTTTAAGCCCACACAAAGCTTACCCCCAAAATACAATCATCTAATTTTAATGGTAAATGATGATCTGCGACCTCATTTTTAAACGTCGTTTTAAGGCATCGGGACCCTATGGATTTTTCCAAAAAGTTAGTGAATGATAATTTATGATGTTATGTGAATCATGAGGGTATCGAAAAGCCAGCACAAAGACGATTTGTTAGCCAAATACACCGGTAAACATACAAAAAAATTATTACTACTTAGGAAATTTAAAAGGACATTTAAATTCGGGCCACCGTCTTTAAAATTTAGTTATTGCATATCATGACCCTTTAAATGTATTAAAATTTGGTGTAGTTGGACTATTTTTTGCTTAGTATTGATGATGAATTGATGGAATTGTCAGCACAAGCACGATATATTAGCTTAAAGGCCACACAAAGCTTACCCCCAAAATACAATCATCTAATTTTCATGGTAAATGATGAAGTGCGACCTCATTTTTGACGTCGTTTTTAGGCATCGGGACCCTATGGATTTTTCCAAAAAGATAGTGAATGATAATTTATGATGTTATGTGAATCATGAGGGTATCGAAAAGCCAGCAAAAAGACGATTTGTTAGCCAAATACACCGGTAAACATACCAAAAAATTATCATTACTTCGGAAATTTAAAAGGACATTTAAATTCGGGACACCGTCTTTTAAATTTAGTTATTGCATATCATGACCCTTTAAATGTATTAAAATTTGGTGTAGTTGGACTATTTTTTACTTAGAATTGATGATGAATTGATGGAATTGTCAGCACAAGCACGATATATTAGCTTAAAGGCCACACAAAGCTTACCCCCAAATGGAATCATTTAATTTTCATAGCAAATGATGAAGTGCGACCTCATTTTTAAACGTCGTTTTTAGGCATCGGGACCCTATGGATCTTTCCAAAAAGTTAGTGAATGATAATTTATGATGTTATGTGAATCATGAGGATATCGAAAAGCCAGCACAAAGACGATTTGTTAGCCAAATACACCGGTAAACATACAAAAAAATTATCATTACTTAGGAAATTTAAAAGGACATTTAATTTCCCGCCACCGTCTTTTAAATTTAGTTATTTCATATCATGACCCTTTAAATGTATTAAAATTTGGTGTAGTTGGACTATTTTTTACTTAGAATTGATGATGAATTGATGGAATTGTCAGCACAAGCACGATATATTAGCTTAAAGGCCACACAAACCTTACCCCCAAATGGAATCATTTAATTTTCATAGTGAAAGCTGAGTTGCGCCCTCATTTTTAAAACGTCGTTTTCATGCATCGGAACCCTATGGATCTTTCCAAAAAGTTAGTGAATGATAATGTATAATGTAATGTGAATCATGAGGGTATCGAAAAGCCAGCACAAAGACGATTTGTTAGCCAAATACACCGGTAAACATATAAAAAATTATCATTACTTAGGAAATTTAAAAGGACATTTAAATTCGGGCCACCGTCTTTTAAATTTAGTTATTGCATATCATGACCCTTTAAATGTATTAAAATTTGGTGTAGTTGGACTATTTTTTACTTAGAATTGATGATGAATTGATGAAATTGTCAGCACAAGCACGATATATTAGCTTAAAGGCCACACAAACCTTACCCCCAAATGGAATCATTTAATTTTCATAGTGAAAGCTGAGTTGCGCCCTCATTTTTAAAACGTCGTTTTCATGCATAGGAACCCAATGGATCTTTCCAAAAAGTTAGTGAATGATAATTTATGATGTAATGTGAATCATGAGGGTATCGAAAAGCCAGCACAAAGACGATTTGTTAGCCAAATACACCGGTAAACATACAAAAAATTATCATTACTTAGGAAATTTAAAAGGACATTTAAATTCCGGGAACCGTCTTTAAACTTTGTTATGGCATATCATGACCCTTTTAAAGTATAAAAGTTTGGTGCAGTTGGACTATTTTTTACTTAAAATTGATGATGAATTGATGGAATTGTCAGCACAAGCACGATATATTACCTTAAAGGACATACAAAGCTTACCCCAAAATGGAATCATTTAATTTTCATAGTAAAAACTGAGTTGCGCCGTCATTTTTTAAACGTCGTTTTTATCCATCGGGACCCTATGGATCTTTCCAAAAAGTTTGTGAATGCTAATTTATGATGTTATGTGAATCATGAGGGTATCGAAAAGCCAGCACAAAGACGATTTGTTAGCCATATACACCGGTAAACATACAAAAAAATTATCATTACTTAGGAAATTTAAAAGGATATTTTAATTCGGGCCACCGTCTTTAAAATTTAGTAACTGCATATCATGACCCTTTAAATGTTTTAAAATTTGGTGTAGTTGGACTACTTTTTTTTTAGAATTGATGATTAATTGATGGAATTGTCAGCACAAGAAAGATATATTAGCTTAAAGGCCACACAAAGCTTACCCCCCATTTAATTTTCATAGTGAAAGATGAGTTGCACCCTTATTTTTTAAACGTCGATTTCATGCAACGGGACCCTATGGATCTTTCCAAAAAGTTAATGAATGATAATTTTTGATGTAATGTGAATCATGAGGGTATCGACAAGCCAGCACAAAGACGATTTGTTAGCCAAATACACCGGTAAACATACAAAAAATTGTCATTACTTAGGAAGATTAAAAGGACATTTATATTCCGGGAACCGTCTTTAAACTTTGTTATGGCATGTGGTTATGTGAATCATGAGGGTATCGAAAAGCCAGCAAAAAGACGATTTGTTAGCCAAATACACCGGTAAACATACCAAAAAATTATCATTACTTCGGAAATTTAAAAGGACATTTAAATTCGGGACACCGTCTTTAAAATTTAGTTATTGCATATCATGACCTTTTAAATGTATTAAAATTTGGTGTAGTTGGACTATTTTTTACTTAGAATTGATGATGAATTGATGGAATTGTCAGCACAAGCACGATATATTAGCTTAAAGGCCACACAAAGCTTACCCCCAAATGGAATCATTTAATTTTCATAGCAAATGATGAAGTGCGACCTCATTTTTAAACGTCGTTTTTAGGCATCGGGACCCTATGGATTTTTCCAAAAAGTTAGTGAATGATAATTTATGATGTTATGTGAATCATGAGGATATCGAAAAGCCAGCACAAAGACGATTTGTTAGCCATATACACCGGTAAACATATAAAAAATTATCATTACTTAGGAAATTTAAAAGGACATTTAAATTCCGGGAACCGTCTTTAAACTTTGTTATGGCATATCATGACCCTTTAAAAGTATTAAAGTTTGGTGCAGTTGGACTATTTTTTACTTAAAATTGATGATGAATTGATGGAATTGTCAGCACAAGCACGATATATTAGCTTAAAGGACATACAAAGCTTACCCCAAAATGGAATCATTTAATTTTCATAGTGAAAACTGAGTTGCGCCGTCATTTTTTAAACGTCGTTTTTATCCATCGGGACCCTATGGATCTTTCCAAAAAGTTTGTGAATGCTAATTTATGATGTTATGTGAATCATGAGGGTATCGAAAAGCCAGCACAAAGACGATTTGTTAGCCAAATACACCGGTAAACATACAAAAAATTATCATTACTTAGGAAATTTAAAAGGACATTTAAATTCGGGCCACCGTCTTTTAAATTTAGTTATTGCATATCATGACCCTTTAAATGTATTAAAATTTGGTGTAGTTGGACTATTTTTTACTTAGAATTGATGATGAATTGATGAAATTGTCAGCACAAGCACGATATATTAGCTTAAAGGCCACACAAACCTTACCCCCAAATGGAATCATTTAATTTTCATAGTGAAAGCTGAGTTGCGCCCTCATTTTTAAAACGTCGTTTTCATGCATCGGAACCCTATGGATCTTTCCAAAAAGTTAGTGAATGATAATTTTTGATGTAATGTGAATCATGAGGGTATCGAAAAGCCAGCACAAAGACGATTTGTTAGCCAAATTCACCGGTAAACATACAAAAAATTATCATTACTTAGGAAATTTAAAAGGACATTTAAATTCCGGGAACCGTCTTTAAACTTTGTTATGGCATATCATGACCCTTTTAAAGTATAAAAGTTTGGTGCAGTTGGACTATTTTTTACTTAAAATTGATGATGAATTGATGGAATTGTCAGCACAAGCACGATATATTACCTTAAAGGACATACAAAGCTTACCCCAAAATGGAATCATTTAATTTTCATAGTAAAAACTGAGTTGCGCCGTCATTTTTTAAACGTCGTTTTTATCCATCGGGACCCTATGGATCTTTCCAAAAAGTTTGTGAATGCTAATTTATGATGTTATGTGAATCATGAGGGTATCGAAAAGCCAGCACAAAGACGATTTGTTAGCCATATACACCGGTAAACATACAAAAAAATTATCATTACTTAGGAAATTTAAAAGGATATTTTAATTCGGGCCACCGTCTTTAAAATTTAGTAACTGCATATCATGACCCTTTAAATGTTTTAAAATTTGGTGTAGTTGGACTATTTTTTACTTAGAATTGATGATGAATTGATGGAATTGTCAGCACAAGCACGATATATTAGCTTAAAGTCCACACAAAGATTACCCCAAAATACAATCATATAATTTTCATGGTAAATCCTGAAGTGCGACCTCATTTTTAAACCTCGTTTTTAGGCATCGGGACCCTATGGATTTTTCCAAAAAGTTTGTGAATGCTAATTTATGATGTTATGTGAATCATGAGGGTATCGAAAATCCAGCACAAAGACGATTTGTTAGCCAAATACACCGGTAAACATACAAAAAATTGTCATTACTTAGGAAGATTAAAAGGACATTTATATTCCGGGAACCGTCTTTAAACTTTGTTATGGCATATCATGACCCTTTAAAAGTATTAAAATTTGGTGCAATTGGACTATTTTTTACTTAGAATTGATGATGAATTGATGGAATTGTCAGCACAAGCACGATTTATTAGCTTAAAGCCCACACAAAGCTTACCCCCAAAATACAATCATCTAATTTTCATAGTAAATGATGAAGTGCGACCTCATTTTTAAACGTCGTTTTAAGTCATCGGGACCCTATGGATTTTTCCAAAAAGTTAGTGAATGATAATTTATGATGTTATGTGAATCATGAGGGTATCGAAAAGCCAGCACAAAGACGATTTGTTAGCCAAATACACCGGTAAACATACAAAAAAATTATTACTACTTAGGAAATTTAAAAGGACATTTAAATTCGGGCCACCGTCTTTAAAATTTAGTTATTGCATATCATGACCCTTTAAATGTATTAAAATTTGGTGTAGTTGGACTATTTTTTGCTTAGTATTGATGATGAATTGATGGAATTGTCAGCACAAGCACGATATATTAGCTTAAAGGCCACACAAAGCTTACCCCCAAATGGAATTATTTAATTTAGATAGTGAAAGCTGAGTTGAGCCCTCATTTTTTAAACGTCGATTTCATGCATCGGGACCCTATGGATCTTTCCAAAAAGTTAGTGAATGATAATTTTTGATGTAATGTGAATCATGAGGGTATCGAAAAGCCAGCAAAAAGACGATTTGTTAGCCAAATACACCGGTAAACATGCAAAAAATTGTCATTACTTAGGAAGATTAACAGGACATTTATATTCCGGGAACCGTCTTTAAACTTTGTAATTGCATATCATGACCCTTTAAATGTATTAAAATTTGGTGTAGTTGGACTACTTTTTATTTAGAATTGATGATGAATTGATGGAATTGTCAGCACAAGCACGATATATTAGCTTAAAGGCCACACAAAGCTTACCCCCAAAATACAATCATATAATTTTCATGGAAAATGCTGAATTGCGCCCTCATTTTTAAACGTCGTTTTAAGGCATCGGGACCCTATGGAATTTTTCCAAAAAGTTAGTGAATGATAATTTATGACGTTATGTGAATCTTGAGGGTATCGAAAAGCCAGCACAAAGACGATTTGTTAGCCAAATACACCGGTAAACATACAAAAAATTGTCATTACTTAGGAAGATTAAAAGGACATTTATATTCCGGGAACCGTCTTTAAACTTTGTTATGGCATATCATGACCCTTTAAAAGTATTAAAATTTGGTGCAATTGGACTATTTTTTACTTAGAATTGATGATGAATTGATGGAATTGTCAGCACAAGCACGATGTATTAGCTTAAAGCCCACACAAAGCTTACCCCCAAAATACAATCATCTAATTTTCATAGTAAATGATGAAGTGCGACCTCATTTTTAAACGTCGTTTTAAGGCATCGGGACCCTATGGATTTTTCCAAAAAGTTAGTGAATGATAATTTATGATGTTATGTGAATCATGAGGGTATCGAAAAGCCAGCACAAAGACGATTTGTTAGCCAAATACACCGGTAAACATACAAAAAAATTATTACTACTTAGGAAATTTAAAAGGACATTTAAATTCGGGCCACCGTCTTTAAAATTTAGTTATTGCATATCATGACCCTTTAAATGTATTAAAATTTGGTGTAGTTGGACTATTTTTTGCTTAGTATTGATGATGAATTGATGGAATTGTCAGCACAAGCACGATATATTAGCTTAAAGGCCACACAAACCTTACCCCCAAATGGAATTATTTAATTTACATAGTGAAAGCTGAGTTGCGCCCTCATTTTTAAAACGTCGTTTTCATGCATCGGAACCCTATGGATCTTTCCAAAAAGTTAGTGAATGATAATTTATGATGTAATGTGAATCATGAGGGTATCGAAAAGCCAGCACAAAGACGATTTGTTAGCCAAATACACCGGTAAACATACAAAAAATTATCATTACTTAGGAAATTTAAAAGGACATTTAAATTCCGGGAACCGTCTTTAAACTTTGTTATGGCATATCATGACCCTTTAAAAGTATAAAAGTTTGGTGCAGTTGGACTATTTTTTACTTAAAATTGATGATGAATTGGTGGAATTGTCAGCACAAGCACGATATATTAGCTTAAAGGCCACACAAACCTTACCCCCAAATGGAATTATTTAATTTACATAGTGAAAGCTGAGTTGCGCCCTCATTTTTTAAACGTCGATTTCATGCATCGGGACCCTATGGATCTTTCCAAAAAGTTAGTGAATGATAATTTTTGATGTAATGTGAATCATGAGGGTATCGAAAAGCCAGCAAAAAGACGATTTGTTAGCCAAATACACCGGTAAACATGCAAAAAATTGTCATTACTTAGGAAGATTAACAGGACATTTATATTCCGGGAACCGTCTTTAAACTTTGTTATGGCATATCATGACCCTTTAAAAGTATTGAAATTTGGTGCAGTTGGACTATTTTTTACTTAGAATTGATGATGAATTGATGGAATTGTCAGCACAAGCACGATATATTAGCTTAAAGGCCACACAAAGCTTACCCCCAAAATACAATCATCTAATTTTCATGGTAAATGATGAAGTGCGACCTCATTTTTGACGTCGTTTTTAGGCATCGGGACCCTATGGATTTTTCCAAAAAGATAGTGAATGATAATTTATGATGTTATGTGAATCATGAGGGTATCTAAAAGCCAGCAAAAAGACGATTTGATAGCCAAATACACCGGTAAACATACCAAAAAATTTTCATTACTTCGGAAATTTAAAAGGACATTTAAATTCGGGACACCGTCTTTAAAATTTAGTTATTGCATATCATGACCCTTTAAATGTATTAAAATTTGGTGTAGTTGGACTATTTTTTACTTAGAATTGATGATGAATTGATGGAATTGTCAGCACAAGCACGATATATTAGCTTAAAGGCCACACAAAGCTTACCCCCAAATGGAATCATTTAATTTTCATAGTAAATGGTGAAGTGCGACCTGATTTTTTAACGTCGTTTTTAGGCATCGGGACCCTATGGATTTTTCCAAAAAGTTAATGAATGATAATTTATGATGTTATGTGAATCATGAGGGTATCGAAAAGCCAGCACAAAGACGATTTGTTAGCCAAATACACCGGTAAACATACAAAAAAATTATTACTACTTAGGAAATTTAAAAGGACATTTAAATTCGGGCCACCGTCTTTAAAATTTAGTTATTGCATATCATGACCCTTTAAATGTATTAAAATTTGGTGTAGTTGGACTACTTTTTATTTAGAATTGATGATGAATTGATGGAATTGTCAGCACAAGCACGATATATTAGCTTAAAGGCCACACAAAGCTTACCCCCAAATGGAATCATTTAATTTTCATAGTGAAAGCTGAGTTGCGCCCTCATTTTTTAAAGGTCGTTTTCATGCATCGGGACCCTATGGATCTTTCCAAAAAGTTAGTGAATGATAATTTATGATGTAATGTGAATCATGAGGGTATCGAAAAGCCGGCACAAAGACGATTTGATATCCAAATACACCGGTAAACATACAAAAAATTATCATTACTTAGGAAGAATAAAAGGACATTTAAATTCCGGGAACCGTCTTTAAACTTTGTTATGGCATATCACGACCCTTTAAAAGTATCAAAATTTGGTGCAGTTGGACTATTTTTTACTTAGAATTGATGATGAATTGATGGAATTGTCAGCACACTCACCTTATATTAGCTTAAAGCCCACACAAAGCTTACCCCCAAAATACAATCATATAATTTTCATGGTAAATGATGAAGTGCGACCTCATTTTTAAACGTCGTTTTTAGGCATCGGGACCCTATGGATTTTTCCAAAAAGTTAGTGAATGATAATTTATGATGTTATGTGAATCATGAGGATATCGAAAAGCCAGCAAAAAGACGATTTGTTAGCCAAATACACCGGTAAACATACCAAAAAATTATCATTACTTAGGAAATTTAAAAGGACATTTAATTTCCGGCCACCGTCTTTTAAATTTAGTTATTGCATATTATGACCCTTTAAATGTATTAAAATTAGGTGTAGTTGGACTATTTTTTACTTAGAATTGATGATGAATTGATGGAATTGTCAGCACAAGCACGATATATTAGCTTAAAGGCCACACAAACCTTACCCCCAAATGGAATCATTTAATTTTCATAGTGAAAGCTGAGTTGCGCCCTCATTTTTAAAACGTCGTTTTCATGCATCGGAACCCTATGGATCTTTCCAAAAAGTTAGTGAATGATAATTTATGATGTAATGTGAATCATGAGGGTATCGAAAAGCCAGCACAAAGACGATTTGTTAGCCAAATACACCGGTAAACATACAAAAAATTATCATTACTTAGGAAATTTAAAAGGATATTTTAATTCGGGCCACCGTCTTTAAAATTTAGTAACTGCATATCATGACCCTTTAAATGTTTTAAAATTTGGTGTAGTTGGATTATTTTTTACTTAGAATTGATGATGAATTGATGGAATTGTCAGCACAAGCACGATATATCAGCTTAAAGGCCACACAAAGATTACCCCAAAATACAATCATATAATTTTCATGGTAAATCCTGAAGTGCGACCTCATTTTTAAACCTCGTTTTTAGGCATCGGGACCCTATGGATTTTTCCAAAAAGTTTGTGAATGCTAATTTATGATGTTATGTGAATCATGAGGGTATCGAAAAGCCAGCACAAAGACGATTTGTTAGCCAAATACACCGGTAAACATACAAAAAAAATTATCATTACTTAGGAAATTTAAAAGGACTTCACATTTAAATTCGGGCCACCGTCTTTAAAATTTAGTAACTGCACATCATGACCCTTTCAATGTATTAAAATTTGGTGTAGTTGGATTATTTTTTACTTAGAATTGATGATGAATTGATGGAATTGTCAGCACAAGCACGATATATCAGCTTAAAGGCCACACAAAGCTTACCCCAAAATACAATCATATAATTTTCATGGTAAATGCTGAAGTGCGCCCTAATTTTTAAACCTCGTTTTTAGGCATCGGGACCCTATGGATTTTTCCAAAAAATTAGTGAATGATAATTTATGATGTTGTGTGAATCATGAGGGTATCGAAAAGCCAGCACAAAGACGATTTGTTAGCCAAATACACCGGTAAACATACAAAAAAAATTATCATTACTTAGGAAATTTAAAAGGACATTTAAATTCGGGACACCGTCTTTAAAATTTAGTTATTGCATATCATGACCCTTTAAATGTATTAAAATTTGGTGCAGTTGGACTATTTTTACTTAGAATTGATGATGAATTGATCGAATAATCAACACAAGCACGATATATTTGCTTAAAGGACATACAAAGCTTACCCCCCAATGGAATCATTTAATTTTCATAGTGAAAGCTGAGCTGCGCCGTCATTTTTTAAAAACGTCGTTTTCATGCATCGGGACCCTATGGATCTTTCCAAAAAGTTAGTGAATGATAATTTATGATGTAATGTGAATCATGAGGGTATCGAAAAGCCAGCACAAAGACGATTTGTTAGCCAAATACACCGGTAAACATACAAAAAATTATCATTACTTAGGAAATTTAAAAGGACATTTAAATTCCGGGAACCGTCTTTAAACTTTGTTATGGCATATCATGACCCTTTAAAAGTATTAAAATTTGGTGCAGTTGGACTATTTTTTACTTAGAATTGATGATGAATTGATGGAATTGTCAGCACAAGCACGATATATTAGCTTAAAGGCCACACAAAGCTTACCCCAAAATACAATCATATAATTTTCATGGTAAATGCTGAATTGCGACCTCATTTTTAAACGTCGTTTTTAGGCATCGGAACCCTACGGATTTTTCCAAAAAGTTTGTGTATACATGGCTCAAATATCATTACTTTGTAAATTTTTAACGAGATGTTTATAAAGCCCACCGTCTTCAAACTTAGTAATGGCATATGATGACCTTATAAAAGAAGTAACATTTGGTGTCGTTGTATCATGTTAGCTTCAAGTCCCTAAAACACTGAAAAGAAATCATTAAATTTATATAATAAAAGGTGATATGCACCCTCATCTATAAACGTCGTTTTAGTGCTTCTGGACCCTATTAACCTTTCCAAAAATTTAGCGAATGATAATTTATGATATTATGCGAAGTTTGAAGGTATTGAAAAGCCAGCACAAAGACGATTTGTTAGCCAAATACATTGGTTACCTTACCCTAAATATTATTACTTTGAAATCATTAAATTATTTAGTGAAAGCTCGAAGCGCCCTAATTTTTTCAAAGGACGTCTGAAGCATCGGGACCCTATAGGTCTTTACAAAAAATTATTGAATGATAATTTAAGATTTTATGCAAATCATGAGGGCATTGAAAAGTTACCCAAAGGAGACATTTTTTCAAAAAAAAAATAAATAAATAAATTTGTCATTCCGTACACTCCATAAACAGACTTCACTTAGTCAGTCAAAAAGTTCAAAAAGTGCTAAAAATGGTCCCAAAATTAAAAAAAAAAGGTTCGGGAATTACAAATAGCTTACCCAACCCATTCTTTCTTCTGAATATTACGAGAGAGGAACTAGTGGTAGGGCGGGAGGGATCTTAGTGATATTTAAGGTAAAATCTTCCAAAATGGGTCAAAATCTTTCCAAATTTGTCATTTTATACCAGAAAACCATGGGTCTGAAAATAAAATCATAAACACACAACCTTAAATTCGATTATACTATGAATGAAAGAGAAAACCGTTTAAATATAATATCCTGTACCTTTAAACACAAATCATACGGTTCTAGATAGTTTTTGTATGAAGAAATGACGAAAATGATTACGTCACATAATTTGCATATTTGCATTGATAATGGCTTAAGTTGTGCAAAAAAAAAAAAAGATTCATTTAAATTCACCAACCTTGTTGTGTCCATTAATATATAGTTTCTCACAGAGAATATTCCTCTTAATTAAATTGAAAAAACACTGCAAGCCGAATCCCTGCCTACCATTTTTAATTGGGAGGGGGTCAGGTCATTTTTCATAGGGGACAGATCCTCCAGGGGAACACATTTTCTTGTTACACAGGACGAAATTATACTGCCAGCAGAACATCAGGCTATCTTAAGGAAATATAAGACAGAATATTCTGCCAGCAGAATATTCGGCTAACTTCAGGAAATCTGCGGCAGAATATTCTGTCGGCAGAATATTCTGCTAACTTCAGCTGGGTGTAGAGGGAGTGGGACACCTCTATGTATTCTAATATCTGTGCGTAAAAGGAGCTTCACGACTTTGGGTTAAACACACTGATAATATATATTACAGGATTAGTTATTTAGAATTGCGTTAAGTATTGTTTCGAAAGTGAAGGTACTGAAAGTTCACGGTCGGCCATAGCGAATGATTCTTTGGATTAGTATTGCTGCACATGACAGTTCATTCGAGACGAAGAATTGATTATGATTTTAGATCCGTATTTTCATTTTCAAAATTAATTGTGAGGCTTAACTGTTAGTCAAATTAGTTGTGAGTTTGATTTCATTCTGTAAAGAAAAGGCGTAGGCTAACACTGCCACACGATATTATTCTGTCGGTCCAACATCCGGGCTTTTATGTAACCTCGGTCATGAAAACTTCAACTGGAGTGAAAATAAGGACAGTCTGGCAATAAGTGTTGTACACGTAGCGATTGCCAGAGCCTCATGATACGCGATTGTGTGCCTAACTGGCAAGTTTCTTGAGACCAAGGTTGAATAGATATCTCAGAACGTCAGGCGAATGCCAAAATATTTGGTGCCTGTGCACAAAACACTCGCTTACAAATACCAAGAAACCCATTCTTATCGGGGTAGACCTTGTGCGAGACTGGCCATGGCGTTTACAGACCATCTCGTGAAGGAAACAGGGAATTCCCGCCACGACAAGTTCTCGTAAGACCATCTGATCATGAAAGCTGGATATTCTAATAAAAATCGGTCATTATCCATAAGTTCAAAAAGACTGCATGCTGTTTTCAAGTTACAGGTACACAATATATCTATATGTTTGTACTGCGCAACAACTGTTTCACTCCAACACGTCACGTGATTGACTCTTCGCACCGGATGTGACGTTTCTTGGACCGACAAAATACACTGGCCTACTGCAGCCTATAGCAGTATACGTTATGCTAGGTCTGGCCTAGTAAGGTTTTCCTGTACAGTACTGTACAGTGCAGCAGTTAGGGCCTAGTATTACATAAGGTACAGTCATGTAGCAACTTTTATAGGCTTTAGACAAGCTAAAAAATGCTGACTATAATGTGCACACCAAAGCCAAAATAAAGCTTGGCTTAAAGGGTTTTTCGGGTGCAAACCGCTGATAAAATGAACCTCACTTTTCACCTGCACTGAAAGTAAACATAGGCTAGGCTTAGCCTGCACTGTAAATAAGTAACAACTTAAACCAACTTAAACTTAGGAAAGGTCAACCAGTGGGGTCAATTTTTCAGTGGTTAAAACTTCAGAGCAATTGGTACTGGGCCTAATTGGTTTCCTTACCTGGAAGTGGCATGCGTGCACATGCTTGTATGTATCCCAGTCCCTAACCATGACCTAGTATTATATTCAATCATTTATTATGGGTACGTAACCCTTACTTCATTCTCCATTTATGATGTTCAAAGAGGATAAGTATGCAACGTTTTTTGTCAGATTTTTGGTCTAGGCAATTTCTGTGTGGTGTCTCTCCCCATGATAGTAACATTTAGCAATGAGCTTAACTATTAGAAGAAACACATGATGCCCATCTATCCTGAGTAGACCATGGGGGTATTAAGCTCTTGAAACACTGAAGACAGATTGAAGTTTACCAGGACTGAAGTTGCTATGAGAGAAGGGACACCTGTTTTAGAAATTCAGATGGCCTTGTGTCAAGGAGAAAGCTATGGAAAACCCAGCCAGTTGCAAAGGCTGCTCCATGAAGAGACAAGTCTTCCTAACATCAGGATCCTACCTTTACTGTTTAACAACCTAAATCTCTTCAAGGAATGCAACTGGCTCGATCAAGAAACAGACTAGGCTACCAGTGTTTGCTTTTAGGTTATACTGCTATACAGAGAGCGTTGTTTGAATCTGCTCTGTGTGTAGCAGGGACGTTGTGAGACCTAGTCAACATACATCACTGCAAAAATTTCCTGCCATTCAGTGACGATGGTTTCAGCTCAATCTTCTGGGGCGACGTATTTCAGGTGTTAACAGGTTAGGTACAGAAGGCTGTAGGCTTAAAATTGGGCCTAGGCTTATAGTTATACAATGTCATCATGGTACCGTAAGTGTGGCAATAGTATTACTAGTATTAGTAATAGTATTGCTACCCTTACGGTAGTGTAGTAATAGTAATGAAAGTAGGAAAGTTTGAAACATAGCCTACTGTTGGATTGTATTTTCCAGGATTTACCAAATTATATATTGATTCTTTTTCATATTTAGTACAACGACCAATTCCTTAAAAAGCAATGAATTATCAATTAACCTCGCAAATGTTTGTAGTAGCCTGTAAGTTTATCAGCGAAAACATCTTAAAGGGTTTAACGTTGTTGATACCTACAGGGACGGATCTAGGGTCTTTTTTGAGGGAGAGTCTAACGTAAAAAAGGGCACATTCATTTTCAATTCTTGTTTCCACAAACGTCAACGATTATGCAATTTACCTAGGCGCGGTCGAACGAAAAAAATATTAGGACGGGGGGGGGGGGGCACTTAGTGCCAGCAAGGCTACCTAAGCGGAGCGCCACCATTGATTGGCACGGAGCCTACAAGAAAATGTAGGGCTTTACAAACTCTTCAGATGGCCGGAAACGACACTTTCGAATCTTCTGAGCTGAGCGTGCATTGGACCGAGAGAGAATATATTCAGCCTGACTTCGAAGTTCTTCCCGAGAGCCCCACTTTTTGGAGTAGGGGAGAGCGTCGCTAGTTGTTAGATTGGCAAGTTGTTACAGTGCCAGTTTCTTGTTGCAAGAATAGGGGGAGATTTAAGCTTAGCATTCCACTCTTTGCGACGTGTCTGAATAATCTCGTAGCAAGGAGTTGCGTCGCAGAGAGTCGCATAGTGTGTAAACCCCGGTACACACTGCCACTAAAACTGACTATACCAAGAGATAAGACGTCGCATCAACTGTAGTCCTGGTGGTGTGGCCAGTTTCACCACCAGAGTTCTGTCGTGTCGTAAGCCGTCGGTCCGATTAAACATCGTTCAATCGGATGCAATCGGTGCCTTTTAATTACGGGTCACACGGCCACAACTACCAAAGAAGTGTCTACGATCAGTGGCGTACGTGGGATTTTGGAAAAATTTTAAGGAGCCCAGATGCAAAATAGTGCAAGATTTTCGACTTTGACAGGAACAGTTTCAGAAGTTGAATTGTGGGGGCTCATGAGGATAAAACGGAAATTTTTGTGTCTTTACTTGCAATTTAATGCCACTTATGCTACCTTTCTAAGTAAAATTTGTCAAGACCTAGTCTTGTGCAACAACTCTCAACCCTGTTTTTAATAGCAAGCTCAGGTTCCTTAATACTAAAGAACCCAATTTTTCTTGCAAACTTGTCTTACAGGAGTCTTATCATAGCTTTACAGAGAATATTAACTATTATTGATATTTTATGCAGCACCTCCTTTTCCCTTTCTGAACTGATTCTTAACCAGAAATATAGGGACATTGAAGAGCTCTTAGAAAAATTATTACTTTTGTGTTAAGTACTCTTGCTTTATTCTTTATTTTATTTCACAATTTTTATTTATTGAGGTTGGGTAATGTAGACGTTGGATTGCAGAGGGTGTAGTTTTGTAAAACTTCTTCCTTCTTTGTTTCTTTGGTAGTCCTTAAGAAATTTTGAGATATAAAAAGTCACACAATGAAAGCTTATGCAGCTGTTTGATGATTCAGGTTATCACATTGCATTAGTGATGGTTGTAAAACATTCTAGTAGCATAGTACTTTTAAAAAGTCCCTGACTAAGGTTTGCTGCATTGAAAACAACAACGACTTAACAATCATGATCAGGTAATATTTCAAATAAAGGTCCAAGGGTGAGTATTGAATGATGTGGGTATGCCTAATTTTATACATAGGGGAAAACGTTAAAACATTACAAATATTGAAATGTTAAATTAGATTAGTCTATCTGATGATAAGATACAAAAGTGTAGGCCTATGTACATTATAACTCATTAAAGGGCAAGAGGAGTTGCCCCAACTTATTTTGAGGCAGCGGCAAAATATTACCATTTTCTTCATGTTACACCTCAAAGTATCTTGCAGGATATTTCAATACCTCAATATTGCATATTCATGGTACACCAAGCAGTTAATCCCACCAACTGCACAATTGAGAAAAAAAAATATTTTGTCATATTATTCTCAGGCCTTAGCCAATCATTGAGAAAAAGAAAATGTTGTCATATTATTCTCAAGAGCCAATCATGTATAACTACAGGGCAGTCTACTAGACTAATTCAAGTGGGGGACTGCATTTCCCCTTTAAAAAATTATAAGGGTAGGTACCACAGCATTTGTGACGTCTTTCAAGAACTGCATAAATTATAATGCCAGGTCTTTGTAATTTAAAAACCGACGACAAGCCCGTATCGGGGGATTCAGGGGGTTCGGACGAACCCCCGCCCCACAAGATCTGGAGTTCCGCTCAACCTATGATAGAAGGCCTACGTTAGCAACATATAAAATGAGTTTTAATTTTGGTAGTTTTACGTTTCAACTTCCAACTTACTGATTTAATCAGATCTAACAGCCCCTCGACCTTTATTTCCAGTTGTGGTCACTGGATTGCATTTCCTACTCCATATTGCTTACGTACGCGGAGCAGTAGGATCCATTTTGAAGTCTTTGGTATGACATGGTCTGAGAATCGAGTAGCGGACATTTTTGCTTTTATTAATGCCCACATGGCGTTCTAAAGCTCTCAAAAACTTACTGTTTAGGTTGACGTAACGAATATTTACGCTAACTACTAATCGATATCATAACCAAAGACCCTTAAGCGCCGGTAGACCCTTACGGCGCATTAGAGTCTTTGATTATAACCAAAGCAAAGAAATTATAAGCAAATGCTGCCCTTGGTAAAATGGGTCGACCTGAATAGAGGGATCGAGATAGGAAAAAAAGTGCACGTATAATTGTAAACAATGGGAAGGAGCATGCCTCCGGACCCCGGAAATGTTAAGCTGAATGCGTCAAGTTAGGCCTATCTGATAACTATCTGACGCATTCAGCTTAACCTTTCTTTGCATGTGTCTTCAGCACTAGCCTGTCATAATTGTCGGATAAAATGTGCCACTTGTGGTAAAATTGACCCCCCCCCCCTCTCTGAAAAAGCTGCATACGGTCCTGGAATACATGGTCAAATGGACAGGTGGTTAGAGCACATGAACTTGCATGTATGGTAGATTATCAACATAAAATGGATCAAGCTTGTAGCAGCAACATACAGTATGAAAAGAAAGTGAATTTGGCTCTGGTTTTTTAACTTATACCATTTGGCTTAATGGGGGTTCTAGGCAATGCACAGTTCAACAGCAAGATGTTCTCTTATGTTTTGCAGTCTGAGTTTATAATATCAATCTAGCTTGAGCTCCCATAGCTTAACCGGACCAGTATTTTGCTTCTAAGTGTATACCTGATGGGATATACTAGCAAATTGTTGACGGAAAATATGGCCAAAATTCCAAGGTCAATTTTTAATTAAGTGTACTGAAGAATACAAGAGCTACTCCCTCCTGATTTTTGGTACCAACATTAGTTGGCAAGGTGTCAACATGCTAGTAAGTATCAAACTTTGTGAGTATTGATGGCTGAGTCAGGGTGTTGAAGTTAAGTCACCGTTTCGGACGTAACATTTCCGTCAACATCTGTAGCTACAGATCTGAAGCTTACAGAGCTTACACAAAACATAGAATTGGAAGTCCATCACTATAGTAGAATGGCAGTGACTGTCAATATACATAATAAGAGCATTTGCATGGGTTATATCTATTAAAAAAAAAAAAAACTTAATTTTCCGTCAACACTTTTGTTACGTCCGAAACATTCTTTTGTGGTTAATATGATCAATGCAACAAAATAAATTTGATGTCTAGTTGCATTTGTTAAATTGACATGACTACATAGCTAGTATCTTCAGTAGGTCAACTTACTCAAATTGTTTCCTCTTACCACCATCAACAAAAAGAATATTCCGTCAACACATGTTACGTCCGAAACAAGTATTTGAATAAAAGTTACCTGAATTTTTTCAAGGGTATACTTGAAGGGTAAAAGAGTTCTTATCCATTTCTGTCTTTGAAAAGTCATGCTGTGCAGTTTGTCATTCACTCAATTTTGTGATCTTTTACACAATATGGTCAAAAACTTGTTTCGGACGTAACAGCTCAAGGTGTTGAAGGAAATTCCAACAAATTATGTTTGCTGTTTCATATTCTTACATTGACCTGACAATTCCTTTATTATGTAGTAATGTTAGTAGGCATATTATGTGAATACATTGTAGCTACCTTGGTCAGGAATGGCTTCCAAACATGCGGTCCACTTGTTTGGTCAAAAATGGGAATGGTTGCCGCAATTCCATTGTTCCGGTGTAACTTTTTATAAATAGGATAAATGTGTCTTTTGAGACCTTAACAAAGTTACTTTTCATTCTTTCCACACACTTGAATAAGATTCTTTGCAGTTATTAAACTCTACATGTCTTACTTGTACCACAATCTGAGTATCATATTGTGTACACTACTTTGTTTGTTTCGGACGTAACACAAAATGTTGACAATTTCCACAAGAGTGCTAGAATTCAAGTGAAATGAGAACTGAACATGGTGACAATTGATAGGGTTGATATTCCACAAAATATGAATAATATGGATAATGATGATGGTTCAATTAGAACAGAGATCATACTGTACATTGAAACAATATGGTTTATGATGACCAGTGAAGGTGGTAATGATCATGATGAAATCCTCTTGTCCATAAATGCTGCTCCTTGCTGATAATCTAACCCTGAATGATTTCCATGCATAGACATTACAGAGTGTAGGTGCATACTGTATTTGTGTGCTGGGGAAGGGGTGGGGAGGGTGATTAGATAAAGTTTTATGGGGTGTGGAGGGTTAATGAAGTACAAATGAGATCTTACACAAATTTATGCATTCAAAATTGGGAAAGATTTCATTCAATATTGGACTAAAGTACTTAGCATTTAGGTGAGGTAGAGGAGGATTTAAAAAGGTAAGGACCAATGGCTATTTAACTGTACATGCCATCTCACCTGTTACCAAATGAAGTTGACATAATGCACATTATGTTACTTTGTACCAAAACAAGTTAATTGTCACATGGATCGTACACAATCTGTAAAAATTTTCCTTCATACAGGTACAGCAGAGGGCTGTGCACTAGATGCACCTTAATCAGATACAAATGAATTGCAACATGAACCCTGTTCACCTGACCCTAAAATCAAAAAGCTACTGTTCAGCAGATGATGAGTTGGTTGAAATGTTATCTAGAATCAAAGACAATATTAGTTTTGCCATGGTCTCGACATGAGTGAAACATTTGCAGTCTAAGAAGATTGCCCAATTTTAAGTAGTCTTAAATTATGGGATGGGTGGCATTATCATGAATAAGGTCCAGTCTGTCACAGTTTCTGAGATTTTGACAGGAATTCCTTCTGCAGCCTACACCTTCATACATTAAATAGAGGTATATCTAATTGCCATTTTACCCTGGGTACTATACGAATTCCACTTTACAAACATCTAAAACGGTTGGGAAAATAGTCTAACTTAGTTCAACGGGCTTATAACTTGCTCACTGCCGTTTCATCACATTGCAAAAATTAGCAGTCTACATGTAGATGTTACTGTAAACTTTCCTTCCAAAGATTTCTTGCTGTTTTCTAAGTTATGGTAAATTTACTACACTCTGCAAGAAAAAAGTAAATTTTTAAAGGCTAGAGACCATGCAGGCCAGTGAGGCAACCACACAGCCAATTTGTGACCTTTGTCCAAAATGACAAAGTTTTCCCCTTATTGTGTCTGTAACCTAATACTACTTTAGCAGAAGCCTTTTAGGGCCATCTTTAAATTTTTTAATGAATTTCTCAAGATACCTTATGCACAAGAAAGATGTTCACTCTGCACAGGAGGCTACAGCTACTGTAGTACCATATGCTGCATGCTTAGAAGTACAGTTCTAATGATAATTGATACAACTGAATTACATGTCTTGGATAGAGAGTGACATTACTTGAAATAAAGATCTTTAAACTGATTGTTGAATTATATTCAAAGCAGGAAAAAAGAAAACAATCTACTGTACCAACAAAAACAAAAAAGAATGCAGAGTTGATATGAACTACGTCCTGTACATGAATTTTTCTGAAATATTTCATGAATGCAATTTGAAATTATAACATTCCCCAAACTATGTTGAGTTTACACTATTTAACTCCAAAAATACTGTTATATGGGCTCACTCTGGCACAAGAGTGAATTAAGCAGTTTCAAGAATTGTTTCAAGCAATTTTGAACAATTACTTTGTGCTTAAATTAGTTGTCAGAGTTTTATATTGTTATTTAGTAATCAAATATATTTTTGCTATGTCACTTCATGATTTCATGGAAGCTGATCTGATTAAAACATGTACCTAAAGGCAAAGTCATTTTATACAAACTTGAAAAATCCAGATCTGGTCCCCTTCATTGCAATATAACTCGGAATGATGTCTGCCCCTCAAGTACAACTGTGGCCTAAACTTCAAAATAGGAAGTGCAAAAATGCATTTGAATGGTGATACAGTTTAGTATTGAGAGATTCATATAGTTTCTATAAACACTTCAAGTTTGCTATACAAAAATGAAAAGGCTAAATGGATTTTTTGAGAGGGAGCATAGCTAATCGAGCATAAAGGTTTAGAGTAATTAGAAGTAATTTTTGACAGTCTTTACCTGGACCTGTGACTCTAAAACAATCTGAACAAATTTGCAATTCCAGGTGAACTTTGTAAGGAAAATATTTTGCTCTTATGCAAATGAAGGCCTTTTAAAAAAGATAACTGTTGACAAAGTGTTACGTCCGAAACAAGTATGATCTGACACCATTACTGTACGTGGGCTTCGTAAGCTGTTAATACTGCAGTAACAAGCTATAGTACATTCAGGACTTGAGAAGAACTGGGCAAGATTTTTACAATAAAATCTTTCTATGAAGATATAGTTTTCACAATTATTAACAGATCTATGTAAAGTATAGAGAAGTTGCACTAGCATTGCAGCAGTATGGGATATACTTTACACTACATTAAATTAAAATTTTGTAACTTTGTGCTTAATTTCTTAGTAAAACTGTTAAATTGTGTAAATTTTATTTCAACAGGAATGTTAATTCACCTTATAGACATGAATTATGGCAGACGTTTTGAACTAAGTCAAATTGTTGACATCTTGTTACGTCCGAAACAAAATTAGTGCTAGGTGAAAAATTCAAGACTTTGAAAGCTATTCCAACTTTTTGTGTTCTGTTATATGGAGGACTCCTTCATTATTACAAAGTAAGGAAACAATCAATATAAACTGATTCCTGTGGTTTTAATGAAAACTTTTTGATGCAGAATGTCTCAAATCAAGACAATTTAAGCATATTTTCGCCGTAAATTTTTTCTCGTCACTATTAGGACTGAAAAAGGTTGCCTGCACTTTTTGCCAAACTGTCTACTATTACATCAGTGAATGCAAAGATGTTTCTGATTAGCTTTTAGCAAAGTAGGCTAGCCTCACTTAGTTAAGGTTTTTGCTCTAGGAATTGGTAACTAGTGGAAATCCTGTACCTATAAGGGAAAAATAGAAGTGATTTAAGCTATGCACTTCTCTGTTTCTTAAAATTTAGTGTTAGTTCTTTCCAAAAACACTACTTTTGAGATGACAGTTGGAATTTTAAATTTTGACCCAAATTGGGAAGAAATGGTATAAGTTAAAAAAACCAGTGCCATATGCATGTGGCACGGTATACTGTTTTCGAGGGAATGCTAACAAATGGAACACCTTGGAGAAGCACTCATAATACAATGACTCTGTTGTTTTTGTGTGACGGCGAACCTACTGTACATACTCGTGAGACAAGACGATCTTTGTATATATCACAAAAGGGAAGGGACCGTCGGTGCTTATCAAACGACGATCCTGCCGGAATGACTATGTGACCACAGTCCCGCCCAACTCTGTCTTCGGCACGTTTGCTGCATCGTCCATACCTTTTGCAAGCTGTATGCGCAGTGAACGACTGTGTAGATGATCCTATGTATATAAGACGTAAAGATCTGTTGGTTGCATGTTTGCTCAAAACAAATCTATTTACAAGTTTTCTTCTGATGAAGTAAATTTGTAAAATAAAGTGTATTTTTTTCTGACAGGCCATAAATTTTCCCCATCAGCCTTTATCGCTTTGGAATTTTCAGACGTAGCACCAGTGGTGTTTCTGGGGTATCTGGGGGTGGCAAAACACATATTTGCCCGGTGAAAATTTCTGTTTTTCTCCACCCCCCCCCCCCCCCACGCATTCTCAAAGGCTTCACAAATAATTCAAAGGACGAAGGTTATTGAAGTTTTTTTCTAAGAAATCTACATGAAGCTAGACCATGGGATTATAGGTGCATTTCAGTTTGGGGGCAGGAGACTTTTTTCCCGAAAAATATAATTCTGTCTGAAAGACTAGCAAAGCGGAGCGTCACCATTGGTTGGCGCTCAGACGGCCGGAAATGGGATTCCCAGGTTGTGAATAGAATCTAAGCAGTCGCTTTCTGAGGTCTCAGTAACGTAATCACTTTCAATGAAAAAATAAGCAAATTAACCTTAAAAAGGATCAGAAAATGACCACCTAAAATGTGCTTTCGGGCATAATTTGTAGCAAATGTATACACCTTTAACACTCCCGTCTTCTTGTATGATCTGGCAATTTAAGTCATCTCAGAATATATGTGCAAGTTTCGCCTAAATCTTTTACCATTCCGTGCAAAGTGTTGAGTCCAAGACTATGAAGTGAGGCTGAGGAGTAAATGTTTCTAAGCTGCCCGAATGAGTCGTGATTTTTTGTAATCGTTTTGATTTTTCATGGAAATTTTACTGCGACTCAAATGAGTTGGTGTTTTTTTTTTTTTTTTTTTTCAGACAAATTTGTGAATGGATCTGGGCACTCATAGTGGTTATCAGTGTAACTGAAAACATGCCAGGTTGTTTGAGACTCAAAAATTGCTGCCCGATTTTTTTCTAGGCCCTATCCCGAAATTGAGGTCCTGCGAAAATTAGCTTCAAGTTAGTACCTTTCGTTTCGAAAAGTGGACGACCATAACTGATTCTCTGGAGTACGATATCAATGCTACACATACTGTTTGGTATTATCGTTATGTTATGTCACAGATAAAAAGTATGGGAATTGCTAAAAACAACTGCTGAGAACATTTCTCTGCTTAATTTGACGGACATTCATGCGGAATTTCACAATTAACTTCACGGGTTTTAAGAAAAGGATCAGAACTTCTCAGTTCTCGCTTATCTGAAGCAGGCTCCGCCATATCCCACGCCCTACAGTCTAGGACGAGTTAAAGTTACTCGAGCACGTATGCACTGCTCAATGTCGTATAGACCGCCGTGCAAGTATTTTACAAGAATCCACAAAGTCATATTAAACGTGTAGAAATGGATATGACAAGGAGACTTACCATATCCCGACGAACGAGTAACGAAAAAGAATTTGCAAAAGCCTGCCATATCTGAAGCTCAATAATCCCTTCCCTTAATTTTCCCCTTTTTCAACCCGGTGGATTGAGCTGATTTTCCCGGTCGAACCAGTAAGGGGGTCACTTTTCCCCTTGCCCACCCGCGGCAGATACGCTACTGTGTAGCACCTCCGACAGAGGTTACGATTGAACTTCGAATTTAAAGCAACCCTGTGTTTGATGACATTGAATGCCAACGTTTTTGCTTTACCTTTTATCCTATTGGTCTGGCCTAGGAAATCTTATGGCTCGACTTGAAACCGGTAGGTTGGAAACTGCATGGGCGGAAAAAGCAATCTAACTTACTAACAAAATTTATAGAAAATATTCATTCAAGTGCATTCAGCGCGTCTGGCTATTTCTGTGATTTGTTCATGCCAATATATTTGGCCATATGCAATCTGTTGATAAGTTTTCTGATAAGATCCTTTTGTTTGCCTAGTTCGAAATAACGACTGCTTAAATTAAGCTTAGAAGGCTGAGCACTGATATCTCCGGCTGTTTGAGGAAACGCGATTTCATAATTTCCTCTTCGTTGCTCGCAACCTAATGATGATGCTCAGCTCAGAGTTTTTCTGGCAGAATCACACCCCCTCCCCCCCCCCCCAGCAAGCATGCCTGTTAATGACTGATTTTTGGAATATAGTGCAGTCACAAAACTAAGTTGCCTGCATGAACTCACCCTGTGATACACGGATGACCTAATATCTGAGGAAAAACGGAAAAAAGAGTCGGATCTTTGAATGAATCCATACACACACACACACACAGAAAATTTGGGATTGCCATTGAAAAAATGACCTGCAAAAACAGGGAAACATTTCTGTCGGCCCCGTTTATACGATGGGATCACATACACCGACGCACCAGTGTGGCCGAATTTTCGTGTAGCTACTCGCAGTTTCGAGCTCCGCGTGAAGCCATAAAGATGTGTGACAGCCGAGCTGTCCGCATGGGTCCCAAAGGACCTCAAACAACGGTCAAGGGTTAAACTAAGCCTGCGGAGTGTGTTTACTGCAAAGCTGATGCCACTGTCTCTGCATGTGTGCGCGTAAACCTTTAGCCGAGTGGCATAGATATTTAAGCTCAACCCTTTACCGTTGTGCTCCGATCGGGGCATATTAGCGCGCCTCGGGATTGGGCGGAAGAGCGGACGTAGCCCGCCCCGTATCGGCTTCCGTAGGCCGTTGACCCCGTGACCTTAAACTATTGTCTCTCTCGCTCTTGTGGCCGAATTTTCGTGTAGCTACTCGCAGTTTCGAGCTCCGCGTGAAGCCATAAAGATGTGTGACAGCCGAGCTCTCCGCATGGGTCCCAAAGGACCCAAAGCAACGGTCAAGGGTTAAACTAAGCCTGTGGAGTGTGTTTACTGCAAAGCTGATGCCACTGTCTCTGCGTGTGTGCGCGTAAACCTTTGGCCGAGTGGTGCAAATATTTTGGCTTAACAAAGTTGCCGTTGTGCTCCGATCGGGGCATATTTGCGCGCCTCGGGATTGGGCGGAAGAGCGGACGTAGCCCGCCCCGCATCGGCTTCCGTAGGCCGTTGACCCCGTGACCTTAAACTATTGCCTCTCTCGCTCTTGTGGCCGAATTTTCGTGTAGCTACTCGCAGTTTCGAGCTCCGCGTGAAGCAGTAAAGATGTGTGACAGCCGAGCTCTCCGCATGCTTCCCAAAGAACCCAAAACAACGGTCAAGGGTTAAACTAAGCCTGCGGAGTGTGTTTACTGCAAAGCTGATGCCACTGTCTCTGCATGTGTGCGCGTAAACCTTTAGCCGAGTGGTGCAGATATTTAAGCTCAACCCTTTACCGTTGTGCTCCGATCGGGGCATATTAGCGCGCCTCGGGATTGGGCGGAAGAGCGGACGTAGCCCGCCCCGTATCGGCTTCCGTAGGCCGTTGACCCCGTGACCTTAAACTATTGTCTCTCTCGCTCTTGTGGCCGAATTTTCGTGTAGCTACTCGCAGTTTCGAGCTCCGCGTGAAGCCATAAAGATGTGTGACAGCCGAGCTCTCCGCATGGGTCCCAAAGGACCCAAAGCAACGGTCAAGGGTTAAACTAAGCCTGTGGAGTGTGTTTACTGCAAAGCTGATGCCACTGTCTCTGCGTGTGTGCGCGTAAACCTTTGGCCGAGTGGTGCAAATATTTTGGCTTAACAAAGTTGCCGTTGTGCTCCGATCGGGGCATATTTGCGCGCCTCGGGATTGGGCGGAAGAGCGGACGTAGCCCGCCCCGCATCGGCTTCCGTAGGCCGTTGACCCCGTGACCTTAAACTATTGCCTCTCTCGCTCTTGTGGCCGAATTTTCGTGTAGCTACTCGCAGTTTCGAGCTCCGCGTGAAGCAGTAAAGATGTGTGACAGCCGAGCTCTCCGCATGGGTCCCAAAGAACCCAAAACAACGGTCAAGGGTTAAACTAAGCCTGTGGAGTGTGTTTACTGCAAAGATGATGCCACTGTCTCTGCATGTGTGCGCGTTAACCTTTAGCCGAGTGGTGCAGATATTTTAGCTCAACCCTTTACCGTTGTGCTCCGATCGGGGCATATTTGCGCGCCTCGGGATTGGGCGGAGGAGCGGACGTAGTCCGCCTTGCATCGGCTTCCGCAGGCCGTTGACCCCGTGACCTTAAATTATTACATCTCTCGCTCTTTTGGCCGAATTTTTGTGTAGCTACTCGCAGTTGCGAGCTCCGCGTGAAGCAGTGAAGATGTGTGACAGCCGAGCTGTCCGCATGGGTCCCAAAGGACCTCAAACAACGGTCAAGGGTTAAACTAAGCCTGTGGAGTGTGTTTACTGCAAAGCTGATGCCACTGTCTCTGCATGTGTGCGCGTTAACCTTTAGCCGAGTGGTGCAGATATTTTAGCTCAACCCTTTACCGTTGTGCTCCGATCGGGGCATATTTGCGCGCCTCGGGATTAGGCGGAGGAGCGGACGTAGCCCGCCCCGCATCGGCTTCCGTGGGCCGTTGACCCCGTATCCTTAAACTATTACATCTCTCGCTCTTTTGGCCGAATTTTTGTGTAGCTACTCGCAGTTGCGAGCTCCGCGTGAAGCAGTGAAGATGTGTGACAGCCGAGCTGTCCGCATGGGTCCCAAAGGACCTCAAACAACGGTCAAGGGTTAAACTAAGCCTGTGGAGTGTGTTTACTGCAAAGCTGATGCCACTGTCTCTGCATGTGTGCGCGTTAACCTTTAGCCGAGTGGTGCAAATATTTTAGCTTAACAAAGTTGCCGTTGTGCTCCGATCGGGGCATATTTGCGCACCTCGGGATTGGGCGGAAGGGCGGACGTAGCCCGCCCCGCATCGGCTTCCGTAGGCCGTTGACCCCGTATCCTTAAACTATTGCCTCTATCGCTCTTGTGGCCGAATTTTCGTGTAGCTACTCGCAGTTTCGAGCTCCGCGTGAAGCCATAAAGATGTGTGACAGCCGAGCTCTCCGCATGGGTCCCAAAGGACCTCAAACAACGGTCAAGGGTTAAACTAAGCCTGTGGAGTGTGTTTACTGCAAAGCTGATGCCACTGTCTCTGCATGTGTGCGCGTTAATTTTTAGCCGAGTGGTGCAGATAGTTTACCTCAAACCTTTACCGTTGTGCTCCGATCGGGGCATATTTGCGCGCCTCGGGATTAGGCGGAGGGGCGGACGTAGCCCGCCAGCCCCGCATCGGCTTCCGTAGGCCGTTGACCCCGTGACCTTAAACTATTGTCTCTCTCGCTGTTGTGGCCGAATTTTCGGGTAGCTACTCGCAGTTTCGAGCTCCGTGTGAAGCAGTAAAGATGTGTGACAGCCGAGCCCTCCGCATCGGTTCCAAAGGACCCAAAACAACTGTCTGTGGAGTGTGTTTACTGCAAAGCTGATGCCACTGTCTCTGCATGTGTGCGCGTAAACCTTTAGCCGAGTGGTGCAGATATTTTAGCTCAAACCTTTACCGTTGTGCTCCGATCGGGGCATATTTGCGCGCCACGGGATTGGGCGGAAGAGCGGACGTAGCCCGCCCCGCATCGGCTTCCGTAGCCCGTTGACCCCGTGACCATAAACTATTGCCTATCTCGCTCTTGTGGCCAAATTTTCGGGTAGCTACTCGCAGTTTCGAGCTCCACGTGAAGCAGTAAAGATGTGTGACAGCCGAGCTCTACACAGGGGTCTCAAAGGATCCAAAACAACGGTCAAGGGTTAAACTAAGCCTGCGGAGTGTGTTTACTGCAAAGCTGATGCCACTGTCTCTGCGTGTGTGCGCGTAAACCTTTGGCCGAGTGGTGCAGATATTTTAGCTTAACAAAGTTGCCGTTGTGCTCCGATCGGGGCATATTGGCGCGCCTCGGGATTGGGCGGAAGGGCGGAGGTAGCCTGCCCCGCATCGGCTTCCGTAGGCCGTTGACCCCGTGACCTTAAACTACTGTCTCTCTCGCTCTTGTGGCCGAATTTTCGTGTAGCTACTCGCAGTTTCGAGATCCGCGTGAAGCAGTAAAGATGTGTGACAGCCGAGCTCTCCGCATCGGTTCCAAAGGACCCAAAACAACTGTCTGTGGAGTGTATTTACTGCAAAGCTGATGCCACTGTCTCTGCGTGTGTGCGTAAAATTTAAGCCCAGTGGTGCAGATATTTTAGCTTAACAAAGTTGCCATTGTGCTCCGATCGGGGCATATTTGCGCGCCTCGGGATTGGGCGGAAGGGCGGACGTAGCCCGCTCCGCATCGGCTTCCGTAGGCCGTTGACCCCGTGACCTTAAACTATTGTCTCTCTCGCTCTTGTTGCCGAATTTTCGTGTAGCTACTCTCAGTTTCGAGCTCCGCGTGAAGCCCAAAAGATGTGTGAAAACCGAGCTCTCCGCATGGGTCCCAAAGGACCTCAAACAATGGTCAAGGGTTAAACTAAGTCTGTGGAGTGTGTTTACTGCAAAGCTGATGCCACTGTCTCTGCGTGTGTGCGCGTAAACCTTTGGCCGAGTGGTGCAGATATTTTAGCTCAACCCTTTCCGGTTGTGCTCCGATCAAGGCATATTTGCGCGCCTCGGGATTGGGCGGAAGGGCCGACGTAGCCCGCCCCGCATCGGCTTCCGTAGGCCGTTGACCCCGTAACCTTAAACGTTTGCCTCTCTCCCTCTTGTTGCCGAATGTTCGGGTAGCTACTCGCAGTTTCGAGCTCCGCGTGAAGCCATAAAGATGTGTGACAGCCGAGCTCTCCGCATGGGTCCCAAAGGACCTCAAACAACGGTCAAGGGTTAAACTAAGCCTGTGGAGTGTGTTTACTGCAAAGCTGATGCCACTGTCTCTGCATGTGTGCGCGTTAACCTTTAGCCGAGTGGTGCAGATATTTTAGCTCAAAACTTTACAGTTGTGCTCCGATCGGGGCATATTTGCGCGCCTCGGGATTGGGCGGAAGGGCGGACGTAGCCCGCCCCGCATCGGCTTCCGTAGGCCGTTGACCCCGTGACCTTAAACTATTGTCTCTCTCGCTCTTGTTGCCGAATTTTCGTGTAGCTACTCGCAGTTTCGAGCTCCGCGTGAAGCCATAAAGATGTGTGACAGCCGAGCTCTCCGCATGGGTCCCAAAGGACCTCAAACAATGGTCAAGGGTTGAACTAAGCCTGTGGAGTGTGTTTACTGCAAAGCTGATGCCACTGTCTCTGCGTGTGTGCGGGTAAACCTTTTGCCGAGTGGTGCAGATATTTTAGTTCAACCCTTTGCGGTTGTGCTCCGATCGGGGCATATTTGCCTGCCTCGGGATTGGGCGGAAGGGCGGACGTAGCCCGCCCCGCATCGTCTTCCGTAGGCCGTTGATCCCGTGACCTTAAACTATTGTCTCTCTCGCTCTTGTTGCCGAATTTTCGGGTAGCTACTCGCAGTTTCGAGCTCCGCGTGAAGCAGTAAAGATGTGTGTGACAGCCGAGCTCTCCGCATGGGTCCCAAAGGACCCAAAACAACCGTCTCTGGAGTGTATTTACTGCAAAGCTGATGCCACTGTCTCTGCGTGTGTGCGCGTAAACCTTTAGCCGAGTGGTGCAGATATTTTAGCTCAACCCTTTGCGGTTGTGCTCCGATCGGGGCATATTTGCGCGCCTCGGGATTGGGCGGAGGGGCGGACGTAGCCCGCCCCGCATCGGCTTCCGTAGGCCGTTGACCCCGTGGCCTTAAACTATTGTCTCTCTCGCTCTTGTTGCCGAATTTTCGGGTAGCTACTCGCAGTTTCGAGCTCCGCGTGAAGCAGTAAAGATGTGTGTGACAGCCGAGCTCTCCGCATGGGTCCCAAAGGACCCAAAACAACCGTCTGTGGAGTGTATTTACTGCAAAGCTGATGCCACTGTCTCTGCGTGTGTGCGCGTAAACCTTTAGCCGAGTGGTGCAGATATTTTAGCTCAACCCTTTGCGGTTGTGCTCCGATCGGGGCATATTTGCGCGCCTCGGGATTGGGCGGAGGGCGGACGTAGCCCGCCCCGCATCGGCTTCCGTAGGCCGTTGACCCCGTGACCTTAAACTATTGTCTCTCTCGCTCTTGTTGCCGAATTTTCGGGTAGCTACTCGCAGTTTCGAGCTCCGCGTGAAGCAGTTAAGATGTGTGTGACAGCCGAGCTCTCCGCATGGGTCCCAAAGGACCCAAAACAACCGTCTGTGGAGTGTATTTACTGCAAAGCTGATGCCACTGTCTCTGCGTGTGTGCGCGTAAACCTTTGGCCGAGTGGTGCAGATATTTTAGCTCAACCCTTTACCGTTGTGCCCCGATCGGGGCATATTTGCGCGCCTCGGGATTGGGCGAAGGGGTGGACGTAGCCCGCCCCGCATCGGCTTCCGTAGGCCGTTGACCCCGTGACCTTAAACTATTGTCTCTCTCGCTCTTGTGGCCGAATTTTCGGGCAGCTACTCGCAGTTTCGAGCTCCGCGTGAAGCAGTAAAGATGTGTGACAGCCGAGTTCTCCGCATGGATCCCAAAGGACCCAAAACAACGGTCAAGGGTTAAACTAAGCCTGTGGAGTGTGTTTACTGCAAAGCTGATGCCACTGTCTCTGCGTGAATGCGCGTAAACCTTTAGCCGAGTGGTGCAGATATTTTAGCTGAACCTTTTACCGTTGTGCTCCGATCGGGGCATATTTGCGCTCCTCGGGATTGGGCGGAAGGGCGGACGTAGCCCGCCCCGCATCGGCTTCCGTAGGCCGTTGACCCCGTGACCTTAAACTATTTTATCTCTCGCTCTTGTTGCCGAATTTTCGTGTAGCTACTCGCAGTTTCGAGCTCCGCGTGAAGCAGTAAAGATGTGTGACAGCCGAGCTCTCCGCATCGGTTCCAAAGGACCCAAAAAACTGTCTGTGGAGTGTATTTACTGCAAAGCTGATGCCACTGTCTCTGCGTGTGTGCGCGTAAACCTTTAGCCGAGTGAAACAGATATTTTAGCTTAACAAAGTTGCCGTTGTGCTCCGATCGGGGCATATTTGCGCGCCTCGGGATTAGGCGGAGGGGCGGAGGTAGCCTGCTACGCATCGGCTTCCGTAGGCCGTTGACCCCGTGACCTTAAACTGTTGTCTCTCTCGCTCTTGTTGCCAAATTTTCGGGTAGCTACTCGCAGTTTCGAGCTCTGCGTGAACCAGTAAAGATGTGTGACAGCCGAGTTCCCCGCATGGATCCCAAAGGACCCAAAACAACGGTCAAGGGTTAAACTAAGCCTGTGGAGTGTGTTTACTGCAAAGCTGATGCCACTGTCTCTGCGTGTATGCGCGTAAACCTTTAGCCGAGTGGTGCAGATATTTTAGTTCAACCCTTTGCGGTTGTGCTCCGATCGGGGCATATTTGCGCGCCTCGGGATTGGGCGAAGGGGTGGACGTAGCCCGCCCCGCATCGGCTTCCGTAGGCCGTTGACCCCGTGACCTTAAACTATTGTCTCTCTCGCTCTTGTGGCCGAATTTTCGGGTAGCTACTCTCAGTTTCGAGCTCCGCGTGAAGCCCAAAAGATGTGTGAAAACCGAGCTCTCCGCATGGGTCCCAAAGGACCTCAAACAATGGTCAAGGGTTAAACTAAGTCTGTGGAGTGTGTTTACTGCAAAGCTGATGCCACTGTCTCTGCGTGTGTGCGCGTAAACCTTTGGCCGAGTGGTGCAGATATTTTAGCTCAACCCTTTCCGGTTGTGCTCCGATCAAGGCATATTTGCGCGCCTCGGGATTGGGCGGAAGGGCCGACGTAGCCCGCCCCGCATCGGCTTCCGTAGGCCGTTGACCCCGTAACCTTAAACGTTTGCCTCTCTCCCTCTTGTTGCCGAATGTTCGGGTAGCTACTCGCAGTTTCGAGCTCCGCGTGAAGCCATAAAGATGTGTGACAGCCGAGCTCTCCGCATGGGTCCCAAAGGACCTCAAACAACGGTCAAGGGTTAAACTAAGCCTGTGGAGTGTGTTTACTGCAAAGCTGATGCCACTGTCTCTGCATGTGTGCGCGTTAACCTTTAGCCGAGTGGTGCAGATATTTTAGCTCAAAACTTTACAGTTGTGCTCCGATCGGGGCATATTTGCGCGCCACGGGATTGGGCGGAAGAGCGGACGTAGCCCGCCCGCATCGGCTTCCATAGGCCGTTGACCCCGTAACCTTAAACTATTGTCTCTCTCGCTCTTGTGGCCGAATTTGCGGGTACCTACTCGCAGTTTCGAGCTCCGCGTGAAGCAGTAAAGATGTGTGACAGCCGAGCTTTCCGCATGGGTCCCAAAGGACCCAAAACAACGGTCAATGGTTAAACTAAGCCTGTGGGGTGTGTTTACTGCAAAGCTGATGCCACTGTCTCTGCATGTGTGCGCGTAAACCTTTAACCGAGTGGTGCAGATATTTTAGCTCAAAACTTTACAGTTGTGCTCCGATCGGGGCATATTTGCGCGCCACGGGATTGGGCGGAAGAGCGGACGTAGCCCGCCCCGCATCGGCTTCCGTAGGCCGTTGACCCCGTAACCTTAAACTATTGTCTCTCTCGCTCTTGTGGCCGAATTTGCGGGTACCTACTCGCAGTTTCGAGCTCCGCGTGAAACAGTAAAGATGTGTGACAGCCGAGCTTTCCGCATGGGTCCCAAAGGACCCAAAACAACGGTCAAGGGTTAAACTAAGCCTGTGGAGTGTGTTTACTGCAAAGCTGATGCCACTGTCTCTGCGTGTATCCGCGTAAACCTTTAGCCGAGTGGTGCAGATATTTTAGCTTAACAAAGTTGCCGTTGTGCTCCGATCGGGGCATATTTGCGCGCCTCGGGATTGGGCGGAAGGGCGGACGTAGCCCGCCCCGCATCGGCTTCCGTAGGCCGTTGACCCCGTGACCTTAAACTATTGTCTCTCTCGCTCTTGTTGCCGAATTTTCGTGTAGCTACTCGCAGTTTCGAGCTCCGCGTGAAGCCATAAAGATGTGTGACAGCCGAGCTCTCCGCATGGGTCCCAAAGGACCTCAAACAATGGTCAAGGGTTGAACTAAGCCTGTGGAGTGTGTTTACTGCAAAGCTGATGCCACTGTCTCTGCGTGTGTGCGGGTAAACCTTTTGCCGAGTGGTGCAGATATTTTAGTTCAACCCTTTGCGGTTGTGCTCCGATCGGGGCATATTTGCCTGCCTCGGGATTGGGCGGAAGGGCGGACGTAGCCCGCCCCGCATCGTCTTCCGTAGGCCGTTGATCCCGTGACCTTAAACTATTGTCTCTCTCGCTCTTGTTGCCGAATTTTCGGGTAGCTACTCGCAGTTTCGAGCTCCGCGTGAAGCAGTAAAGATGTGTGTGACAGCCGAGCTCTCCGCATGGGTCCCAAAGGACCCAAAACAACCGTCTCTGGAGTGTATTTACTGCAAAGCTGATGCCACTGTCTCTGCGTGTGTGCGCGTAAACCTTTAGCCGAGTGGTGCAGATATTTTAGCTCAACCCTTTGCGGTTGTGCTCCGATCGGGGCATATTTGCGCGCCTCGGGATTGGGCGGAGGGGCGGACGTAGCCCGCCCCGCATCGGCTTCCGTAGGCCGTTGACCCCGTGGCCTTAAACTATTGTCTCTCTCGCTCTTGTTGCCGAATTTTCGGGTAGCTACTCGCAGTTTCGAGCTCCGCGTGAAGCAGTAAAGATGTGTGTGACAGCCGAGCTCTCCGCATGGGTCCCAAAGGACCCAAAACAACCGTCTGTGGAGTGTATTTACTGCAAAGCTGATGCCACTGTCTCTGCGTGTGTGCGCGTAAACCTTTAGCCGAGTGGTGCAGATATTTTAGCTCAACCCTTTGCGGTTGTGCTCCGATCGGGGCATATTTGCGCGCCTCGGGATTGGGCGGAGGGGCGGACGTAGCCCGCCCCGCATCGGCTTCCGTAGGCCGTTGACCCCGTGACCTTAAACTATTGTCTCTCTCGCTCTTGTTGCCGAATTTTCGGGTAGCTACTCGCAGTTTCGAGCTCCGCGTGAAGCAGTTAAGATGTGTGTGACAGCCGAGCTCTCCGCATGGGTCCCAAAGGACCCAAAACAACCGTCTGTGGAGTGTATTTACTGCAAAGCTGATGCCACTGTCTCTGCGTGTGTGCGCGTAAACCTTTGGCCGAGTGGTGCAGATATTTTAGCTCAACCCTTTACCGTTGTGCCCCGATCGGGGCATATTTGCGCGCCTCGGGATTGGGCGAAGGGGTGGACGTAGCCCGCCCCGCATCGGCTTCCGTAGGCCGTTGACCCCGTGACCTTAAACTATTGTCTCTCTCGCTCTTGTGGCCGAATTTTCGGGCAGCTACTCGCAGTTTCGAGCTCCGCGTGAAGCAGTAAAGATGTGTGACAGCCGAGTTCTCCGCATGGATCCCAAAGGACCCAAAACAACGGTCAAGGGTTAAACTAAGCCTGTGGAGTGTGTTTACTGCAAAGCTGATGACACTGTCTCTGCGTGTATGCGCGTAAACCTTTAGCCGAGTGGTGCAGATATTTTAGCTGAACCTTTTACCGTTGTGCTCCGATCGGGGCATATTTGCGCTCCTCGGGATTGGGCGGAAGGGCGGACGTAGCCCGCCCCGCATCGGCTTCCGTAGGCCGTTGACCCCGTGACCTTAAACTATTTTATCTCTCGCTCTTGTTGCCGAATTTTCGTGTAGCTACTCGCAGTTTCGAGCTCCGCGTGAAGCAGTAAAGATGTGTGACAGCCGAGCTCTCCGCATCGGTTCCAAAGGACCCAAAAAACTGTCTGTGGAGTGTATTTACTGCAAAGCTGATGCCACTGTCTCTGCGTGTGTGCGCGTAAACCTTTAGCCGAGTGAAACAGATATTTTAGCTTAACAAAGTTGCCGTTGTGCTCCGATCGGGGCATATTTGCGCGCCTCGGGATTGGGCGGAGGGGCGGAGGTAGCCTGCTACGCATCGGCTTCCGTAGGCCGTTGACCCCGTGACCTTAAACTGTTGTCTCTCTCGCTCTTGTTGCCAAATTTTCGGGTAGCTACTCGCAGTTTCGAGCTCTGCGTGAACCAGTAAAGATGTGTGACAGCCGAGTTCCCCGCATGGATCCCAAAGGACCCAAAACAACGGTCAAGGGTTAAACTAAGCCTGTGGAGTGTGTTTACTGCAAAGCTGATGCCACTGTCTCTGCGTGTATGCGCGTAAACCTTTAGCCGAGTGGTGCAGATATTTTAGTTCAACCCTTTGCGGTTGTGCTCCGATCGGGGCATATTTGCGCGCCTCGGGATTGGGCGGAAGGGCGGACGTAGCCCGCCCCGCATCGTCTTCCGTAGGCCGTTGATCCCGTGACCTTAAACTATTGTCTCTCTCGCTCTTGTGGCCGAATTTTCGGGTAGCTACTTGCAGTTTCGAGCTCCGCGTGAAGCAGTAAAGGTGTGTGACAGCCGAGCTCTCCGCATCGGTTCCAACAAAGGACCCAAAACAACTGTCTGTGGAGTGTATTTACTGCAAAGCTGATGCCACTGTCTCTGCGTGTGTGCGCGTAAACCTTTGGCCGAGTGGTGCAGATATTTTAGCTTAACAACCGTTTGCGGTTGTGCTCCGAGCGGGGCATATTTGCCCGCCTCGGGATTGGGCGGAGGGGCGGACGTAGCCCGCCCCGCATCGGCTTCCGTGGGCCGTTGACCCCGTGACCTTAAACTATTGTCTCTCTCGCTCTTGTGGCCGAATTTTCGGGTAGCGACTCGCAGTTTCGAGCTTGGCGTGAAGCAGCAAAGATGTGTGACAGCCGAGCTCTCCGCATCGGTTCCAAAGGACCCAAAACAACTGTCTGTGGAGTGTATTTACTGCAAAGCTGATGCCACTGTCTCTGCGTGTGTGCGCGTAAACCTTTGGCCGAGTGGTGCAGATATTTTAGCTTAACAACCGTTTGCGGTTGTGCTCCGAGCGGGGCATATTTGCCCGCCTCGGATTGGGCGGAGGGGCGGACGTAGCCCGCCCCGCATCGGCTTCCGTGGGCCGTTGACCCCGTGACCTTAAACTATTGTCTCTCTCGCTCTTGTGGCCGAATTTTCGGGTAGCGACTCGCAGTTTCGAGCTCCGCGTGAAGCAGCAAAGATGTGTGACAGCCGAGCTCTCCGCATCGGTTCCAAAGGACCCAAAACAACTGTCTGTGGAGTGTATTTACTGCAAAGCTGATGCCACTGTCTCTGCGTGTGTGCGCGTAAACCTTTGGCCGAGGGGTGCAGATATTTTAGCTTAACAACCGTTTGCGGTTGTGCTCCGAGCGGGGCATATTTGTCCGCCTCGGGATTGGGCGGAGGGGCGGACGTAGCCCGCCCCGCATCGGCTTCCGTGGGCCGTTGACCCCGTGACCTTAAACTATTGTCTCTCTCGCTCTTGTGGCCGAATTTTCGGGTAGCGACTCACAGTTTCGAGCTCCGCGTGAAGCAGCAAAGATGTGTGACAGCCGAGCTCTCCGCATCGGTTCCAACAAAGGACCCAAAACAACTGTCTGTGGAGTGCATTTACTGCAAAGCTGATGCCACTGTCTCTGCGTGTGTGCGCGTAAACCTTTAGCCGAGTGGTGCAGATATTTTAGCTCAAACCTTTACCGTTGTGCTCCGATCGGGGCATATTTGCGCGCCACGGGATTGGGCGGAAGAGCGGACGTAGCCCGCCCCGCATCGGCTTCCGTAGCCCGTTGACCCCGTGACCATAAACTATTGCCTATCTCGCTCTTGTGGCCAAATTTTCGGGTAGCTACTCGCAGTTTCGAGCTCCACGTGAAGCAGTAAAGATGTGTGACAGCCGAGCTCTACACAGGGGTCTCAAAGGATCCAAAACAACGGTCAAGGGTTAAACTAAGCCTGCGGAGTGTGTTTACTGCAAAGCTGATGCCACTGTCTCTGCATGTGTGCGCGTTAACCTTTAACCGAGTGGTGCAGATATTTTAGCTTAACAAAGTTGCCGTTGTGCTCCGATCGGGGCATATTTGCGCACCTCGGGATTGGGCGGAAGGGCGGACGTAGCCCGCCCCGCATCGGCTTCCGTAGGCCGTTGACCCCGTATCCTTAAACTATTGCCTCTATCGCTCTTGTGGCCTAATTTTCGTGTAGCTACTCGCAGTTTCGAGCTCCGCGTGAAGCCATAAAGATGTGTGACAGCCGAGCTCTCCGCATGGGTCCCAAAGGACCTCAAACAACGGTCAAGGGTTAAACTAAGCCTGTGGAGTGTGTTTACTGCAAAGCTGATGCCACTGTCTCTGCATGTGTGCGCGTTAATTTTTAGCCGAGTGGTGCAGATAGTTTACCTCAAACCTTTACCGTTGTGCTCCGATCGGGGCATATTTGCGCGCCTCGGGATTAGGCGGAGGGGCGGACGTAGCCCGCCAGCCCCGCATCGGCTTCCGTAGGCCGTTGACCCCGTGACCTTAAACTATTGTCTCTCTCGCTGTTGTGGCCGAATTTTCGGGTAGCTACTCGCAGTTTCGAGCTCCGTGTGAAGCAGTAAAGATGTGTGACAGCCGAGCCCTCCGCATCGGTTCCAAAGGACCCAAAACAACTGTCTGTGGAGTGTGTTTACTGCAAAGCTGATGCCACTGTCTCTGCATGTGTGCGCGTAAACCTTTAGCCGAGTGGTGCAGATATTTTAGCTCAAACCTTTACCGTTGTGCTCCGATCGGGGCATATTTGCGCGCCACGGGATTGGGCGGAAGAGCGGACGTAGCCCGCCCCGCATCGGCTTCCGTAGCCCGTTGACCCCGTGACCATAAACTATTGCCTATCTCGCTCTTGTGGCCAAATTTTCGGGTAGCTACTCGCAGTTTCGAGCTCCACGTGAAGCAGTAAAGATGTGTGACAGCCGAGCTCTACACAGGGGTCTCAAAGGATCCAAAACAACGGTCAAGGGTTAAACTAAGCCTGCGGAGTGTGTTTACTGCAAAGCTGATGCCACTGTCTCTGCGTGTGTGCGCGTAAACCTTTGGCCGAGTGGTGCAGATATTTTAGCTTAACAAAGTTGCCGTTGTGCTCCGATCGGGGCATATTGGCGCGCCTCGGGATTGGGCGGAAGGGCGGAGGTAGCCTGCCCCGCATCGGCTTCCGTAGGCCGTTGACCCCGTGACCTTAAACTACTGTCTCTCTCGCTCTTGTGGCCGAATTTTCGTGTAGCTACTCGCAGTTTCGAGCTCCGCGTGAAGCAGTAAAGATGTGTGACAGCCGAGCTCTCCGCATCGGTTCCAAAGGACCCAAAACAACTGTCTGTGGAGTGTATTTACTGCAAAGCTGATGCCACTGTCTCTGCGTGTGTGCGCGTAAAATTTAAGCCCAGTGGTGCAGATATTTTAGCTTAACAAAGTTGCCATTGTGCTCCGATCGGGGCATATTTGCGCGCCTCGGGATTGGGCGGAAGGGCGGACGTAGCCCGCTCCGCATCGGCTTCCGTAGGCCGTTGACCCCGTGACCTTAAACTATTGTCTCTCTCGCTCTTGTTGCCGAATTTTCGTGTAGCTACTCTCAGTTTCGAGCTCCGCGTGAAGCCCAAAAGATGTGTGAAAACCGAGCTCTCCGCATGGGTCCCAAAGGACCTCAAACAATGGTCAAGGGTTAAACTAAGTCTGTGGAGTGTGTTTACTGCAAAGCTGATGCCACTGTCTCTGCGTGTGTGCGCGTAAACCTTTGGCCGAGTGGTGCAGATATTTTAGCTCAACCCTTTCCGGTTGTGCTCCGATCAAGGCATATTTGCGCGCCTCGGGATTGGGCGGAAGGGCCGACGTAGCCCGCCCCGCATCGGCTTCCGTAGGCCGTTGACCCCGTAACCTTAAACGTTTGCCTCTCTCCCTCTTGTTGCCGAATGTTCGGGTAGCTACTCGCAGTTTCGAGCTCCGCGTGAAGCCATAAAGATGTGTGACAGCCGAGCTCTCCGCATGGGTCCCAAAGGACCTCAAACAACGGTCAAGGGTTAAACTAAGCCTGTGGAGTGTGTTTACTGCAAAGCTGATGCCACTGTCTCTGCATGTGTGCGCGTTAACCTTTAGCCGAGTGGTGCAGATATTTTAGCTCAAAACTTTACAGTTGTGCTCCGATCGGGGCATATTTGCGCGCCACGGGATTGGGCGGAAGAGCGGACGTAGCCCGCCCCGCATCGGCTTCCATAGGCCGTTGACCCCGTAACCTTAAACTATTGTCTCTCTCGCTCTTGTGGCCGAATTTGCGGGTACCTACTCGCAGTTTCGAGCTCCGCGTGAAGCAGTAAAGATGTGTGACAGCCGAGCTTTCCGCATGGGTCCCAAAGGACCCAAAACAACGGTCAATGGTTAAACTAAGCCTGTGGGGTGTGTTTACTGCAAAGCTGATGCCACTGTCTCTGCATGTGTGCGCGTAAACCTTTAACCGAGTGGTGCAGATATTTTAGCTCAAAACTTTACAGTTGTGCTCCGATCGGGGCATATTTGTGCGCCACGGGATTGGGCGGAAGAGCGGACGTAGCCCGCCCCGCATCGGCTTCCGTAGGCCGTTGACCCCGTAACCTTAAACTATTGTCTCTCTCGCTCTTGTGGCCGAATTTGCGGGTACCTACTCGCAGTTTCGAGCTCCGCGTGAAACAGTAAAGATGTGTGACAGCCGAGCTTTCCGCATGGGTCCCAAAGGACCCAAAACAACGGTCAAGGGTTAAACTAAGCCTGTGGAGTGTGTTTACTGCAAAGCTGATGCCACTGTCTCTGCGTGTATCCGCGTAAACCTTTAGCCGAGTGGTGCAGATATTTTAGCTTAACAAAGTTGCCGTTGTGCTCCGATCGGGGCATATTTGCGCGCCTCGGGATTGGGCGGAAGGGCGGACGTAGCCCGCCCCGCATCGGCTTCCGTAGGCCGTTGACCCCGTGACCTTAAACTATTGTCTCTCTCGCTCTTGTTGCCGAATTTTCGTGTAGCTACTCGCAGTTTCGAGCTCCGCGTGAAGCCATAAAGATGTGTGACAGCCGAGCTCTCCGCATGGGTCCCAAAGGACCTCAAACAATGGTCAATGGTTGAACTAAGCCTGTGGAGTGTGTTTACTGCAAAGCTGATGCCACTATCTCTGCGTGTGTGCGGGTAAACCTTTTGCCGAGTGGTGCAGATATTTTAGTTCAACCCTTTGCGGTTGTGCTCCGATCGGGGCATATTTGCCTGCCTCGGGATTGGGCGGAAGGGCGGACGTAGCCCGCCCCGCATCGTCTTCCGTAGGCCGTTGATCCCGTGACCTTAAACTATTGTCTCTCTCGCTCTTGTGGCCGAATTTTCGGGTAGCTACTTGCAGTTTCGAGCTCCGCGTGAAGCAGTAAAGATGTGTGACAGCCGAGCCCTCCGCATCGGTTCCAAAGGACCCCAAAAAACTGTCTGTGGAGTGTATTTACTGCAAAGCTGATGCCACTGTCTCTGCGTGTGTGCGCGTAAACCTTTAGCCGAGTGGTGCAGATATTTTAGCTCAAACCTTTACCGTTGTGCTCCGATCGGGGCATATTTGCGCGCCTCGGGATTGGGCGGAGGGGCGGACGTAGCCCGCCCCGCATCGGCTTCCGTAGGCCGTTGACCCCGTGGCCTTAAACTATTGTCTCTCTCGCTCTTGTTGCCGAATTTTCGGGTAGCTACTCGCAGTTTCGAGCTCCGCGTGAAGCAGTAAAGATGTGTGTGACAGCCGAGCTCTCCGCATGGGTCCCAAAGGACCCAAAACAACCGTCTCTGGAGTGTATTTACTGCAAAGCTGATGCCACTGTCTCTGCGTGTGTGCGCGTAAACCTTTAGCCGAGTGGTGCAGATATTTTAGCTCAACCCTTTGCGGTTGTGCTCCGATCGGGGCATATTTGCGCGCCTCGGGATTGGGCGGAGGGGCGGACGTAGCCCGCCCCGCATCGGCTTCCGTAGGCCGTTGACCCCGTGGCCTTAAACTATTGTCTCTCTCGCTCTTGTTGCCGAATTTTCGGGTAGCTACTCGCAGTTTCGAGCTCCGCGTGAAGCAGTAAAGATGTGTGTGACAGCCGAGCTCTCCGCATGGGTCCCAAAGGACCCAAAACAACCGTCTCTGGAGTGTATTTACTGCAAAGCTGATGCCACTGTCTCTGCGTGTGTGCGCGTAAACCTTTAGCCGAGTGGTGCAGATATTTTAGCTCAACCCTTTGCGGTTGTGCTCCGATCGGGGCATATTTGCGCGCCTCGGGATTGGGCGGAGGGCGGACGTAGCCCGCCCCGCATCGGCTTCCGTAGGCCGTTGACCCCGTGGCCTTAAACTATTGTCTCTCTCGCTCTTGTTGCCGAATTTTCGGGTAGCTACTCGCAGTTTCGAGCTCCGCGTGAAGCAGTAAAGATGTGTGTGACAGCCGAGCTCTCCGCATGGGTCCCAAAGGACCCAAAACAACCGTCTGTGGAGTGTATTTACTGCAAAGCTGATGCCACTGTCTCTGCGTGTGTGCGCGTAAACCTTTAGCCGAGTGGTGCAGATATTTTAGCTCAACCCTTTGCGGTTGTGCTCCGATCGGGGCATATTTGCGCGCCTCGGGATTGGGCGGAGGGGCGGACGTAGCCCGCCCCGCATCGGCTTCCGTAGGCCGTTGACCCCGTGACCTTAAACTATTGTCTCTCTCGCTCTTGTTGCCGAATTTTCGGGTAGCTACTCGCAGTTTCGAGCTCCGCGTGAAGCAGTTAAGATGTGTGTGACAGCCGAGCTCTCCGCATGGGTCCCAAAGGACCCAAAACAACCGTCTGTGGAGTGTATTTACTGCAAAGCTGATGCCACTGTCTCTGCGTGTGTGCGCGTAAACCTTTGGCCGAGTGGTGCAGATATTTTAGCTCAACCCTTTACCGTTGTGCCCCGATCGGGGCATATTTGCGCGCCTCGGGATTGGGCGAAGGGGTGGACGTAGCCCGCCCCGCATCGGCTTCCGTAGGCCGTTGACCCCGTGACCTTAAACTATTGTCTCTCTCGCTCTTGTGGCCGAATTTTCGGGTAGCGACTCGCAGTTTCGAGCTCCGCGTGAAGCAGCAAAGATGTGTGACAGCCGAGCTCTCCGCATCGGTTCCAAAGGACCCAAAACAACTGTCTGTGGAGTGTATTTACTGCAAAGCTGATGCCACTGTCTCTGCGTGTGTGCGCGTAAACCTTTGGCCGAGTGGTGCAGATATTTTAGCTTAACAACCGTTTGCGGTTGTGCTCCGAGCGGGGCATATTTGCCCGCCTCGGATTGGGCGGAGGGGCGGACGTAGCCCGCCCCGCATCGGCTTCCGTGGGCCGTTGACCCCGTGACCTTAAACTATTGTCTCTCTCGCTCTTGTGGCCGAATTTTCGGGTAGCGACTCGCAGTTTCGAGCTCCGCGTGAAGCAGCAAAGATGTGTGACAGCCGAGCTCTCCGCATCGGTTCCAAAGGACCCAAAACAACTGTCTGTGGAGTGTATTTACTGCAAAGCTGATGCCACTGTCTCTGCGTGTGTGCGCGTAAACCTTTGGCCGAGGGGTGCAGATATTTTAGCTTAACAACCGTTTCCGGTTGTGCTCCGAGCGGGGCATATTTGTCCGCCTCGGGATTGGGCGGAGGGGCGGACGTAGCCCGCCCCGCATCGGCTTCCGTGGGCCGTTGACCCCGTGACCTTAAACTATTGTCTCTCTCGCTCTTGTGGCCGAATTTTCGGGTAGCGACTCACAGTTTCGAGCTCCGCGTGAAGCAGCAAAGATGTGTGACAGCCGAGCTCTCCGCATCGGTTCCAACAAAGGACCCAAAACAACTGTCTGTGGAGTGCATTTACTGCAAAGCTGATGCCACTGTCTCTGCGTGTGTGCGCGTAAACCTTTGGCCGAGTGGTGCAGATATTTTAGCTTAACAACCGTTTGCGGTTGTGCTCCGAGCGGGGCCTATTTGCCCGCCTCGGGATTGGGCGGAGGGGCGGACGTAGCCCGCCCCGCATCGGCTTCCGTGGGCCGTTGACCCCGTGACCTTAAACTATTGTCTCTCTCGCTCTTGTGGCCGAATTTTCGGGTAGCGACTCGCAGTTTCGAGCTCCGCGTGAAGCAGCAAAGATGTGTGACAGCCGAGCTCTCTGCATCGGTTCCAACAAAGGACCCAAAACAACTGTCTGTGGAGTGCATTTACTGCAAAGCTGATGCCACTGTCTCTGCGTGTGTGCGCGTAAACCTTTGGCCGAGTGGTGCAGATATTTTAGCTTAACAACCGTTTGCGGTTGTGCTCCGAGCGGGGCATATTTGCCCGCCTCGGGATTGGGCGGAGGGCGGACGTAGCCCGCCCCGCATCGGCTTCCGTGGGCCGTTGACCCCGTGACCTTAAACTATTGTCTCTCTCGCTCTTGTGGCCGAATTTTCGGGTAGCGACTCGCAGTTTCGAGCTCCGCGTGAAGCAGCAAAGATGTGTGACAGCCGAGCTCTCCGCATCGGTTCCAACAAAGGACCCAAAACAACTGTCTGTGGAGTGCATTTACTGCAAAGCTGATGCCACTGTCTCTGCGTGTGTGCGCGTAAACCTTTGGCCGAGTGGTGCAGATATTTTAGCTTAACAACCGTTTGCGGTTGTGCTCCGAGCGGGGCATATTTGCCCGCCTCGGGATTGGGCGGAGGGGCGGACGTAGCCCGCCCCGCATCGGCTTCCGTGGGCCGTTGACCCCGTGACCTTAAACTATTGTCTCTCTCGCTCTTGTGGCCGAATTTTCGGGCAGCGACTCGCAGTTTCGAGCTCCGCGTGAAGCAGCAAAGATGTGTGACAGCCGAGCTCTCCGCATCGGTTCCAACAAAGGACCCAAAACAACTGTCTGTGGAGTGCATTTACTGCAAAGCTGATGCCACTGTCTCTGCGTGTGTGCGCGTAAACCTTTGGCCGAGTGGTGCAGATATTTTAGCTTAACAACCGTTTGCGGTTGTGCTCCGAGCGGGGCATATTTGCCCGCCGCGGGATTGGGCGGAGGGGCGGACGTAGCCCGCCCCGCATCGGCTTCCGTGGGCCGTTGACCCCGTGACCTTAAACTATTGTCTCTCTCGCTCTTGTGGCCGAATTTTCGGGTAGCGACTCGCAGTTTCGAGCTCCGCGTGAAGCAGCAAAGATGTGTGACAGCCGAGCTCTCCGCATCGGTTCCAACAAAGGACCCAAAACAACTGTCTGTGGAGTGTATTTACTGCAAAGCTGATGCCACTGTCTCTGCGTGTGTGCGCGTAAACCTTTGGCCGAGTGGTGCAGATATTTTAGCTTAACAACCGTTTGCGGTTGTGCTCCGAGCGGGGCATATTTGCCCGCCTCGGGATTGGGCGGAGGGGCGGACGTAGCCCGCCCCGCATCGGCTTCCGTGGGCCGTTGACCCCGTGACCTTAAACTATTGTCTCTCTCGCTCTTGTGGCCGAATTTTCGGGTAGCGACTCGCAGTTTCGAGCTCCGCGTGAAGCAGCAAAGATGTGTGACAGCCGAGCTCTCCGCATCGGTTCCAACAAAGGACCCAAAACAACTGTCTGTGGAGTGCATTTACTGCAAAGCTGATGCCACTGTCTCTGCGTGTGTGCGCGTAAACCTTTGGCCGAGTGGTGCAGATATTTTAGCTTAACAACCGTTTGCGGTTGTGCTCCGAGCGGGGCATATTTGCCCGCCTCGGGATTGGGCGGAGGGCGGACGTAGCCCGCCCCGCATCGGCTTCCGTGGGCCGTTGACCCCGTGACCTTAAACTATTGTCTCTCTCGCTCTTGTGGCCGAATTTTCGGGTAGCGACTCGCAGTTTCGAGCTCCGCGTGAAGCAGCAAAGATGTGTGACAGCCGAGCTCTCCGCATCGGTTCCAACAAAGGACCCAAAACAACTGTCTGTGGAGTGTATTTACTGCAAAGCTGATGCCACTGTCTCTGCGTGTGTGCGCGTAAACCTTTGGCCGAGTGGTGCAGATATTTTAGCTTAACAACCGTTTGCGGTTGTGCTCCGAGCGGGGCATATTTGCCCGCCTCGGGATTGGGCGGAGGGGCGGACGTAGCCCGCCCCGCATCGGCTTCCGTGGGCCGTTGGCCCCGTGACCTTAAACTATTGTCTCTCTCGCTCTTGTGGCCGAATTTTCGGGTAGCGACTCGCAGTTTCGAGCTCCGCGTGAAGCAGCAAAGATGTGTGACAGCCGAGCTCTCCGCATCGGTTCCAACAAAGGACCCAAAACAACTGTCTGTGGAGTGTATTTACTGCAAAGCTGATGCCACTGTCTCTGCGTGTGTGCGCGTAAACCTTTGGCCGAGTGGTGCAGATATTTTAGCTTAACAACCGTTTGCGGTTGTGCTCCGAGCGGGGCATATTTGCCCGCCTCGGGATTGGGCGGAGGGGCGGACGTAGCCCGCCCCGCATCGGCTTCCGTGGGCCGTTGGCCCCGTGACCTTAAACTATTGTCTCTCTCGCTCTTGTGGCCGAATTTTCGGGTAGCGACTCGCAGTTTCGAGCTCCGCGTGAAGCAGCAAAGATGTGTGACAGCCGAGCTCTCCGCATCGGTTCCAACAAAGGACCCAAAACAACTGTCTGTGGAGTGCATTTACTGCAAAGCTGATGCCACTGTCTCTGCGTGTGTGCGCGTAAACCTTTGGCCGAGTGGTGCAGATATTTTAGCTTAACAACCGTTTGCGGTTGTGCTCCGAGCGGGGCATATTTGCCCGCCTCGGGATTGGGCGGAGGGGCGGACGTAGCCCGCCCCGCATCGGCTTCCGTGGGCCGTTGACCCCGTGACCTTAAACTATTGTCTCTCTCGCTCTTGTTGCCGAATTTTCGGGCAGCGACTCGCAGTTTCGAGCTCCGCGTGAAGCAGCAAAGATGTGTGACAGCCGAGCTCTCCGCATCGGTTCCAACAAAGGACCCAAAACAACTGTCTGTGGAGTGTATTTACTGCAAAGCTGATGCCACTGTCTCTGCGTGTGTGCGCGTAAACCTTTGGCCGAGTGGTGCAGATATTTTAGCTTAACAACCGTTTGCGGTTGTGCTCCGAGCGGGGCATATTTGCGCGCCTCGGGATTGGGCGGAGGGGCGGACGTAGCCCGCCCCGCATCGGCTTCCGTGGGCCGTTGACCCCGTGACCTTAAACTATTGTCTCTCTCGCTCTTGTGGCCGAATTTTCGGGTAGCGACTCGCAGTTTCGAGCTCCGCGTGAAGCAGCAAAGATGTGTGACAGCCGAGCTCTCCGCATCGGTTCCAAAGGACCCAAAACAACTGTCTGTGGAGTGTATTTACTGCAAAGCTGATGCCACTGTCTCTGCGTGTGTGCGCGTAAACCTTTGGCCGAGTGGTGCAGATATTTTAGCTTAACAACCGTTTGCGGTTGTGCTCCGAGCGGGGCATATTTGCGCGCCTCGGGATTGGGCGGAGTCGCGGACGTAGCCCGCCCCGCATCGGCTTCCGTGGGCCGTTGACCCCGTGACCTTAAACTATTGTCTCTCTCGCTCTTGTGGCCGAATTTTCGGGTAGCGACTCGCAGTTTCGAGCTCCGCGTGAAGCAGCAAAGATGTGTGACAGCCGAGCTCTCCGCATCGGTTCCAACAAAGGACCCAAAACAACTGTCTGTGGAGTGCATTTACTGCAAAGCTGATGCCACTGTCTCTGCGTGTGTGCGCGTAAACCTTTGGCCGAGTGGTGCAGATATTTTAGCTTAACAACCGTTTGCGGTTGTGCTCCGAGCGGGGCATATTTGCCCGCCTCGGGATTGGGCGGAGGGCGGACGTAGCCCGCCCCGCATCGGCTTCCGTGGGCCGTTGACCCCGTGACCTTAAACTATTGTCTCTCTCGCTCTTGTGGCCGAATTTTCGGGTAGCGACTCGCAGTTTCGAGCTCCGCGTGAAGCAGCAAAGATGTGTGACAGCCGAGCTCTCCGCATCGGTTCCAACAAAGGACCCAAAACAACTGTCTGTGGAGTGCATTTACTGCAAAGCTGATGCCACTGTCTCTGCGTGTGTGCGCGTAAACCTTTGGCCGAGTGGTGCAGATATTTTAGCTTAACAACCGTTTGCGATTGTGCTCCGAGCGGGGCATATTTGCCCGCCTCGGGATTGGGCGGAGGGGCGGACGTAGCCCGCCCCGCATCGGCTTCCGTGGGCCGTTGACCCCGTGACCTTAAACTATTGTCTCTCTCGCTCTTGTGGCCGAATTTTCGGGTAGCGACTCGCAGTTTCGAGCTCCGCGTGAAGCAGCAAAGATGTGTGACAGCCGAGCTCTCCGCATCGGTTCCAACAAAGGACCCAAAACAACTGTCTGTGGAGTGCATTTACTGCAAAGCTGATGCCACTGTCTCTGCGTGTGTGCGCGTAAACCTTTGGCCGAGTGGTGCAGATATTTTAGCTTAACAACCGTTTGCGGTTGTGCTCCGAGCGGGGCATATTTGCCCGCCTCGGGATTGGGCGGAGGGCGGACGTAGCCCGCCCCGCATCGGCTTCCGTGGGCCGTTGACCCCGTGACCTTAAACTATTGTCTCTCTCGCTCTTGTGGCCGAATTTTCGGGTAGCGACTCGCAGTTTCGAGCTCCGCGTGAAGCAGCAAAGATGTGTGACAGCCGAGCTCTCCGCATCGGTTCCAACAAAGGACCCAAAACAACTGTCTGTGGAGTGCATTTACTGCAAAGCTGATGCCACTGTCTCTGCGTGTGTGCGCGTAAACCTTTGGCCGAGTGGTGCAGATATTTTAGCTTAACAACCGTTTGCGGTTGTGCTCCGAGCGGGGCATATTTGCCCGCCTCGGGATTGGGCGGAGGGGCGGACGTAGCCCGCCCCGCATCGGCTTCCGTGGGCCGTTGACCCCGTGACCTTAAACTATTGTCTCTCTCGCTCTTGTGGCCGAATTTTCGGGTAGCGACTCGCAGTTTCGAGCTCCGCGTGAAGCAGCAAAGATGTGTGACAGCCGAGCTCTCCGCATCGGTTCCAACAAAGGACCCAAAACAACTGTCTGTGGAGTGCATTTACTGCAAAGCTGATGCCACTGTCTCTGCGTGTGTGCGCGTAAACCTTTGGCCGAGTGGTGCAGATATTTTAGCTTAACAACCGTTTGCGGTTGTGCTCCGAGCGGGGCATATTTGCGCGCCTCGGGATTGGGCGGATTGGCGGACGTAGCCCGCCCCGCATCGGCTTCCGTGGGCCGTTGACCCCGTGACCTTAAACTATTGTCTCTCTCGCTCTTGTGGCCGAATTTTCGGGTAGCGACTCGCAGTTTCGAGCTCCGCGTGAAGCAGCAAAGATGTGTGACAGCCGAGCTCTCCGCATCGGTTCCAACAAAGGACCCAAAACAACTGTCTGTGGAGTGCATTTACTGCAAAGCTGATGCCACTGTCTCTGCGTGTGTGCGCGTAAACCTTTGGCCGAGTGGTGCAGATATTTTAGCTTAACAACCGTTTGCGGTTGTGCTCCGAGCGGGGCATATTTGCGCGCCTCGGGATTGGGCGGAGGGGCGGACGTAGCCCGCCCCGCATCGGCTTCCGTGGGCCGTTGACCCCGTGACCTTAAACTATTGTCTCTCTCGCTCTTGTGGCCGAATTTTCGGGTAGCGACTCGCAGTTTCGAGCTCCGCGTGAAGCAGCAAAGATGTGTGACAGCCGAGCTCTCCGCATCGGTTCCAACAAAGGACCCAAAACAACTGTCTGTGGAGTGCATTTACTGCAAAGCTGATGCCACTGTCTCTGCGTGTGTGCGCGTAAACCTTTGGCCGAGTGGTGCAGATATTTTAGCTTAACAACCGTTTGCGGTTGTGCTCCGAGCGGGGCATATTTGCGCGCCTCGGGATTGGGCGGAGTCGCGGACGTAGCCCGCCCCGCATCGGCTTCCGTGGGCCGTTGACCCCGTGACCTTAAACTATTGTCTCTCTCGCTCTTGTGGCCGAATTTTCGGGTAGCGACTCGCAGTTTCGAGCTCCGCGTGAAGCAGCAAAGATGTGTGACAGCCGAGCTCTCCGCATCGGTTCCAACAAAGGACCCAAAACAACTGTCTGTGGAGTGCATTTACTGCAAAGCTGATGCCACTGTCTCTGCGTGTGTGCGCGTAAACCTTTGGCCGAGTGGTGCAGATATTTTAGCTTAACAACCGTTTGCGGTTGTGCTCCGAGCGGGGCATATTTGCCCGCCTCGGGATTGGGCGGAGGGGCGGACGTAGCCCGCCCCGCATCGGCTTCCGTGGGCCGTTGACCCCGTGACCTTAAACTATTGTCTCTCTCGCTCTTGTGGCCGAATTTTCGGGTAGCGACTCGCAGTTTCGAGCTCCGCGTGAAGCAGCAAAGATGTGTGACAGCCGAGCTCTCCGCATCGGTTCCAACAAAGGACCCAAAACAACTGTCTGTGGAGTGCATTTACTGCAAAGCTGATGCCACTGTCTCTGCGTGTGTGCGCGTAAACCTTTGGCCGAGTGGTGCAGATATTTTAGCTTAACAACCGTTTGCGGTTGTGCTCCGAGCAGGGCATATTTGCCCGCCTCGGGATTGGGCGGAGGGCGGACGTAGCCCGCCCCGCATCGGCTTCCGTGGGCCGTTGACCCCGTGACCTTAAACTATTGTCTCTCTCGCTCTTGTGGCCGAATTTTCGGGTAGCGACTCGCAGTTTCGAGCTCCGCGTGAAGCAGCAAAGATGTGTGACAGCCGAGCTCTCCGCATCGGTTCCAACAAAGGACCCAAAACAACTGTCTGTGGAGTGTATTTACTGCAAAGCTGATGCCACTGTCTCTGCGTGTGTGCGCGTAAACCTTTGGCCGAGTGGTGCAGATATTTTAGCTTAACAACCGTTTGCGGTTGTGCTCCGAGCGGGGCATATTTGCGCGCCTCGGGATTGGGCGGAGGGGCGGACGTAGCCCGCCCCGCATCGGCTTCCGTGGGCCGTTGACCCCGTGACCTTAAACTATTGTCTCTCTCGCTCTTGTGGCCGAATTTTCGGGTAGCGACTCGCAGTTTCGAGCTCCGCGTGAAGCAGCAAAGATGTGTGACAGCCGAGCTCTCCGCATCGGTTCCAAAGGACCCAAAACAACTGTCTGTGGAGTGTATTTACTGCAAAGCTGATGCCACTGTCTCTGCGTGTGTGCGCGTAAACCTTTGGCCGAGTGGTGCAGATATTTTAGCTTAACAACCGTTTGCGGTTGTGCTCCGAGCGGGGCATATTTGCGCGCCTCGGGATTGGGCGGAGGGGCGGACGTAGCCCGCCCCGCATCGGCTTCCGTGGGCCGTTGACCCCGTGACCTTAAACTATTGTCTCTCTCGCTCTTGTGGCCGAATTTTCGGGTAGCGACTCGCAGTTTCGAGCTCCGCGTGAAGCAGCAAAGATGTGTGACAGCCGAGCTCTCCGCATCGGTTCCAACAAAGGACCCAAAACAACTGTCTGTGGAGTGCATTTACTGCAAAGCTGATGCCACTGTCTCTGCGTGTGTGCGCGTAAACCTTTGGCCGAGTGGTGCAGATATTTTAGCTTAACAACCGTTTGCGGTTGTGCTCCGAGCGGGGCATATTTGCCCGCCTCGGGATTGGGCGGAGGGGCGGACGTAGCCCGCCCCGCATCGGCTTCCGTGGGCCGTTGACCCCGTGACCTTAAACTATTGTCTCTCTCGCTCTTGTGGCCGAATTTTCGGGTAGCGACTCGCAGTTTCGAGCTCCGCGTGAAGCAGCAAAGATGTGTGACAGCCGAGCTCTCCGCATCGGTTCCAACAAAGGACCCAAAACAACTGTCTGTGGAGTGCATTTACTGCAAAGCTGATGCCACTGTCTCTGCGTGTGTGCGCGTAAACCTTTGGCCGAGTGGTGCAGATATTTTAGCTTAACAACCGTTTGCGGTTGTGCTCCGAGCGGGGCATATTTGCCCGCCTCGGGATTGGGCGGAGGGGCGGACGTAGCCCGCCCCGCATCGGCTTCCGTGGGCCGTTGACCCCGTGACCTTAAACTATTGTCTCTCTCGCTCTTGTGGCCGAATTTTCGGGTAGCGACTCGCAGTTTCGAGCTCCGCGTGAAGCAGCAAAGATGTGTGACAGCCGAGCTCTCCGCATCGGTTCCAACAAAGGACCCAAAACAACTGTCTGTGGAGTGTATTTACTGCAAAGCTGATGCCACTGTCTCTGCGTGTGTGCGCGTAAACCTTTGGCCGAGTGGTGCAGATATTTTAGCTTAACAACCGTTTGCGGTTGTGCTCCGAGCGGGGCATATTTGCGCGCCTCGGGATTGGGCGGAGGGGCGGACGTAGCCCGCCCCGCATCGGCTTCCGTGGGCCGTTGACCCCGTGACCTTAAACTATTGTCTCTCTCGCTCTTGTGGCCGAATTTTCGGGTAGCGACTCGCAGTTTCGAGCTCCGCGTGAAGCAGCAAAGATGTGTGACAGCCGAGCTCTCCGCATCGGTTCCAACAAAGGACCCAAAACAACTGTCTGTGGAGTGCATTTACTGCAAAGCTGATGCCACTGTCTCTGCGTGTGTGCGCGTAAACCTTTGGCCGAGTGGTGCAGATATTTTAGCTTAACAACCGTTTGCGGTTGTGCTCCGAGCGGGGCATATTTGCCCGCCTCGGGATTGGGCGGAGGGCGGACGTAGCCCGCCCCGCATCGGCTTCCGTGGGCCGTTGACCCCGTGACCTTAAACTATTGTCTCTCTCGCTCTTGTGGCCGAATTTTCGGGTAGCGACTCGCAGTTTCGAGCTCCGCGTGAAGCAGCAAAGATGTGTGACAGCCGAGCTCTCCGCATCGGTTCCAACAAAGGACCCAAAACAACTGTCTGTGGAGTGCATTTACTGCAAAGCTGATGCCACTGTCTCTGCGTGTGTGCGCGTAAACCTTTGGCCGAGTGGTGCAGATATTTTAGCTTAACAACCGTTTGCGGTTGTGCTCCGAGCAGGCCATATTTGCCCGCCTCGGGATTGGGCGGAGGGGCGGACGTAGCCCGCCCCGCATCGGCTTCCGTGGGCCGTTGACCCCGTGACCTTAAACTATTGTCTCTCTCGCTCTTGTGGCCGAATTTTCGGGTAGCGACTCGCAGTTTCGAGCTCCGCGTGAAGCAGCAAAGATGTGTGACAGCCGAGCTCTCCGCATCGGTTCCAACAAAGGACCCAAAACAACTGTCTGTGGAGTGTATTTACTGCAAAGCTGATGCCACTGTCTCTGCGTGTGTGCGCGTAAACCTTTGGCCGAGTGGTGCAGATATTTTAGCTTAACAACCGTTTGCGGTTGTGCTCCGAGCCGGGCATCTTTGCCCGCCTCGGGATTGGGCGGAGGGCGGACGTAGCCCGCCCCGCATCGGCTTCCGTGGGCCGTTGACCCCGTGACCTTAAACTATTGTCTCTCTCGCTCTTGTGGCCGAATTTTCGGGTAGCGACTCGCAGTTTCGAGCTCCGCGTGAAGCAGCAAAGATGTGTGACAGCCGAGCTCTCCGCATCGGTTCCAACAAAGGACCCAAAACAACTGTCTGTGGAGTGCATTTACTGCAAAGCTGATGCCACTGTCTCTGCGTGTGTGCGCGTAAACCTTTGGCCGAGTGGTGCAGATATTTTAGCTTAACAACCGTTTGCGGTTGTGCTCCGAGCAGGGCATATTTGCCCGCCTCGGGATTGGGCGGAGGGCGGACGTAGCCCGCCCCGCATCGGCTTCCGTGGGCCGTTGACCCCGTGACCTTAAACTATTGTCTCTCTCGCTCTTGTGGCCGAATTTTCGGGTAGCGACTCGCAGTTTCGAGCTCCGCGTGAAGCAGCAAAGATGTGTGACAGCCGAGCTCTCCGCATCGGTTCCAACAAAGGACCCAAAACAACTGTCTGTGGAGTGTATTTACTGCAAAGCTGATGCCACTGTCTCTGCGTGTGTGCGCGTAAACCTTTGGCCGAGTGGTGCAGATATTTTAGCTTAACAACCGTTTGCGGTTGTGCTCCGAGCGGGGCATATTTGCGCGCCTCGGGATTGGGCGGAGGGGCGGACGTAGCCCGCCCCGCATCGGCTTCCGTGGGCCGTTGACCCCGTGACCTTAAACTATTGTCTCTCTCGCTCTTGTGGCCGAATTTTCGGGTAGCGACTCGCAGTTTCGAGCTCCGCGTGAAGCAGCAAAGATGTGTGACAGCCGAGCTCTCCGCATCGGTTCCAACAAAGGACCCAAAACAACTGTCTGTGGAGTGCATTTACTGCAAAGCTGATGCCACTGTCTCTGCGTGTGTGCGCGTAAACCTTTGGCCGAGTGGTGCAGATATTTTAGCTTAACAACCGTTTGCGGTTGTGCTCCGAGCAGGGCATATTTGCCCGCCTCGGGATTGGGCGGAGGGGCGGACGTAGCCCGCCCCGCATCGGCTTCCGTGGGCCGTTGACCCCGTGACCTTAAACTATTGTCTCTCTCGCTCTTGTGGCCGAATTTTCGGGTAGCGACTCGCAGTTTCGAGCTCCGCGTGAAGCAGCAAAGATGTGTGACAGCCGAGCTCTCCGCATCGGTTCCAACAAAGGACCCAAAACAACTGTCTGTGGAGTGTATTTACTGCAAAGCTGATGCCACTGTCTCTGCGTGTGTGCGCGTAAACCTTTGGCCGAGTGGTGCAGATATTTTAGCTTAACAACCGTTTGCGGTTGTGCTCCGAGCGGGGCATATTTGCGCGCCTCGGGATTGGGCGGAGGGGCGGACGTAGCCCGCCCCGCATCGGCTTCCGTGGGCCGTTGACCCCGTGACCTTAAACTATTGTCTCTCTCGCTCTTGTGGCCGAATTTTCGGGTAGCGACTCGCAGTTTCGAGCTCCGCGTGAAGCAGCAAAGATGTGTGACAGCCGAGCTCTCCGCATCGGTTCCAACAAAGGACCCAAAACAACTGTCTGTGGAGTGCATTTACTGCAAAGCTGATGCCACTGTCTCTGCGTGTGTGCGCGTAAACCTTTGGCCGAGTGGTGCAGATATTTTAGCTTAACAACCGTTTGCGGTTGTGCTCCGACCAGGGCATATTTGCCCGCCTCGGGATTGGGCGGAGGGGCGGACGTAGCCCGCCCCGCATCGGCTTCCGTGGGCCGTTGACCCCGTGACCTTAAACTATTGTCTCTCTCGCTCTTGTGGCCGAATTTTCGGGTAGCGACTCGCAGTTTCGAGCTCCGCGTGAAGCAGCAAAGATGTGTGACAGCCGAGCTCTCCGCATCGGTTCCAACAAAGGACCCAAAACAACTGTCTGTGGAGTGCATTTACTGCAAAGCTGATGCCACTGTCTCTGCGTGTGTGCGCGTAAACCTTTGGCCGAGTGGTGCAGATATTTTAGCTTAACAACCGTTTGCGGTTGTGCTCCGAGCAGGGCATATTTGCCCGCCTCGGGATTGGGCGGAGGGCGGACGTAGCCCGCCCCGCATCGGCTTCCGTGGGCCGTTGACCCCGTGACCTTAAACTATTGTCTCTCTCGCTCTTGTGGCCGAATTTTCGGGTAGCGACTCGCAGTTTCGAGCTCCGCGTGAAGCAGCAAAGATGTGTGACAGCCGAGCTCTCCGCATCGGTTCCAACAAAGGACCCAAAACAACTGTCTGTGGAGTGCATTTACTGCAAAGCTGATGCCACTGTCTCTGCGTGTGTGCGCGTAAACCTTTGGCCGAGTGGTGCAGATATTTTAGCTTAACAACCGTTTGCGGTTGTGCTCCGAGCGGGGCATATTTGCCCGCCTCGGGATTGGGCGGAGGGGCGGACGTAGCCCGCCCCGCATCGGCTTCCGTGGGCCGTTGACCCCGTGACCTTAAACTATTGTCTCTCTCGCTCTTGTGGCCGAATTTTCGGGTAGCGACTCGCAGTTTCGAGCTCCGCGTGAAGCAGCAAAGATGTGTGACAGCCGAGCTCTCCGCATCGGTTCCAACAAAGGACCCAAAACAACTGTCTGTGGAGTGCATTTACTGCAAAGCTGATGCCACTGTCTCTGCGTGTGTGCGCGTAAACCTTTGGCCGAGTGGTGCAGATATTTTAGCTTAACAACCGTTTGCGGTTGTGCTCCGAGCGGGGCATATTTGCCCGCCTCGGGATTGGGCGGAGGGACGGACGTAGCCCGCCCCGCATCGGCTTCCGTGGGCCGTTGACCCCGTGACCTTAAACTATTGTCTCTCTCGCTCTTGTGGCCGAATTTTCGGGTAGCGACTCGCAGTTTCGAGCTCCGCGTGAAGCAGCAAAGATGTGTGACAGCCGAGCTCTCCGCATCGGTTCCAACAAAGGACCCAAAACAACTGTCTGTGGAGTGCATTTACTGCAAAGCTGATGCCACTGTCTCTGCGTGTGTGCGCGTAAACCTTTGGCCGAGTGGTGCAGATATTTTAGCTTAACAACCGTTTGCGGTTGTGCTCCGAGCGGGGCATATTTGCGCGCCTCGGGATTGGGCGGAGGGGCGGACGTAGCCCGCCCCGCATCGGCTTCCGTGGGCCGTTGACCCCGTGACCTTAAACTATTGTCTCTCTCGCTCTTGTGGCCGAATTTTCGGGTAGCGACTCGCAGTTTCGAGCTCCGCGTGAAGCAGCAAAGATGTGTGACAGCCGAGCTCTCCGCATCGGTTCCAACAAAGGACCCAAAACAACTGTCTGTGGAGTGCATTTACTGCAAAGCTGATGCCACTGTCTCTGCGTGTGTGCGCGTAAACCTTTGGCCGAGTGGTGCAGATATTTTAGCTTAACAACCGTTTGCGGTTGTGCTCCGAGCAGGGCATATTTGCGCGCCTCGGGATTGGGCGGAGGGCGGACGTAGCCCGCCCCGCATCGGCTTCCGTGGGCCGTTGACCCCGTGACCTTAAACTATTGTCTCTCTCGCTCTTGTGGCCGAATTTTCGGGTAGCGACTCGCAGTTTCGAGCTCCGCGTGAAGCAGCAAAGATGTGTGACAGCCGAGCTCTCCGCATCGGTTCCAACAAAGGACCCAAAACAACTGTCTGTGGAGTGCATTTACTGCAAAGCTGATGCCACTGTCTCTGCGTGTGTGCGCGTAAACCTTTGGCCGAGTGGTGCAGATATTTTAGCTTAACAACCGTTTGCGGTTGTGCTCCGAGCAGGGCATATTTGCGCGCCTGGGGATGGGGGGGAGGGCGGGACGTAGCCCGCCCCGCATCGGCTTCCGTGGGCCGTTGACCCCGTGACCTTAAACTATTGTCTCTCTCGCTCTTGTGGCCGAATTTTCGGGTAGCGACTCGCAGTTTCGAGCTCCGCGTGAAGCAGCAAAGATGTGTGACAGCCGAGCTCTCCGCATCGGTTCCAACAAAGGACCCAAAACAACTGTCTGTGGAGTGCATTTACTGCAAAGCTGATGCCACTGTCTCTGCGTGTGTGCGCGTAAACCTTTGGCCGAGTGGTGCAGATATTTTAGCTTAACAACCGTTTGCGGTTGTGCTCCGAGCGGGGCATATTTGCGCGCCTCGGGATTGGGCGGAGGGGCGGACGTAGCCCGCCCCGCATCGGCTTCCGTGGGCCGTTGACCCCGTGACCTTAAACTATTGTCTCTCTCGCTCTTGTGGCCGAATTTTCGGGTAGCGACTCGCAGTTTCGAGCTCCGCGTGAAGCAGCAAAGATGTGTGACAGCCGAGCTCTCCGCATCGGTTCCAACAAAGGACCCAAAACAACTGTCTGTGGAGTGCATTTACTGCAAAGCTGATGCCACTGTCTCTGCGTGTGTGCGCGTAAACCTTTGGCCGAGTGGTGCAGATATTTTAGCTTAACAACCGTTTGCGGTTGTGCTCCGAGCGGGGCATATTTGCCCGCCTCGGGATTGGGCGGAGGGGCGGACGTAGCCCGCCCCGCATCGGCTTCCGTGGGCCGTTGACCCCGTGACCTTAAACTATTGTCTCTCTCGCTCTTGTGGCCGAATTTTCGGGTAGCGACTCGCAGTTTCGAGCTCCGCGTGAAGCAGCAAAGATGTGTGACAGCCGAGCTCTCCGCATCGGTTCCAACAAAGGACCCAAAACAACTGTCTGTGGAGTGCATTTACTGCAAAGCTGATGCCACTGTCTCTGCGTGTGTGCGCGTAAACCTTTGGCCGAGTGGTGCAGATATTTTAGCTTAACAACCGTTTGCGGTTGTGCTCCGAGCGGGGCATATTTGCGCGCCTCGGGATTGGGCGGAGGGGCGGACGTAGCCCGCCCCGCATCGGCTTCCGTGGGCCGTTGACCCCGTGACCTTAAACTATTGTCTCTCTCGCTCTTGTGGCCGAATTTTCGGGTAGCGACTCGCAGTTTCGAGCTCCGCGTGAAGCAGCAAAGATGTGTGACAGCCGAGCTCTCCGCATCGGTTCCAACAAAGGACCCAAAACAACTGTCTGTGGAGTGCATTTACTGCAAAGCTGATGCCACTGTCTCTGCGTGTGTGCGCGTAAACCTTTGGCCGAGTGGTGCAGATATTTTAGCTTAACAACCGTTTGCGGTTGTGCTCCGAGCGGGGCATATTTGCGCGCCTCGGGATTGGGCGGAGGGGCGGACGTAGCCCGCCCCGCATCGGCTTCCGTGGGCCGTTGACCCCGTGACCTTAAACTATTGTCTCTCTCGCTCTTGTGGCCGAATTTTCGGGCAGCGACTCGCAGTTTCGAGCTCCGCGTGAAGCAGCAAAGATGTGTGACAGCCGAGCTCTCCGCATCGGTTCCAACAAAGGACCCAAAACAACTGTCTGTGGAGTGCATTTACTGCAAAGCTGATGCCACTGTCTCTGCGTGTGTGCGCGTAAACCTTTGGCCGAGTGGTGCAGATATTTTAGCTTAACAACCGTTTGCGGTTGTGCTCCGAGCGGGGCATATTTGTCCGCCTCGGGATTGGGCGGAGGGGCGGACGTAGCCCGCCCCGCATCGGCTTCCGTGGGCCGTTGACCCCGTGACCTTAAACTATTGTCTCTCTCGCTCTTGTGGCCGAATTTTCGGGTAGCGACTCGCAGTTTCGAGCTCCGCGTGAAGCAGCAAAGATGTGTGACAGCCGAGCTCTCCGCATCGGTTCCAACAAAGGACCCAAAACAACTGTCTGTGGAGTGCATTTACTGCAAAGCTGATGCCACTGTCTCTGCGTGTGTGCGCGTAAACCTTTGGCCGAGTGGTGCAGATATTTTAGCTTAACAACCGTTTGCGGTTGTGCTCCGAGCGGGGCATATTTGCGCGCCTCGGGATTGGGCGGAAGGGCGGACGTAGCCCGCCCCGAATCGGCTTCCGTAGACCGTTGACCCCGTGACCTTAAACTATTGTCTCTCTCGCTCTTGTGGCCGAATTTTCGGGCATCTACTCGCAGTTTCGAGCCCCGCGTGAAGCAGCAAAGATGTGTGACAGCCGAGCTCTCCGCATCGGTTCCAACAAAGGACCCAAAACAACTGTCTGTGGAGTGCATTTACTGCAAAGCTGATGCCACTGTCTCTGCGTGTGCGCGCGTAAACCTTTGGCCGAGTGGTGCAGATATTTTAGCTTAACAACCGTTTGCGGTTGTGCTCCGAGCGGGGCATATTTGCGCGCCTCGGGATTGGGCGGAGGGGCGGACGTAGCCCGCCCCGCATCGGCTTCCGTGGGCCGTTGACCCCGTGACCTTAAACTATTGTCTCTCTCGCTCTTGTGGCCGAATTTTCGGGCAGCGACTCGCAGTTTCGAGCTCCGCGTGAAGCAGCAAAGATGTGTGACAGCCGAGCTCTCCGCATCGGTTCCAACAAAGGACCCAAAACAACTGTCTGTGGAGTGCATTTACTGCAAAGCTGATGCCACTGTCTCTGCGTGTGTGCGCGTAAACCTTTGGCCGAGTGGTGCAGATATTTTAGCTTAACAACCGTTTGCGGTTGTGCTCCGAGCGGGGCATATTTGCGCGCCTCGGGATTGGGCGGAGGGGCGGACGTAGCCCGCCCCGAATCGGCTTCCGTAGACCGTTGACCCCGTGACCTTAAACTATTGTCTCTCTCGCTCTTGTGGCCGAATTTTCGGGCATCTACTCGCAGTTTCGAGCCCCGCGTGAAGCAGCAAAGATGTGTGACAGCCGAGCTCTCCGCATCGGTTCCAACAAAGGACCCAAAACAACTGTCTGTGGAGTGCATTTACTGCAAAGCTGATGCCACTGTCTCTGCGTGTGTGCGCGTAAACCTTTGGCCGAGTGGTGCAGATATTTTAGCTTAACAACCGTTTGCGGTTGTGCTCCGAGCGGGGCATATTTGCGCGCCTCGGGATTGGGCGGAGGGGCGGACGTAGCCCGCCCCGCATCGGCTTCCGTAGACCGTTGACCCCGTGACCTTAAACTATTGTCTCTCTCGCTCTTGTGGCCGAATTTTCGGGCATCTACTCGCAGTTTCGAGCCCCGCGTGAAGCAGCAAAGATGTGTGACAGCCGAGCTCTCCGCATCGGTTCCAACAAAGGACCCAAAACAACTGTCTGTGGAGTGCATTTACTGCAAAGCTGATGCCCCTGTCTCTGCGTGTGTGCGCGTAAACCTTTGGCCGAGTGGTGCAGATATTTTAGCTTAACAACCGTTTGCGGTTGTGCTCCGAGCGGGGCATATTTGCGCGCCTCGGGATTGGGCGGAGGGGCGGACGTAGCCCGCCCCGCATCGGCTAATCGGTAGGCCGTTGACCCCGTGACCTTAAACTATTGTCTCTCTCGCTCTTGTGGCCGAATTTTCGGGCAGCTACTCGCAGTTTCGAGCCCCGCGTGAAGCAGTAAAGATGTGTGACAGCCGAGCTCTCCGCATCGGCTCCAACAAAGGACCCAAAACAACTGTCTGTGGAGTGCATTTACTGCAAAGCTGATGCCACTGTCTCTGCGTGTGTGCGCGTAAACCTTTGGCCGAGTGGTGCAGATATTTTAGCTTAACAACCGTTTGCGGTTGTGCTCCGAGCGGGGCATATTTGCGCGCCTCGCGACTGGGCGGAGGGGCGGACGAAGCCCGCCCCGCATCGGCTTCCGTAGGCCGTTGACCACGTGACCATAAACTATTGTCTCTCTCGCTCTTGTGGCCGAATTTTCGGGCAGCTACTCGCAGTTTCGAGCCCCGCGTGAAGCAGTAAAGATGTGTGACAGCCGAGCTCTCCGCATCGGTTCCAACAAAGGACCCAAAACAACTGTCTGTGGAGTGCATTTACTGCAAAGCTGATGCCACTGTCTCTGCGTGTGTGCGCGTAAACCTTTGGCCGAGTGGTGCAGATATTTTAGCTCAACCCTTTACCGTTGTGCTCCGAGCGGGGCATATTTGCGCGCCTCGCGACTGGGCGGAGGGGCGGACGTAGCCCGCCCCGCATCGGCTAATCCGTAGGCCGTTGACCCCGTGACCTTAAACTATTGTCTCTCTCGCTCTTGTGGCCGAATTTTCGGGCAGCTACTCGCAGTTTCGAGCCCCGCGTGAAGCAGTAAAGATGTGTGACAGCCGAGCTCTCCGCATCGGTTCCAACAAAGGACCCAAAACAACTGTCTGTGGAGTGCATTTACTGCAAAGCTGATGCCACTGTCTCTGCGTGTGTGCGCGTAAACCTTTGGCCGAGTGGTGCAGATATTTTAGCTCAACCCTTTACCGTTGTGCTCCGAGCGGGGCATATTTGCGCGCCTCGCGACTGGGCGGAGGGGCGGACGTAGCCCGCCCCGCATCGGCTAATCCGTAGGCCGTTGACCCCGTGACCTTAAACTATTGTCTCTCTCGCTCTTGTGGCCGAATTTTCGGGCAGCTACTCGCAGTTTCGAGCCCCGCGTGAAGCAGTAAAGATGTGTGACAGCCGAGCTCTCCGCATCGGTTCCAACAAAGGACCCAAAACAACTGTCTGTGGAGTGCATTTACTGCAAAGCTGATGCCACTGTCTCTGCGTGTGTGCGCGTAAACCTTTGGCCGAGTGGTGCAGATATTTTAGCTCAACCCTTTACCGTTGTGCTCCGAGCGGGGCATATTTGCGCGCCTCGCGACTGGGCGGAGGGGTGGACGTAGCCCGCCCCGCATCGGCTTCCGTAGGCCGTTGACCCCGTGACCTTAAACTATTGTCTCTCTCGCTCTTGTGGCCGAATTTTCGGGCAGCGACTCGCAGTTTCGAGCCCCGCGTGAAGCAGTAAAGGTGTGTGACAGCCGAGCTCTCCGCATCGGTTCCAACAAAGGACCCAAAACAACTGTCTGTGGAGTGCATTTACTGCAAAGCTGATGCCACTGTCTCTGCGTGTGTGCGCGTAAACCTTAGGCCGAGTGGTGCAGATATTTTAGCTCAACCCTTTACCGTTGTGCTCCGAGCGGGGCATATTTGCGCGCCTCGCGACTGGGCGGAGGGGTGGACGTAGCCCGCCCCGCATCGGCTTCCGTAGGCCGTTGACCCCGTGACCTTAAACTATTGTCTCTCTCGCTCTTGTGGCCGAATTTTCGGGCAGCTACTCGCAGTTTCGAGCCCCGCGTGAAGCAGTAAAGATGTGTGACAGCCGAGCTCTCCGCATCGGTTCCAACAAAGGACCCAAAACAACTGTCTGTGGAGTGCATTTACTGCAAAGCTGATGCCACTGTCTCTGCGTGTGTGCGCGTAAACCTTTGGCCGAGTGGTGCAGATATTTTAGCTCAACCCTTTACCGGTGTGCTCCGAGTGGGGCATATTTGCGCGCCTCGGGACTGGGCGGAGGGGTGGATGTAGCCCGCCCCGCATTGGCTTCCGTAGGCCGTTGACCCCGTGACCTTAAACTATTGTCTCTCTCGCTCTTGTGGCCGAATTTTCGGGCAGCTACTCGCAGTTTCGAGCCCCGCGTGAAGCAGTAAAGGTGTGTGACAGCCGAGCTCTCCGCATCGGTTCCAACAAAGGACCCAAAACAACTGTCTGTGGAGTGCATTTACTGCAAAGCTGATGCCACTGTCTCTGCGTGTGTGCGCGTAAACCTTTGGCCGAGTGGTGCAGATATTTTAGCTCAACCCTTTACCGGTGTGCTCCGAGCGGGGCATATTTGCGCGCCTCGGGACTGGGCGGAGGGGTGGACGTAGCCCGCCCCGCATCGGCTTCCGTAGGCCGTTGACCCCGTGACCTTAAACTATTGTCTCTCTCGCTCTTGTGGCCGAATTTTCGGGCAGCTACTCGCAGTTTCGAGCCCCGCGTGAAGCAGTTAAGGTGTGTGACAGCCGAGCTCTCCGCATCGGTTCCAACAAAGGGCCCAAAACAACTGTCTGTGGAGTGCATTTACTGCAAAGCTGATGCCACTGTCTCTGCGTGTGTGCGCGGAAACCTTTGGCCGAGTGGTGCAGATATTTTAGCTCAACCCTTTACCGTTGTGCTCCGAGCGGGGCATATTTGCGCGCCTCGCGACTGGGCGGAGGGGTGGACGTAGCCCGCCCCGCATCGGCTTCCGTAGGCCGTTGACCCCGTGACCTTAAACTATTGTCTCTCTCGCTCTTGTGGCCGAATTTTCGGGCAGCTACTCGCAGTTTCGAGCCCCGCGTGAAGCAGTAAAGATGTGTGACAGCCGAGCTCTCCGCATCGGTTCCAACAAAGGACCCAAAACAACTGTCTGTGGAGTGCATTAACTGCAAAGCTGATGCCACTGTCTCTGCGTGTGTGCGCGTAAACCTTTGGCCGAGTGGTGCAGATATTTTAGCTCAACCCTTTACCGTTGTGCTCCGAGCGGGGCATATTTGCGCGCCTCGCGACTGGGCGGAGGGGTGGACGTAGCCCGCCCCGCATCGGCTTCCGTAGGCCGTTGACCCCGTGACCTTAAACTATTGTCTCTCTCGCTCTTGTGGCCGAATTTTCGGGCAGCTACTCGCAGTTTCGAGCCCCGCGTGAAGCAGTAAAGATGTGTGACAGCCGAGCTCTCCGCATCGGTTCCAACAAAGGACCCAAAACAACTGTCTGTGGAGTGCATTTACTGCAAAGCTGATGCCACTGTCTCTGCGTGTGTGCGCGTAAACCTTTGGCCGAGTGGTGCAGATATTTTAGCTCAACCCTTTACCGCAGATATTTTAGCTCAACCCTTTACCGTTGTGCCCCGATCGGGGCATATTTGCGCGCCTCGCGACTGGGCGGAGGGGCGGACGAAGCCCGCCCCGCATCGGCTTCCGTAGGCCGTTGACCACGTGACCATAAACTATTGTCTCTCTCGCTCTTGTGGCCGAATTTTCGGGCAGCTACTCGCAGTTTCGAGCCCCGCGTGAAGCAGTAAAGATGTGTGACAGCCGAGCTCTCCGCATCGGTTCCAACAAAGGACCCAAAACAACTGTCTGTGGAGTGTGTTTACTGCAAAGCTGATGCCACTGTCTCTGCGTGTGTGCGCGTAAACCTTTAGGTGAGTGGTGCAGATATTTTAGCTCAACCCTTTGCGGTTGTGCTACGAGCGGGGCATATTTGCGCGCCTCGGGATTGGGCGGAAGGGCGGACGTAGCCCGCCCCGCATCGGCTTCCGTAGGCCGTTGACCCCGTGACCTTAAACTATTGTCTCTCTCGCTCTTGTGGCCGAATTTTCGGGTAGCTACTCGCAGTTTCGAGCTCTGCGTGAAGCAGTAAAGATGTGTGACAGCCGAGCTCTCCGCATGGGTCCCAAAGGACCTCAAACAATGGTCAAGGGTTAAACTAAGTCTGTGGAGTGTGTTTACTGCAAAGCTGATGCCACTGTCTCTGCGTGTGTGCGCGTAAACCTTTAGCCGAGTGGTGCAGATATTTTAGCTCAACCCTTTGCGGTTGTGCTCCGATCGGGGCATATTTGCGCGCCTCGGGATTGGGCGGAAGGGCGGACGTAGCCCGCCCCGCATCGGCTTCCGTAGGCCGTTGACCCCGTGACCTTAAACTATTGTCTCTCTCGCTCTTGGGGCCGAATTTTTGATTGGCTACTCGCAGTTTCGAGCCCCGCGTGAAACAGTAAAGATGTGTGACAGCCGAGCTCTCCGCATGGGTCCAAAAGGACCCAAACAACGGTCAATGGTTTAACTAAGCCTGTGGAGTGTGTTTACTGCAAAGTTTTTTTGAGTATCCATCGAATATGGAAAATTTTGCCATTTTTAACACATGTACGAGAATCTGCAGCTTGTTTTAGTGGAACTGTAAATTTATGACAGATTTTGAAGTTTTTATGGAAAAATCTAACCTTTTTAAAAGAAAAATCAAGTAGGGGTGAATAATTGTATTTTTTATGGTTTTCTGAATAACAACATGGGGTTTAAGGCCGTTTGAATTTTCCTCGCGGAAATAGTTTGGCTTCTCATATATTTCAAGTTTTATATTTTTGTTATATTGACGGAAGCGCACGGGAGTGTTTCAATTTGTTAGAGGCAGAATTTTGTCTGAAAAATGGCATCCTGCTGGAACGACTAACTAAAAGTGCGCAAAATTAAAAACTCCCAGACAGCCGGAAATGACATTTCCAAAGCTTGTAACCAGAAAAAAGTAGTATTTATTTTCAGCTTTCTTCTTTCGCTTTAAAATTTTTGCTACATAATATTACCCTTACCGAGAATTGGCATGCATGCATTGTGCATTCAGTAATCTGTTCGACCAAAAAACTATCAAAGCGGATCGCCATCATAAGCTAGCTACGAGACTAGAGAAAATTAAAAAAATCTGACCCCTCAGACAGCCGGAAATGGCATTTCCAAGACTGGTAACTAGAAATGAAGCAGTCGTTATTTAGGAAAGTTCACTTCAATAAACAAATAGACCGGCAGCCCAGGGCCTTGGGGGTAGATGAACTAGGTACCAATAACGAAGTATATCAGCATGAAGCGAGTCACCTGGGATGTTCAGATATGTGATTCTGCCGTGCACCATCCGTTGCTAGTAGGTCTGGCAGCCATGTTTCAAAATGGTGGCCATGGTTTAGTAGGCATCATTATGTTTGATAACAAAACTTTGATAGAACATTCTATCAAAACGTGAAAGTGTAAGTGTCATATGAAACACAATTAAATTTCCTATCAAATGATACCATATGTGATCGGTGTTGTGCTGAATAAAATAACTTTTGGGGCAAAAAATGTAATTTTCAGCCAATTTTTCCCGAAATTTAGATTACATTAATTTACATATTTCTTCATATTTTGTACAAATCTTAAGATAATATATTGGAACTTTACTTAAAATGTTTCCTATACATAAGTACAATTGTGTCATAATAACAAGGTTATTGCTTTTTAGAAACGAAAGTTACAGTCTTTCAAAGTTAACAATTTGAAATTTCAGGAAATAGAATTTTGTACCTAAAATAGTATTTCGCCCTGATCTCACTTCGCATCAGCTCAAATAGCACAATTAGGCCCAAATAAAACCAATATTGTACACTTTGTGTTCTAAACATAACATTCAGGACTGTGATTACAAGATTACATGCTTGTGTTGATTTTCAGACATCTTGTATCAAATCCAAGATGGCCGCCATCGGTCAATTTTAACACTTTTGGCCCATTTTTCTTGAATTCCAGCATTTAATGCTCATTTTCTCTGCGATATTTGGTAAAATGGAACCAGAAGATACAACCCAGGACATGGGCACTCTTTTTTAAACACAAAGCTTGTAAAACAAGATGGCGGCTAGGGGTCAATGTACTATTTTCTCCTTATATCTATCTTTGATTCAGAATTTTCGAACAAGAAAGAAATGACCATTCGTTTGTTTGTGCACTTGGATGCAATCTTCAGCAGTCCTAAACTTCGTTAAGTACATTTTGGATATAATTTTAGGTGGTACTTAACGGTCAATTGATTTAGGTACCCCCATCACTCCATCACCCCACCTCTTACCTCGAAAATTACCCTATCGGGGCATTACTAGCTTAACAAATTACATAGCTCACTTCGACGTACGGCTTTCAGATACATTCGTAGTGTTTGGACAAAATATGGGCAACTACAGGATGAATCCGACATGAATAGGATACAGAATTAATTAATTCCACTATCTGTTTATGTATATTGTTTCTGTGCCAAGATGGTGGCTAGGGATCAATGCACTTCTTACTTTTCTTCCTTATTTATATATTTGTGTGAAAATATATAAAAAAAAAATACATAATGATGCCTACTTAAACATGGCCGCCGTTTTTAAAAATGGCCGCCAGACCTACTAGCAACGGATGGTGCACGGCAGACTCACAAATCTGAACATCCCAGGTAACTCGCTTCATGCTGATATACTTCGTTATTGGTACCTAGTTCATCTACCCCCAAGGCCCTGGGCTGCCGGTCTAAAACCAATTTGCTCTGTGATCAGAAAATTACCAGATAAAAGACCGCTTCAATTAGATGAAATAGTCTTGTCTTTATTCGGGTACGGGAACGTTTCGGGGGAAAACTGTGCAACCGAATTGAAAATGTACCAATGTTTTTTACTCTATTGAGACTCCTCGTTGTATTTAATGGAAAGGGCCACTAAATTGATAAAATTTTCTATGTTACTGTCCGAACTCCCGACAATCACTAATTTTACTTCTAACGTCTTTGAAAATATGTCACCTAACAGCAAGGTTGCTTCAAATGAATTTTCAGTCAGACTTATCAGGAGACATTCTCATACTTCTGTTTTTCAGTATATATAACTGAAAACGCCAAGGCCTCATTTTCAATACCGTTGCTCGAATACGGCTGTCGGGGCAGGGCAGATCGACACTGCATGCACCTGAACAACTTTTCGTCCTTTTTTTAAGGAATATTAGTAAAGCAAAATCAAGAAGATCGTCCGAGGACTAACGTTTATCCGACTTATATCTTTTATCGTGGGCCTTTAGATGAAGGCGTCCCTACGAAATTGGATTTCTTCAAAGACAAGGGAAGGAACGGGGTCGTGGCCCCTGGGTCCCCGCCCAACGTTAAACGTTAAGCACAGTGTCCGGCAGACGGTTTTGTGAAATTGGTCGACTGGCTTCTGCACGTGTCGTGACGTTGCTTTTTAAGAACGAAGCATAGCCACCCCATTATACGAAAGGCTGCGTGGGATGTAGGCTATCTGGTATCTGAGTTCGTTTCATGATATGTGCCCTCACCTGACCCATGTTTTTATTGTCCTCACACTGCGTGAAAAGCAGTTGATAAACCATTAACTGAATGACCGGCATGTTAGCCAACCGCGAATGTTAAGTAACTTTTGGTGTTTTTTTTTTTTTTTTTTATATATATTTGTAATTGTCAATCAATTCATGAGATGATAAACTGGACTATTAAGTGACGTGTGTGTAGTGTGTGGGGGAAAATCTCTCAGTCGGGGGATTTACGGGTGAGTGGAATAGGAAAAGTCTGAAGAGACACTCTGATATCTCAAACCATTATTATTGACAGGGTTTTTCAAAAAATTGGTCTTTTACCAAAGGATCCAGCTCTTCCTATTTCCTCGACATAAAATAAAAAGTCAAGAGGCTATATGTTGCCGATTGTGCAGGTACTACTGCTATCATCCGCAACTTTGCCTCGGGTGTTAAGTCTCCTTAACCAGCTTTTACAATGTGTAGGTTAAGTGCTAATAACTTTCGCTTTCATTAATCTTCTCACCAACCGTGTTGACTGGCCTCGAGATCCTACACGTACAATCATGTGCGATGCCTGGCGCATACTGTAGCACGCTACAGTCTACCACCTATGGAAAGATAACGGAAGTGATTATATATTTATTTTTGACAAGAGTATATTCAGCTGGTGTTAGGATCGTCCGTACTTAATGTAAGTACAGTCCCAGACAAAAGACTTTTTCAATTTGTTTAAGGCCTACGCCGCACTGACATCGCATGCTTTTTTTAAACTCCTGTTTAATACGCTGTTTGATAGAAAATATTTAGCCAGGGATACAAATCTATACGTAACCATTCCAGATAGCATAACATACACCTGGCGGTTGCGTGTGGTACCGTTTGCGCATTGCGCTGGCGCAAGAAGTCTAAATGATTACAGATCAATAACTATGGATTTAAAACACTTCTAAGTTATACGTAGGCCTTCACTATAGGGCTTTTTTTGCCGAGGACAATCCTAAGTTCAAGAGATCTGAAGTAGGCCTATTTCGGGCCGAGGGCCCCTTTACCGCAGAATAAAACTATTCTGTGTAATCAATGCGACATCATTTGGTAGCTTGTCTCCTTAGTGGGCCTTTATTTGAAAAATCCTCGGAGTGCTGCCCTGACTAAGTTAAGGCCGAATTGAGCTGGCCCCTAATTTGAAACTTGGGCCCTATTTCATCCTCCTTTTGGGATGATTTTACACTATCTCGAACTTTGAAAATTTGTGGGAAGAATTGTGGCATCAATACTAGGTACATAATATGTAAATGTTGGTAGTCTTTTTCAAAGTGCATGAAGAATGCTGTCGAGGTGGGGCATGGAAATTTCAGTGTTATTTTTCAAGAGATAAAGTTTTGTTAGTTGCGAATGAGAGGTTTTTAGTGAAACCGTTATTTTATATCCGCATAGAACTTTTCGTAATGAGTCGACTACTTGCAGCACGCAGCAGTTTGACTGATACATGAACAATCGTTTTAAATCGATTTATTTATAAAGCATCCGCATCCGCAACCACACTCTATGTGTTTTTCCTGTGTTTTTAATGTACCTGTAATAGTACATCTCACATGGGGCGTTTTGAGAATAGCACACGTGTAAACTACCCTACCTATTACATTAACCTTTGACGAGAACACCATCTGTTAAATCGGACAAAGTAATATTTTCAAGACTTGTTTATATTATGGATATATTTTGGACGTTCTAGCTTCTGAGATACCTGAACTATCCATCATTGACATCAAATTTCATAAAATCTGAAGTTAAAAAAACTTGATCAATAGTGCCTTTAAGACAAATTTAAGGCTGTCCTATTACCATGTATTGCAAGAGCTTCCGGGGGCTTCGCCTCCTATAACCCGACCGGGACTCTGCCCCTGTGAGTAAGATTTGGGCAAAATATTTGTAAAAAGTTTGTTAACTACCCAAACTGGGTAAAATTTAACCAGCCATGTTGGGTAATGTTTTGTGGGTAAAAACTTTGACCAATTTCTGAGCAAAATACTTTAACCAGCCGGGTTGGGTAATGTTTTACACTGGGGGTAGCAGGCATGTGTGCAGAAAATTTATTATGTGGGTCAATCATTCTGAAAAGAAGGCTAGTTGCACAAGTGTTTATATTCACAGTGATACTAGCTTTACTTGTACGTCTGATGATCACATACCCCGTATTGTGTACCCGATACGTTTCGTTTCGGTCTTTTAACCCACTACATGGCATTCACTTTATTGTGTTGCAACGATTACCTGGTACACTGTACTGGAAATATGAAAGGACATTGTGATTCGTTGCGCTGCCAACAGTACTAAAATTCGTAAGTCATACAACCAGGCATGTTGGAACTATATAAGGAGGTCTATTCGATTTTCCCTGGGTTCAATATTCCCAAGATCCGATGTTCTAGGGTTTCATATAATTGCAATATTAAGCGATGACTTCAAGCTAGGTTCGTTCCTCCCAGGGTACGTATGTCCTATGCACAATAGGGAGCTTTAGATTTCACGACGCGGACCTCATCTACAACGGAATGACGTCATTTGTACCTATGCCATTTCAAACGCAACGCGCTACACACAGTTGCTAAATGACAAGGGAAATGTAGGTTGTGACGTCACTACGTTGTAGTTGACGTCCGCGTCGTGAAATCTAAAGCTCACTAATGTTAATGTTCCAAACCGAGGAATACTTGAACCCTGGGAACCCTGAAAATATTGATTGTTTGTTTTAAACTGTATGTTAGCTCCTAAATGTAACTGGTGCGAATCGCGAATGAACATGTTTATGATCTGCTTGTTTTCGATGTGAAGCTGTCAGTTGGTTCAGTATGCACAGCATTTGATAAATATTCATACATTATTGTGCATGTTCAGTACGTTTCAAATGCAGTTTTGGAGTTAAGTAGGTAATTGGAGGTACTTATAAGAAACAAATTGAGTTCAACTCTGCTAGATGCAGTTTCATGGCATCTTGAATACAAATCATTATGTGATACTCTAACAAAATTTTTCTGGATTTGCACCCAACCCCTACCCACACTCTCCGACCCCACAAAAACGTTGGCTCATGTGTGATCAGAATAATTAAAAGAAAAATATAAGAAGGTTACAAAGTCAGAAATTTTAGAGAAATTCCTTACAGAAAACAAAGGTCTTGAGGACTACTTCGGTAGGCCTATTCCTCAGAATGATCCCTCTTAAGCGCGTCGTTGTAACTAAAAATGTCACAAAAGTTGAAATTAGACTGTTGGGTAGAAAAGTTTTGCTTCCCCGGATAGAAACTATGTATGGAATGAATTATTGTACCATTAAAGGATGAGTTGTTTTCATTGTTGTTCATCACGCATTATGCTATTCTGCTTCTTTCTTTTTTTTTTTTTTTTTTTTTGAATCAACATAGCCGGAGTGCAATGCAAAGTACATTTTAAACCCCTATTTACATGCGGTACACTTTTGCAAATCAACGGCGCGATGAGAATGACACAAAGAAAGCTCGAAGGGTGCTACCTAATTCATATGAGTGGCTTTTTATCTCAAGTTTTGAAACATCCTCCTTCTCTGCTTGAGTACATCTTATCGCCTCAGGGATTGTCGCAAAGTACCTCTAAGTAAAGTACCACTAAGCGTGTAGTCAGAATTGTGTCATGGGAGGTCGGTGTCATGGGGAGTTTGGGGGCACGAAATGAGGAAAAAGTCTAAGGATAGAGAGAAAAACCGCTTTTTTAGGGTTTTTTTTTTTTGTACATTGCAAGTTTGAGTCATGGGGGGTTTGACCCTCCACCCTCCCCCGTGGCTACGCCACTGACATACGCACTCGATAAAGTCTGGTTTTACAACTCATTGATTGGTGTAGAGTACCGGATGTACCAAAATACACCAAAACGTAAAGTGATATTTGAGGTGAGCTAACAGTTACTGTATGCGTTGATTCATTATTTACACATTACTGTTATTTAGCCATTTTACTGATGTAAAAGATGTAACGTCTGTTTCCAAAAATGCTCACTAGTTGTGTTCGCCGATGATACCAATTTTTGAATGAAACAAACCTTAAACTTCTTGAGCAAACTGACAGTGAACAATGAGCAGAATTACATTTTTATTGGTTCACATCTAAATAAACTTTCTCTAAATAAAACATCGATAAAACAAACTTTATGTTTTTCAACAGGACACCTAGTCAAAAGCATGATTTTTATATTTTTAATAATAATGATGAGCTCCATGCTGCTTCAAGTCTTAAATTTGTAGAAGTTTTTTTCATAAGACTAAGCCTACCTGGAACGATCACATTCTGTATCTCTGTTAACAAGTTGTCAAAGGAGCCATCAGATATATTTATAGTGTTGCCCCACACTCTAAAAAAGTTGGTTAAAAAACTTACCAACACTGGTCACGTATGTCAAATACCTGAAATTGGTTAAAGTTTACCCAATAATTGTTGATTAATGGGTGATCCAAGAGGTTTTTTACCACTTTATTGGGTAAACAGCTTGTGTGGTAGCCAAATAAACAACAAATATTGGGGAAAACTTAACCAATTTCATGTATTTGACATACGTGACCAGTGTTGGTGAATGTTTTTAACCAACTTTTTAAGAGTGCACGTTTTCATACGAGGGGATTGTTCAAGTGTACTGAACTTGTTAAAATTAAATGACGTTATCATAGTAAACCCAGCAACATTAATTTATCGTTCCCGTAATAACTCCCTTTCTTCAGTATTTTCTCACCTTTTCTGTCAAAACATTTTAGTTCACAACAAGAATAATCGACATAGCAGTAGCCCCTATCTTCCAGATTACCAGAGGAAGTTTTCAAAGACCGGTTTATGGTTCGTGTCGTCAACGTTTGGAATTCCTCCTGACAGTTTATTTACTATGCCTTCCCCCCATATCCTCTTTTAAATACAACTTAAGCAGATTTCTTATCAATCAAAATTAACCAATCATACCACAGTATTCGTTCGTTCTTAACTTTAATTGCGGCAACCCTTTAGCCATTCACTTTGGATCTTTCCCCTCGAAGAGGCCGGGGGGGGGGGGTCGGTTAGAAAAATAATGCGCCGTGAGGTCAGGGTAATGTATCGTGTAGGAAGGGTGGGGTAATGGTAGGATATGTGAAACAAGGGTAGGGTAGGTTTGGTGATAACTAAGGAGGGATCAAGGGTTTGAAATTGGACAGGTATTAATGATCGAATGTGTTTTCTTTTCGTTTTGATATAATGTGTCCTCGTATACTTTCTCAGTTTGTATTATCCTAGTTCTTTTCTTTTCCTTTTCACTTTTCTTGGGAGAACCCTACTGGGCAAAATTTTTTTTAAAGTGCTTCCCTTCACGATATCTTTATATCATGTAATATTCTCCTTTTTACATTGTACCTATCACTATCAAATATTCAGGAAAATCAAATAAAAGAAATTAAATGAAATGACATTGCTTTCACGCAGTGAACACAATTAAACAATAGATAACTTGAGAGCACAGATCATGTAACAAACTAAGATACCAGTTACACCCCTAATCACCTTTGATCTAATATGGTGTCTTTGTTGCATACTTATGGGGGATATGAACTTGAGGGGTTGCTTAGAGGGAAAAGGCGTTTGGCGTTTGAGAATGACAGATGGAACTAAATGAAGAAGTCGCGCTGTATGGCTTCCGTGGCTACGTAAAAATGGTGTCAAATATATTGATATTTTCAGCCACAACTTGGGTCACATATGGCCAAGACGCTGCTGGACCATTTCTCACCTCGAATGGCTAATCAAATTAGTGCCCATTCCTTACTCTGGTTGATGCCAGGATGAATTTATTCAAGCGGTTTAAAGATGCAAACCCTTGATGTTTAGCTGACCTAATCTCAACCATGCATGAGATCAACTGAGGTCAGAAACGCTTGGCACCGTACTCCAAGTACAGATTGTGAGAAATTGAAGGTTAATACACATTTTGCTGCCGCTTTATCTCTAACACATTCTTTTATTTGAATGTAAAAGAAACGCATGACAGAGAGCGCGCATGCCAAATTTATGGAATTTGCGAGTTTTTTATTAAAAAATAATCTGTGGCCAAGCTTTCTTTTATTATCACGACTGTACGTTTGCAATTTTCGCTCGAAATAAACGCACTTTTTGCAATACTAGAAAGCCGAAAGGTTAAAGATTCCTTGCCATGAAAGACCTTCTTTCTTTCAAATTGACAGTGTTTGATAGATTTGTCTTTACAATTTAGGCACAGAATGTCAAGGATTCATTAAACAAAGATTAAAACACACTTATATCATGATGATAACCTACAGGCACTGACCTAACAAGCACTGACCTCCACTTACCAAAGATGACCTTTGACTTCAACCAAAATCAAAACGGCTCTTCGATTCTCTCACGACCACTGAAATGAAGGAAGGAAGGAAGGTTCTTATGGTGTTAACAAGCCGTTTGAGAGGATTTTGTAGTTTAACCTCTGGTGACCTCAAGTGACCTTTAACTTGCACCCAAAAAAAATAGGTTCTACCTCTCAACATTGCAAATCTATATCCAAAATATGAAAAGTGACAGTCACTCCTACATCGAGATATCGTGTTTACAAGCCACTTTAGACGTTCTTGCAATTTTACCACCAGTGACCTCAAAATGACCTTTGACCTCTACCAAAAACAATATGGTTTTTCCTCTGAAAATATCAAATCTATATGCCAAATATGACAGGTAACAGTAACTCCTTTTCTGAGATATCGTGTTCACCAGCCATTTTTCAACTTTTTAGCAACTTGACCGCAGGTGACCTCAAATGACTTTTGACCTTGGCTAAAAACAATAGGAGTCTTCCCCTCAACATGACAAATCTATATCTCAAATATGAAAAGTGTTGGTTATTCCTATCTTAAGATATTGTGTTTACGAGCCACTTAAGGCATTTTCACAATTATTCCACCAGTGACCTAAGATGACCTTTGACTTCAGCCAAAACCGATAGGGTTCTTCCTCTCAACATCAAAAATCTACATACCAAATATGAAAAGTGTCGGTCACTCCTAACTGAAGATATTGTGTTTACAAGCCATTTTCGATGTTTTTGCAATTTTACCGCTGGTGACCTCATTTGACCCCTGACGTCCACCAACAACAATAGGTTCTTTTTCTGAACATGACAAATGTATATGAAAAATATGAAAAGTGTCAGCCATTCCTAACTTGAGATATCGCGATTACGAGCTTTTCAGACTTTCACCTCTGCTGACATCAAATGACCTTTCAGATCCACCCAAAACAATAGGGACCTTTCTCTCAATATGAAAAATCTATATACCAAAAATGAAAAGTGTTGGTCAGTCCTATCTTGAGGTGTCGCGATTACGAGCAGAGTGTCACAAACACACATACATACACACACACACAAACAAACACACACATACACACACACGACATCACAATTGCATAGATTCCTTGCCTGCCTTCGACAAGGAATAAAAAATACCGTTACACTGGGGTTGGTTTTCGGTAACATGCACTCTGAAACAGTTGGGTAAAACGCGTTGGGCAAAACCCAAAGTGCTAAACATAGGCAAATCGTTGCCCAAGAAATAGGTAAACAATCTTCTCATATTTGTTGAGTAAATTAAGTTTGTGTGAAATTCAAGTGTTGGTAAAAGGTGTTGGGCAAGTTTTAAAGTACCCAACATTTGGGAAAATGCTATTGACTAATCAGATTATTATTTAAAGATCGGTTCATTTTTACAGATAATGATTTTAATAAAAGTGGTTTATAAAGATTTTATGTTGAATAAGGTTGGATTTGGTAGGTAAAAAGCTAGCGGTAGGATATTAGTAAAAATCTGGACGAAATTACTGAAAGAGCAATGGTTTTATAGAAAAAGAAAAAGTTTTCACTAGTACGTAATCAATTTGACAAGAAATACAAAGTACACGGTTGGGATTATTACTTTAAACTACACACTCCACTTTTTATTAACCAAGTGCATTGTCTCTGGGCCGTGAAGCTGGTCATGTTTTTTCCTGCAGTGGACGTAATAGCTTCTTCGAGAACCAGTGAGAGTTTTGTTTTCGCCGAACGGCCCATGCCAGAGGGTCGGGAGAACTTTCGAAAAAGTGTCCCAGGTGCTCCCAACCACTCCTGGAGGGCAAACGGTGTAAGTTCTAGGGTACTTTGTTAAATGTCATTTTTGTCCAAATCATATAATATCATATGTGATTACATGGAAATCAGAACAAGCACCTAACAATACAGCTGTTGGACAAATGTGTTGGGTACAAATTTTGAAAAAAAAAATCATGAGCAAAAATATGGCGGGCAGTATCGCCGCAGATTTGTATAAAAGAGTGGTTGTGTCGGATGGAGGTAAGTCTCTTACCTTCACCGGTTTACTTTAAGATTATCAAAGTATGGCTAGACAGAGTGCGGTAAGAGATGGATTGGCGGTGTTTAGATATGAAAATGTGAACCCTTGAGACACCGGAGGTAAAGATGGCAAAATTTTCAAGAAAGGTGTCAGCGGCGTTGAACCTAGGTTCGTTCTCATGCTTTTTGCATTAATGGCCTCTCGGCTACCTAGACGCACCATGACTTAACCTCGATGGCATGGTTCGAGTTGGCATAATAGAAGTCACAAAACCCTTTAGGCTATACAGCTTGCTGAAAAGGCAAAATCATTGCATCATATTTTTGTTGAAATAACAGCAAGATTAGGTGGTCGAAGTTGTTTCAAAGGAAATTGTGTCACCACCTTTTTCAAAACACTGGGTTCCAGGTCATGTCTGCGAAAAACTGAAAAGATTGTCGACACTGAAAAGTTAATGATCCAACAGTGAAATCCACCCACAAAGTAGAATGCAATTACATGTGTTTCAACGTTGCAGTTTGGCAGCACGAGTCATTCTCTAGTCGGTACTAACTGATAACCTAAGGTAATGTTTCAATTGGCCTATTGACGGAGCTCCGCCATTTACTGCACCATGCATGCATGGTCAGGAAATGTTATTTGGAGGTAAGAAAGAGGTTTGAACCCAAAAGGTCACACCAATAATCTGTCACTTGCATATATTTTAGAACCTCTGTAAAACGTATCAGATAGTTCATATATAAGCAATTTGTCCTGAGCTGCATCCGCGGGAAGTTTAGGGTATTTCCACACTCTCATAGTTGGGTAGTTAAGAAATATAAGTGTGAGGGAGGGCAAGAGTAGCTTGATTACTTCGACGATTTTCGACGCATGTAAGCATGTATCTATAAATACTGTATTTAAAAATTTAACAGTTGGGAGTCTGCCCCGTGACTTTGGCAAAGCTGTGCAAAGTATGACGTCATCAAAATTTGAATTCGGCTCACGATATAGCAGCAATGCACTTGAAGTTCACTTGCAATTTCGTCATGTAAGAAACGAAAGAGTCATAATTATAAAGGTAAAAAAAGTACAAAACTTTAAAACTGTCCTTCTTGAATGAGATTCGCGGGTTAACTTCGGACAGGACCAATAAAACTTACCGTTAAACAATGAGTTGTTACTATTCCACACTTCGTCGCTACCATGAATTTGGTCAAATTAAAACACACGCAACATGAAACACTTCAGATCTGACTTTACAAAATTCCTTTTCAAATATCATTAATTCATGATCGGGTTTCAAGAACCCAAAAAGGTCTAATACCGTCATTCACAAAACCTTTCGAGACACATCTGGAAATCGATTGTATCAGCCGCCAAAAGATTTTTGACACTGATAACAGCAACATAATAAATATTTAAATATTTGATAAAGAATAACACAGCCCAGCTATGTGCTGCTATAAGCCCAACTTTTCGTTGGTGACTTGAAACCATTGAAAGAAACATATAATGTTAACAGGATAAAAAACTTTTACTGTAGGTGGTTCTTGACATGAAATACCAGTTCATTATCTTCTCAGCTAAACGGCAATATAGACACATTTACAGTAAGAAGAGTTGCAATAAAAAATAATTTGACAATAAAGTTGTATAAAGAAATAATCGCTTTCTGGTGCAAGATTTGGTACATAGCACCTGAAAAATAAGACTGTATGAGTGGCACACTACATATTGTCATCTTTTAGACAAACACTGTAAATGGGAAGAAAACATACCCCTAAAGTATTCAGAGCATTTGTAATTTTTGTAATCTCATGTATATATATATCCTCTCTTGTTGGACGGACTACATAACTTGAAAACACGATGAACATTCTGACAGGTGAAGTGTTAGGTGCACATAAAATACTGCTTTTTCCATGTTTTGCCTTTGTACGTAGGAGCATACAAGACTCTGAAATGGCAGTAACACTGGGCGCATGATGGGAAACACTGAGCTCACATAGTTTGTCGTTAACATGTCCGACATGCTGTGACGTCTCTTCTTGAAAAAGCAACATGGACACCCCAGTACATCAAAGGCGGTATGGGGTGTAACCAATATCTGAGTTTGTTACATGATCTGTGACCTCAAATGAGCTATGCTTTCATTGTGTTCACACTGCGTGAAAAGCAATTAACACATGCTGACTGACCTGTTAGCTAACCCCAAATGTTATGTAACTTTTTGTGCATTGAAACACATCTTTTACTGACAATCAATAAATCAGATATGAAACTTGACTTCATCAAGTCTGCATGTAGTGGGATTCTTTTCCTCCCTGAAGGGCTAATAGTTAATCAGGCAGAGAGGAGGGATGTAACAAAAAGTAAGAGGGGCCGTTTCATCATGGACGTGCTTATCGACCTCCACTTTGAAATGTCTACACGACAGCATTTGTTGGCTGTCAGCCAATCCAGTGATACTACTGTACTGTACACTGAACGCAATACAAATTGCAAAATGCAAACTGCTCACAAAAATACAGCGCACACATACACACACCCAGGTAAAACACAACAAAACCAAATCGACGTCTGAAAAGGTAACATAAAAAGTCTGGTCAACACCTAAGGCTGCTTCACAGTTTTTACAGCAGTTGGCATCAAACATCACTAAGTAGAAAATTTTCTTTCATAGTTATGTAATTGGCAATGCTAAATTGTTTTTACCCAATACTGCACCAATGGCAGTTGCCGTATAGCACAACATGTCACCACATACAGCTCCAAAGATTTTCTTTAAAAGATTAAGATTAAGTAAAGTATTTCTCAGAGACTCAGAATACCATCAGCATAGCTACAGCTTTTTTTCACAAAGGGTATGGCAAGTAAAACAAAATGCTGCACATTTCCACTTTGGAATAGTACCCACTTGCATATCAAGATTGATAAAGTTGAATTAATTTTAAAGTCAAGGTTTCTTCAAAATATAATGTCAGATGCCAACAATGCCAATTTCTTGATCCAATCCATCAATGAATTCAAGGAGCCCTGTTGAATAAAAAGAAAAATGTATGTTTAATGTCACCTCTACAATTCATCTAGTTCAATCATTTGGTCTAGCACATTCGAAAAAAGGTCATTGGGAACTGAAAATTGCTTTTCATAATGCCCTTGAAACTCCTCACCTTATTTGACTGGAACTATCATATGAGGATTTTTCATCATTAGCTTCACTGGCATATTGTGTTGGCACTTTAGGCATTTTGTCTGCACGGTCTGCAACCCTGTCCCTAGGTCTGTGTTTACAGTTTTTGCATAACGAAAACAAAGTGCATTTGCACCAAGTGTGGTTACAACCTTTTTTGCATTTGCAACCTTGTCTTAACATCTTTTGATTATTGTCCAATTTTTCATGTTCTGTATCCCAAATCATACTGATAAACCCACCAGTCATTAACCAACCATAAGCATGTGAAATCTGGTACATGCAGTGTGCATGAGACAGCTTCATGAGAAGTTTTTGTAATCACAGATTGTGCTGTTCTCTATTTCAGTAGGTCTAATCATTTGCAACCTCTAACAGGGTCTTTGTGGGGACCTTGATCCCACAAATGGGCACATTTTGGGAATTCAACTTAGTGACTGTTGCAGAGGAAAGTGCACTGAGAATGTATTGGATTACTAAATTTGTACACAAGTGGATATTGTCCTTCTATTATTCTACTGCACAACTCTGCGTACGTAGTAGGCTTTAATTAAACTTTGAATGGTCCAAAGTAAGGAATTAAGCAAAAAATGAGCAAAATTACAATCAACTTTCCATGGCCACCTGTTGTTTTAACCGTGTACCACCTCAACAGTCAATCAATTTTTCAACCACGTTCCGCTGGAACACACCACATGTCCCGTGGATGAACTATATTGTAACCTTTCGCACTCAATGGTCCCGTAGGGGAAAGTCAGTAGTTGGAGTAATGCACAGTGTTGACATTTCTGTTGATAACCCTATATTAAATATCTCTTAATTACTCATCAGGTAGTTTATGGTTCGGTGATTGATACTGATAACTTTCAAGGACACAGTTTAAACTTTGCTTATGACTCCCTTAGGACGTACTAATGTTACAACAGTCCTTGAAATGAAGATTGTAAAAACAAAGTGTAAAATTAGCTATATAAGGCATGTCCCTCTCATGACATCCTAAAATTTGAATATTCCGCTTATATTTATTGATGATTAAGTGCAAACCAGAAATTGCCCTGTAAAATGGTAAATATTTGATGGATTGATTGGAACTGAAGCTACTGTACTTTCTTGGTTTTTATGCTTTTTACATCAAATACCCACTTTTGTCATTTTCATGTCACACTACCTTAAAAAAGACAATGCCTTGTCTGAAGTTTCAAGCTACTTGCTAGACTTGCCAGTTCATGGAAACATTCATAGGCATTTATTGCTAACCGTCTAAAATTGAATGTAAATATATCCTGATAATTCACGCAATAGAAATATAAATGAGGGACTGAATAATTCGCCCCTACTAATGGGACTATGATTATGTTTCTATTCATTAGCAAGTTACCATCCAGTCTGCCAGAAGGACATATTTTGTGCTCGAGAAATACTGTTTAAATGACTCTTTAAAAAGAGGTATATGACCGTGACACTCTTTTTGAACGCTGCAACAGGCCAAGATGCACCATATGAAAGCTTTGGCAGCACTAGCAGATTGTATTGCGTGAAATCAGGGGCGACGGAAAGGAAAAACACATCATGGAAGGGGTGTAAACCGATCCATTCAATTATATCTTTTTCAAAACAGTTACATAACATTCATACTGACTTGTCATGTGAAGGGTTTTAACGCACTTTTTAGGCACAATTTTATGACACCCTTGACAAAATTGGGGGCCTCCGCCGGTCCCCAACGGGCACAACGCTACTAGGAAGCACAACATGGCGGCCAAAAGATAGAAATATTTCCAAACATTATGTAACCTGAAAGAATTGCAACATTAATTTTCCACATCCCCACTCATCATAATGATGCTCCAAAAATTAAATTTGAGTTTGAATATTTTCTAGTTGAAAAAATAGGTTTCAACAAATACGGCCGAAAAGCACCACAGAAGTGAAAATGACACAGTTATAAGTCCTCACAGAAATAAGAACATAACAGTAGAACAAAACATAATGGTAAATATAGTATGATAAAAAAAATTTAATCTTTTAGCGGCAACCGGCAGATAAAATTCCTGACATGACTTCTCATTTGGACCTTTGTTAAGCCAAAATTGCGGAAACAACAAAATTGGGCTAGCATAGTAATTAAATATGTAAAAACAATATGGAAGGTTGTCATTTAAAATACCTTTGACACACGTTGTCCTAAAAATATAACCATATTTAAATAAAAATGGCTATAACTTTCAAATTATTTTATTTTGGAATTCAAGTCAAGTAAGATGACGGAAATGAATAATCCTTTTTGCGCAAGTCAGACTTTGAATGAAGTAATTTTTAAAAAGGTGATTTCCAGACGACGTTTCAGAAAGTGAAGGTTAGAAATGCCTCCTACAGGCGAAATGCAATGAAGTGGAATTATTTTGATGCTTTCTAATACACAAGAGACAATGACAAAGGACAATTAATATGAAATAAAAGAAACGACTGAAGAACGGCATATTCGTGATCGTTATAAGGAAAAAGTACTTGAAGGAAGGAGAAAAAATGGTTTCACATGAAGACTTGTTTTCACTGCTTGTGGTCCCTATAAAAATGCAGCAACTTTCGGTACAACTACTGTACCTCAGGCAAAATCATTGCAAATGCCTTTTAAAATATAAATGAGTAAGCCCACATTTTGAAACAACTTTTGAATCATTTTTTTACAAACAACTGAACTTTTTATCCCAACATATATTGAGTCTAAAACACGATAAGAGGAAAATCTTGCAACGCTTTCTTAATTTTCGGTCTATTGAACTAGTTTCAAAACTGTCATAATTTCCAAATTCAAATGTAGACTCAAAGCTACCGGTATTCCAAATGCTTCAAATTTGTGAGAATATTGTACATTTTTTTTATAAGCTACTAACTTCCAGGTATAATTTAATAATATAGAGAATATCAAAAGGTCCAAAGCTAACTGCACCTGCAAGGTGGTTACATAGTTTTGGGGTCAACTCAGCCATTAAGCTCAAGTTGATAGTCTACACATAGAAACAGTTATGCCATGACAGTATATCCCCCTAGGATGGACAAAAGTGTAAAAGGTCAACTGAGTAGACACTCAGCTCTAAAAGCTCAAATACTCATTTATGAACACCTGTTGTGAATATCATTTTATTGAAGACAGGTTTTCATTGCCAAAATTACCCAAAATTAACTGAAAAATGGTAATTTCATTTATTATTCACCGATTTCAACAGTTAAAAGTTTAATTTCTGTAGTAACAATCTTTTGCATGTGGTGACTTTCGCATGATATACACGAGAATCACCCTCCTCGTGGCTGGAATTAAAATCAGGAGCTTCTACTACACTATCAAGAGAATTTCTAGCTAAATATGCTATGTGTATGTTGTCACCGTCAAATCCACCTGCAATGATCATTAGCTGATTCCGACGGGCAACATTTTGTGCGTGCAACTTCAACAGCTGTGAGGACAGAAAATGGCAAGAAGGCGTTTTCATTCCAAACAGACACGAACTTCTTCCAGTTGCTACTTTGTAGGCATGGAGTCCCAGGAAGAAGTCCTGTGTATTTCAACGTCCTCATCTTGAGCATGCCTGCGGTAACTTTCAATGTCCTTCGGACTTGAATCATGCCTCCGCGGATGGTCAAACACAATGTGTATTCCCCTTGCTTTGAACTGGTGAACTCACTTTTGAACCCAACGCCTTTACAAAAAAAAAATGCATATTCCTGAAAGGTTGCATGGACTCGCAGTGGGGGACAATAAATTAAGAACATACTGTCGCGTCCTTCAATTGAATGGGCCAATAATAACTGGAACGCAGCGGTGTTGCTTCTCAGCATTTATTCAGAATACACAAAATAAGTAAAAGTGGCGAAATACAAGATTGAAGAGGGTTGTAAAAATTACAAGTCAATTTTCCTATTGGTTGACGAAGCCAGGCAACATTGAGATGTTTTAGCTTAGACTTTTGGGTGTGTCTGGTCCATACCTCTGGCTAAGTGCTTGGGTTGAAAAATCCCTCGCCTTTATAGGCTTGGAGATCTAAACCCCCTTTTTGCAAAACAATAAGTTTGAATAAGCTATAAAGGATTAAGAACCATTTCAACAACTACATAGGCTTGAAAACTAAAAAAAAAGATAGCAGACTTATCACGTGACCGCAGGAGATATAGGAAATGGTCGGACAATTTAGACAACTGGCTTTATCAGTCCTTAAAGAAATAAAAGCTTAAATAAGAGTGACAGACAGCATCACCCTAGAATAAAGATTAAGTAAGTCAATAAAGACAGATCTGGTTCCTCCTACAAATTTACGACCGTCCCAGACAAGAAAATACATGGTCAAAAGAGACAGTGATGAATGCGAATCCATTCACTGTAGGTCACCAGCGTCAAAACAAGGGCTAAGTAAGACAAAAGAGACAGCTACACTCTATAAAATATTTAAACGATTTTGTTTAAAAATTAGGATACTCACGAAAATGAGTATTTCAACTCAATTTGTGTAAAATTTTGCACAAATTCAGCAATTTGTGTAAAATTTCGCACAAATTCAGTTGAAGTACTCACTTATTTCGAGTAGAAATACTCATTTTCGTGAGTATCCTAATTTTTAAACAAAATCGTTTAAATATTTTTTAGAGTGTATGAATTTGAGCCGACCTTACAGGTGAGGGGAAACACCCAACGAGTGCAAATGGCGGTATAAGGTAATACATTGCCATTTTTAACAGTGATGGCTGTATAGCTAACTTTCATACATCACCTCACGCTGTAAGAGGTTTAAGTAAGACAATTTTGACAGGTCGGAAGGAGTGCAGTCACCTGTTATCTGGGGTGACGAATGGCTCAAGTCCCCCTGACCTCTGGTATAAGTGCTGCTGGCCGTGTTCGTTAACCTTCTAACCAATATTTGCAGAGCACAAGAAAACATCTGTCCTGCTTTCCATCCCCAGTCTACAAAGACTCATCTGATACAGAAACAACGACCCATAAAGGGTCTAAAAGTCCTAAAAGGGTACCGGAAGAAGGCAAACTACCTGAGGAGAGCTTTGAAAGAATGAAGTATCATCTCGATGCCCTGACGAAACTTCAAAGAACAGTCATCGCACTGAAGAAGGAAATAACCAAACTTGACGTTGAATTAGCCAAAGGCAATATTCCCAACCACCTCCGGGTCGACCGAGGCTTACCCAGGCTACCCTGTTTCTTACATAGTTCTGAGGAGGTAAGGGGGGATTTTGCCTCCCGCTTTCAAAGAACTGGTATGAAACTCGGACAAGCATGGCGGCGAGAGCTGGCTTGTCAAGCCAAGAAACAGAAGGATCGCTTCATTTAGAAAGAACAAAGGGCTCGACAGGAACTGGACACACTAGACGACAACGGAGAGGCGAAGAAACTATTATGGAAGCTCCTCGAGAAGTCTGCAAAGAGAACTGAGGAAACCTTAAAAAACCGCCAACAAAAGGCAGCATCCAGACGCCACCACCCCTATAAAACATGAAACCCCGACACAAGATGTCTTAACCCAACGGCTCTTCTAAGGGCCATCAACTCACTCAAAACGAGTGGGCTCCTCTTCTCTTCAAACATGCTCTGTGTCCGTGTACTTCTATTTTAAGGAACTTCACTATTTTTTAGCGTTAAAACCCGCCTAAAATAAAGGCCTATCCTTAACCGTCACCATAAAGTTACACAAGTGTCATTATCTTGCCTATAAGGAAATACAGACTATACGTAGTCATAAACTGCCCATAACCCTTTAAAGTGGCGAAAGAGTCCCAAGTACCTCACGATTAATTTTTCTATAGTAACAAAGACTCAAACCCGAGCCTATCAAATCAAGGCTCCGAATTAATTAAGTTCATAACCTCACGCCTTGTGGGACCCTACGAAATTGTGCTGTTCTCTAACTCTCCCCCAAAAAAATTTAAAAGGGGTTGCGTTGAGAGAACGGCACCTAACCCTCGGTCTATCGTACCAGAGGGATTTTACTTCTTGAGAACGACGATCCTAAACTCCTGCAAGGAACTAAAAAAATTGAGGCAGTGTTGATTAGTTACCCCAACCCTCTTAACGGTTCGCTACTGATGAAGTTGGGCCATAAATTGAGCCAAAGCAACAGAAACCGGTCTAGCCTTCTGGTCACAGAGACCAAACCAACAATAATCAACCCCCCGGCACATAATCTATAATGCCACCCAAGTCTTTAGTATGAAATCTACACTATAGATTTGGGGCCTTTCCTTCAAATGTGCTTATAGTTTGCAGACTAGCAGACTACCCTTGTGACGTCAGATGGTGCACCATCCATTACTTTAATAGCATACATAGCATAAATACATAGCGCAAATTGATAAAATTATTGAGGGCGCTTCGTTAGGTTTCAAGCATTGTTGTGAAACACAACAATACCCTCTACAATGTAAAAAGATTCCAGGTCATTTGATTCAAAATTGCTAAATGAACTACAAGTGAAAGACTCTGGATATCTTTTCTGATATTCTGATGCAGAGCTTGGCATAGACGCCTCATCAGGCAACTAATCTGCAGTACATATGTCTTGTGGAAGACACAAAAATTTCACAAGAAACTGAACAGGTTGATTTGAAGATTAAAAAAAGCAATGTCTTCGACGAGAAGCACTCTGCATCTTGTGATCTCTAAAATCTTGCTTTTGTTTGAGTGCAGCTCTCTTCTTTGTGGCATGTTTTAAGGTCCACCTACATCTTTTTGGTGGTTTTTGACCAAAAGTGTTGAGGACAACCCACTTAATGTATGCATTAAGTCATCAAGTCATCAGAAACTTGTGGGGATGCAATTTCACCAGTAAAAATTTGGTAACGTTGGCTATAAGCTTCATTAAATTTCTCGATTTAACATTTAACGTTGTCTTCATTTACTTGAAATACTGATAAGGACTGACTCTCTTCATCAGGATGTTTAGACGAAACTACTTCAGACTGAAATGCCTTCGTAAGCTGGGCTCTTAAGAGCAAGTATTGAACTAGCCGAGATAAGCTTCCCATTCTTGTAGTTGTCATTGTCATTTTAACTTCTTTATTTATCAGCGCCTCATGTACCTCTTCAAAAGCAACACAACACCCATTTTTACCAGTAATACTGACGCCGGCCCCTTCTTTAAATTTTTCAATTATGTCTGATTGGTATTGCTTCATAGCTGACATGTGGAATGGTACTAGTTTTAAATATGTGGGTCGGTCCATTGCATGAAATATTGGGGTAAGTTTCCTGACAGCTGCATTCCGCAGATCAAATTCTCTTATATTAATTGCTGAAAAACTCATGCAATGAAACACTTCTCTGTAATCAAAGTCAAGCCAAAGTTGGAATTTGCATCAGCTTTCCCCATCACTTAAAAATATGACATGAAATTTTAATAGACAGATCCACTTTCATTAAACTCTTTCTCTAAGTTTTGGAAATTCTTTACTTGTTTGCGCAGTATTTTTTGTTTAGTACTTGCATACAAATTTTGAAATTGAGCATTCGAAGTTTCGTGGGTATTTGCAATATGAGAGGAAAATATAAATGCCACCTGATGCCGATACAATGCTTTTCAAGATTGAATGAGAAAAAAATGTGTCTTTCTGAAACCTGAAGCAGATGCAAATTGGGGAAATATGTTGGTCCTTTGTGGAGGATACCTAACAACAGCCTGAGACATGCATCATTATATATTTTCACAAGTGGGGCTTGCACATTTTTTAGGCGATGCCACTCCCCAAGAATGAGTAACAACCAATCTAGATCTTCTCCACACTCTCTTCGCTTCAAGAAGATGTTCATAAGTTTTGGCATCCCCAGCAACAATTAGGTGACTAGAAGTTTTTCCTAATTAATGTTTATCGTGGAATATGTCAAGAACAAGCCTAGTTGTGTCTGGATTATCAGCAGGCTCAGCCAAAATACATGTGAAGAGAACCACTAATGGATCTCTACGACCTTGGAAAAAGTGTGCCACAGACGTTTTGAAATCTTGAAGACAAATTTCTATGTTTTCAGTAAAACAAATAAATTTGGCAAACATGTAAAGAAATATCTTTCGCCTCAAATGTTTCAAAGCTTCCTCTTTATAATATGACAGAGAAAATGAATAAATCGTTAAAGTCTGTGAATAATGAAAATGTTTGGCAAATGCTCAGGAATGTGATGGAACGCAAGATGATCCTTTGTGATACAAGTCTAAAGGATCAGCTTGCATTAGGCTGCATGGGAGTGCTTCTTGTGGGATAACTGTTGAAAATTCCGCTTCAATCATGTTTGTAAATGGCTCAACTGCTTGAACTGAAGTGCCACGAAAACCCCTATCTGCATGTCTAGCGGAAACTGCGGCAAAGCTAGAACTCCTATCGAAGTTATCTACTGATGCAATTGCAAATCTGTTTGATTAAAGGGAAGGTTTCTTCGTCATTTCTTCCAAAGTTACTGACGTTTGGAAGCGTTGGAATGTTGATTTACTTACAGTTATGCCAAATGCTGACATTAACTGAAAGAACGCAGATGTCGACAAAGAATACCTGTCCACCACATCAGAAAGTGCTAAATGAAAAGAAGAATAAAAGTGGTCATTAGATAACAACAAACAAAGAGAGTTCTAAGTGTTTTACTATAATGTACGCAGTCAGATGGGTGTAGTTGCAAGAGACAATGGTCTTTCCAATCGACAGGGCTACTGTTACAAAAATCTTCCCTTTCATCAAATAAGGTGCTTCGAAGAACAAAGTTCCTCAATACTTGGGAACTTTTCAATGTCTGTAATAACTGATAGCTCTTAAAATGATGAGGATGAGTAATGTCCATCTCTAAGAGATTTGCATTCTTAGTAGCAACACACTGTAATTCATCTGACAAAACTTCCCAACTAATTTAAGCTGTTGAAGGCTGTGATGACTTTCTATGAGATGAATGTAAAGTATCCCTTTCTTGTTTATTTGTTGCGTGCAGTTGCTTGAAAGGAAATTTATGCAACGCTACTAAAACACTACATCCAAATCGCCTAATAATTGCACCTAATGTTGGTTACCCTCTTACATGTGAACAAACGATGCAATCTCCAATTATCGACTTTTTAATTCCTAAAAGTTGCATTTTTTTTTGGAGAGATGTCATCGGCACTGTTGGATTAGAAGTACAAAACGAGTTGCATCAGGTAGAATATCTGTTAAACGCTTCTTCCAAAGGAATAACTTGCTCATCCATGAGGTGACTGCTTAAGAGCTGCATGACCTGAGAAAGAGCATTGGCGCTACCATCTGATGTGGAATTGTTATATTTCTTTATGACATCTCGGAACAGAGAAAATATATGTTCCTTTGAATATCTTACTTTGTCCCTGAATTGTGAGCCTTTGCCACACCTTCTAACAACTTGATAACACACATTGCACAATTTGATGTCACTACTTAAATTTACCTCATGTTGAAGGCGCTCTTGAGCAAATGATTTAATGATGTCAGGATCTGGCATTTCAAAAGGCGTAAAGTATACGTGGTTATGCTAGTTCTGTTTGTTAACTCACAATAATGAGAATGGCAAAGAAACACCCCAGTTGAACTTGCACATAATTCAATGGAAGGAGTATTATCTATGCTAAGCACTGATGACAATACATCTGGCTTAAATTTTTGGGTTTTTCTTTGGGGCGGATTCTATCAATTTCATTCTTGCAATTTGGAATCTGGCAACTGTTAGGAGCTAGACGTTTGGCTACAGATACTGCTGAAATTTTGGGTAAACGTTTCTAGCACGCTTGACGTAAACAATCATTGTCTCCCACAGTTTTTTTTTTTCACGGAAGAGGCTTGCAACATGTGCATACCTATGGGTAGCTTTTGAAATGTTCCAATAGCGAGATTTATATTGTTTACATATAGCACATGCACCTGGTTTCCTGTGTGGATGGAGAGTCTCACAATAAGACTTCCTGGGCATATTGAAGTTCACTAGTACTACACAAGTCAATAGAGCTACAATCGCTGCCAAAACAAATGAAACAAATCCCTCCGTAGCAGATATTACATTGCCTCTTAGCAATCTCACATGGTGCCGCTCTCCTTCTTTCCCCCCACTTCAATGTTGGTTGGGAAAAATTGATCAGTCCTGAGTAAAACAACATTGAATCGGGGGAAAGGGGTTTGTTTTGTTTACTTTTGGCGGCGATTGTCGGAAGACCTGTACAAATTTGGGACATCGCTATGTTAAGTATAAGCAAAGCCCTCGTTTGAGATATTATTGCTAGCGATATTTTGTCATATTTGTTGAAATGCATTAAGAGTAGCAGGGGACTGGCGCAGAGTGGGGAGGGTGGGGAGGGGGTAGGGGATGGGGAGGCTGACCTGCACCAAGAAGAGAGATTTTTGTACTTAGAGTATATCTCATGATTAAATTAATCTGTCACTGCGTGCTGAAAAGACTACATATAAAAACTACATTGCAGCATGGGAGGAAGATATTGCATCGCTGTGCGGTTGTTGATTTTCACTTTTTATTATTAAAAAGTTAAAACAGTGGCACGAAGCAAGTAATAACTCTTTTATTTAACTATATTATTTAATGATATAACAAGCAAGGGCAGTTTTTACCTTTACCGTTTGTCTTTACCGTATCAATAGCACGTGATTCGCATTTGCAGTAAACCATCTTTATGCAGAGGAAAGGTTAGAAATCAGTAGTAGTCTTTTCAACCTGTAAAAGTTGCTTTACCGTGTTTATCATTGGTATTAAAGGGAAAAATATTGCATGTTAGCTGTAAAATAGCCCACATATAACATCCCACACTGTTCCAAGAGTCTCTGAAGTACATCACTGAGACTATTTTTACATCAGCCAGTTAAAATTTGGCTTGAAAACCGACATTTTGGTATGGTAAACCATTATTGGTAAACCAATATTGTAGGGGCTCGTAAGGATGTCAATAGCACGGCTGCCCCAAACAACATTTTATAAGCAGTTAAAATGGTTTATAGGTAAATGAATACGAAGAACATTCCCGAAGATAAATGGCGAACTTGAATTTCCTATTCTCCGCCTCACCCCCCTCCACTGCCGAAAAAACCTAAAATATTTCTAAACTGCAGGTCTTTGGTCACCATGTATCTTTGAGAAAATAATGCTGTACTTCAAGGTTTCTATCTCACACCGTGCATTTTATTCAAAATTATCATTTCAGCTGCCTTACCCACGTTCTTCTACCCCCACCCCGGCGCTTTACGGAAATTGACATTATTTCTTGTAAGCCTACTTACGAACATTTTGTCCTTTTCAAGCGCATTCCATTGACACGTATATTTTTCTGCAATCGCCGCCAAAACAAATGAAACAAATCCCTCCGTAGCAGATATTACATTGCCTCTTAACAATCTCACATGGTACCAATCTCCTTCTTTTCCCCACTTTAATTTTGGTTGCGAAAACTGACAAGTCCTGAGTAAAACAACATTGAAACGAGGGAAAGGGGTTTGTTTTATTTACTTTTGGAGGCGATTATTGGCCCAGACTCCGTAAAAAGGATCCCCTGAACTGCAGCTACAGTAGAAGTATAGCCTAGGCTACTAGTACAGTAGCTGGCCGCAGTGTATCCATAACTCATACCCACGCTTAACGTAGGCTACAGCAAGCGTAAAAGAATAATATAAGGCTAGGCTGTATGTTTCTATACTGTTGAATGCATTCAGTATTGTTACTGACCCTATGACGAGCTAAAAAAAAAGAGATGTAACTGTGGTAAGATTCCTCACTTTCTGATGCATGAAACTCGATAAATTTCTCACATATCATAAAGTACCCTTTTTCCTACAAACTATTTAATTTGGATGAACATAAACATCGATAAATACGGATTTGTCACAATTCAGAAAATCTACTTTACTTACCACTCGACATTTTGGGTAGTACCAGCCTGCAAAAACAAAGTTATTGTTAATTCATAATTCACGCTTCCTCGTTATGTTCTCATATGAATAGTTAAATCAAGACATATCGTGGAACAATACTTCCGAAAATGGAGCCGAAATAAGTAGTGAATATGCAGCAGGCTTTTCTTTGATCGAGTAATTAGCAGAGGTGTTTGCTTATTTTCTCGGGGTTCTGCACAAGGCACTTTCGGTTTATGTACAGCACGGTAAAAATGTCACTGTGAAGGCTGTATTCCAGGGTCATACTCTCAACTGTAAACAATATATAGCCTACGCAACAGGTTTATGTGGTCAGTTCAGAAAATGATGGAAGCTTCCTTTATGCTAAAACTTAGTATTCTGCCTCCGTAATCATTGTATGAAACATGCGTTTCGTACAGACGTCTCATTATCAGTGGCGTAACTCAATAGGAGCTATTATGGGTGAAGCCAGTTTTGCCCTACGCAATTAATCAGTGACGGAACTAAAAAGGACAGTCAACTAATGCGTATTGTGTAGATGAATACTATGGATTCATGTGTTACCTTTGTCGGCAGTCATGCAGCCAGTGGCTTAGCCAGAATTTTCTTAATGGAACTAGATAATTTTATGGGGTGGGTAGATTTCCGTCTTGACCGATCATTTTTTGGAGCGCAATACACAATTTGAAAGAATTGTGTCCCCAATGACAGCGGGATATGGCCATTTTCGGACCTGTGAGTAGCATCTAAGCACTAAATGGTTATTCTGAACTTCCGTTTGGATCAAATGTTCTCATCAATAAAAATGAGAAAATAACGAAATGATCAAAACATCCCACATTAATGTCTATCACCCCAGACAGTACCAATTCTCCTTAATCTCTTCCTTAAGCCCTTCCACAATTTTCTGACATTCGTCCTCATACTGACACAATATCAGTTTATTGCCGCAGGGTGAGTATAGAAAGGTCATATGTACAATCAAAACAATCTTTGTGCAGTTTATACTGAGTGTAATAAGTTCCGGTACTGTGCATTGTCAATTAAAAGGCTGAGCCAATTGAGTATTTCTCTTAACCCCTACAGGAATTGTAGTTTGGGTTGCCCTTTAAAGTAACCCTAAGGATTTTTCAAAAGCTGACCAAAATGTTAGAAACGTTCCTAGTATTTAGGAAAATTATAAGTTATGTTCTGCAGAATATAGAGATTTTCTCTACAGCTAGCAAAACCCCTTGAGTTACTTTTCTAAAGACTTAACATAATAGTCATGGTGCGAATTAGTTGTTTTTTGAGGAGGCAGCCTGAATTTCTATATTTCGGTTCTAAAACTCTCATATTTACCCATTTTGTCTCATTCCTTGGGTCTTTTAATGAACATTTTTATGCATGTAATTCAATTTGTTTCTCCTGCAGCTTCACAGCTCATGCGCGTTTTACTCGGTCTCATTCTCTGTCTCAACATCGCGTGGTCTCGGTCCCGGTGTCGACCCCTTGCTGTGCTGGAAGTTTGTCAGGTCTCGCTTTGAAAAAGGGCCAAATATTTTAGACCCCTTGAGTAATTATTGTGAAACAAAGTTTAAAATGTTATAATTAAAGGTTAAAACTTTTAAATTGCAAGAAACATAACTTTTTTTATATAATTTTTTTATTTGAACTTTTTTGTACCGTGAATGTGCTTGTTGTTCAATCTATCATATTGTCATTTATGATGGATATCAATAAATTCACCTAACTTCACCTTACCAAACTAAACTCATGGCACTTTTTTTTTTTTAAAGTTCATTGCTGGTGAAAGTGATTATTTGAAGAAAAATCATTTATCTAATGTGTCCATATACTATTCTGGGTTAAACTTTGGTCAGACGGTGAACTGGTGTGTACATCTTAAACTTGGTCAATGAGGATAATGAAATACGGTGTATCGGACTAGCACAGAGGTTAGGTTACGCAGTATAATCATATTGGTGGCGGAACTAGGGGGATCTCCTACGTTAGGACAGCCCCCCCCCCCCCCTCACCCCTCAGATTTCCCAATTTGCCCTTTTCTTTTTTTCTCTTATTAAAAAATGACTACAAATTAGTGATGAGTGTAGATGAAGCGCTGACAAAGCATTTAAGCTTTGCGCGCGGCATGGTTGGGTTAGGGTTGGGGTTCATTTATGCTAAGCCCTCTCATATCTTATTTCAGGCTAGAAAACAAAATGTCTAGTACTTCTAAAATAATCAAGTTAATACAAAAATTATAAAGGGTTCCGTAAATGCAATGAAATCATTCCCTGAACTGCGATTAGTCCATGTCTCTATAATCATGTTTGGTCCAGCAGCCTGAAAACTTGATATCAACTACATGAAGTTCTGTACCTCATTTTTCCGTGGGTTGGAAAAAGGCAATTTTGATATATGCATCGACACCAAATTCACGACACTAAACACTTTCAGCATTGACTGATAGGACTCCAATTTAAGGAGATGGGTCACATTTAGAAAATACTTACTATCCTTTGCAAATGAAAGTGAAAACATGAATGAAAAGTATTCAGAACTTTGGACAGTTTTTTTCCTAAGCAACATATACATTTTGTATCAGTCTCGGATATGTTGGTCACGACTGAAACACTGTAGCTACATACATCATTATAAATTGAGTATAAAAGATTGTGGACACTAGAAAAATATTTCTGTTCATAATAGTTAGTCGCCATTAAAAGCAAATAAGAAAAGGAACAGACAATCGCGGCATTTTCACGGGATAACTCGTACAACAAACTTCTCGAAACTGAGTGCCCTGTATGTGTAGTACAAGTGGTGCCGTGCCAGCGTAAACATAAAGATTTCCCTAGACCTCAGTGTCTAGCCTAGTATACTACCCTCCACAGATAGATGGCTGATTTCCCTCGCCTCTGTACTAGTATGTGGTATTTTGACTTAAAGTAGCTGAAGGTGTGACGAACAAAATCTCATTTCCATGTAGTCCTATTTAGTTGGTAATGCCTGTTATCGAGGAGTTAGATTAACGAAATCAGTTTGGTTACGGGAACACCTGTGTTACCTGTGGCTGCTGATGAATCACAGTTTAGGCCTATTATAATTATCACTTGTTTACGTAACACCTTAGTGTCGTGTAACTGGTAGCAATGGTGTTTATTTGTGTTTTGCAGCAACATTAATTAATAAAAAAAAATGTGAAAGGACGATGATCTTATTTTGTCCTAATCTGGAGCTCCACTCTTTTTCGGCTGATGTGAAAAGGGGCCCACCTTTTCCCTAATTTCCATTTATTTCTCTGTTGAGATGTCTCAATAGTCCATTTTTCGGCGTGTTCTGCGCGTCCCATCACAGATAAGGACTCTATAAAAAATCTCATGAAAAGGACTCTATAGGAAACCAACGGTACGTTTTTGCTTAGTACAAATATCGTCAGGGGTCACCCTTATTCAGCTGTAGTGAAAAGGGACGGTCACCACTCTTTGTCTATTTTTTTTTTTTCAATTTCACTATTGAGATGAAGAAAAAAATTCACTTTTTCGGGGCGTTCCGCGCGTCCATTAACAGGTAACGGCTCTGTGAAAGTCACCTGAAAAAGACTATATAGGAAACCAGAGTATGTCTGTACTTCAGTAAGAATGTCTTTAGGGGACCACAGTTATTCAGCTAAGGTTAAAAGTGGCCCATCCTTTCTCTAATTTTCTTTCAGTTTCATTAGTGAGATGTCTTAAACGCTAAATTTTCCAACGCGCTTGGCGCGCCCCATCAAAGACAAAGGCTGAATTCTAATCACATAACAAGCCCCAAGCTTTCTGAAAAGACGATCTGTAGAACCTCAATTTTAAGAAATCCATTCTCCCTCCCCGCACCCTCTGCATTATCGATTCCGGCCGACTTTAATCATGCGGAGTAAGGATATAACTGAAGAAAGTCAAATTGTGATATTTGTGTTCTGTTCAGTGCCCATCTTATGTAATTTAAAGTTGAAGATAAAATGCATCATTTTAAGGCCTACAATTTCGTAAATACCCATGAGCTTCCGAGGGGTTTGCCCCTGGACCCCACCAGGGGCCCTAAAGCGGGCCCCTGGATCCCACGCCGGTATAGGGAGCTCCTCGCGCTCCCGCGGCGCCTTCGGCGCCGTTTGGTAGTCAGCGCGAATTTGCCTCCCCCTCCCCCACTTTCAGAGATCAAATCCCGCCCGGTTTTCACAGTGAACTTAGGGGTTTTGCAAAAGTTAATTTCACAGAAATGGAAATATTTGCCTGATAACAAGGACAAAGTTATACCAGTTCGTGCCTCCAATATACCACAAAGCTTTACCTTCGACGTATTACTTTCATGATATACCAGATCAATTGAGGTTGCCCGTGTCATCCGAATTTAAAAATCGAAAGATATGTGTGGCAGCCTTTAACTAACTTGCAGATGATGTGTTTATTCCAATCTTCACATTTAGGGTTGTGAAGTAAAATTTCACTTGAAAATACAGGAGTGGACATCAGTCACTTTCTTAGCCGATCCCCCCCCCCCTCCTCCATAGGCATACAAGGCGGGGTTGCAGGGGGTGCACTCGCCCTCCCAATTCGGGTGAAAGGAGTTGGTCTATTTGGGCAGAACATGGGCAAAGCATGACAAACAGTGACATTCGGGAAAAACATGCTCTTGCCCCCTCATAGAAAATTACCATCGTACGCCTATCCCGCTCCTCCAACAAAAGTGTGCCGTCACTTAGCAAAGGACTGCATTTGCAAAAGATCAACTCATCACATACCATGGAATCGATGCTAACTCAACATGTAAGAGATCAGTTGACTTGGAGTGACTCTAGGAAAAGGTGACTCGAGTCACAAGACCACCCAAGCTTTCGAAAGACTCGAAGTGACTCGAATCGAGCTGAGGGAAGACTCGACATGACTCGACTCGACTAGAATTGCTAAAGACTCGACGTGACTCGAGACTCGACACCTTGTGGCTTGAGGTGACTCGTGACTCGACATCAAGTGACTCGATTACAACACTGATGCAAGCCAATAAATTTTAATAGGGTACAATCCAAGAATAATTGATCACTTAATTAACGTCCCTTTTTCGCTTTCTTTGTAAGTACCTGCAGCGAATCAATCTATTTTGTATAGTCTAAAGAGGTTTGAATACAAAACCGGTCAAGCTTTACCATAAATTCCAGTAGCATAAGAGATCCTAAAATGAACGAAGGAAAAATAGGAAAAAAAGAGATCTCTGTTTTCCAATCAACTGGAAGGATAAAAAATTGCATGTAAGTAAGAAGAGAGTTTAATATTCTTTTCGTTGATCAGTCTTGAACCTAGTGTTATAATTTAGTTATTTTGTTTCATGGACACAATCAAAGGTTTTTATCTCGTTCTATCCTATGAATTAGATCGTATGCATTTGCAGTACGGATGTTAAAATATTTCAGATTTGAAATATTATTCCAGACCAACACACTGTTAACTAGATTTCGGTGGGTTAGTTAGATAGAGTTCTACGAACTAATGCCTAACTGCCTTTTGGGGGCCCTGAGAACTGTTTGACAAGAAATTTCTAAACTAGCGAACTATAGCCCTAATCCCTCACCTAATCCCTTACCCTAAGAAAGGATACAAACAATACGATGGCAAAAGTCAATCAAGAGATTCCTTGTTAAAGAGTGCGCATCTACCCCTTTTTCAGTTGTTCCCACTGGCTTGTTTTCTCTACCCTATTTTTTACGTTGAGCACCAGTAGCACATTGGTGATAGGTTCCATTTTAAAAGTATGGCCCGTTCAAAGCTCGAACTTCAGACCAGGAAGGTGTAATCACACCTCCCTGTTCAGACCTCCCGACTGATTCCTGTGGGGGTCTTAGAGTATGATATATGATATGACTAAGAATATGAAGATATCATTAAGACTATGAAGAAATATTAAGTTTAAAATATTCATTTTGACGATAGAATTGTTTCATCTCTTTTGTTTTCACATATCTTTGCAGAAATGGGAGTTTTTCGCATGATGTCTGTGGGACGATCAGGTGTTGGCAAGTCAACAATAGGAAACATGTTCCTCTTTGGAAAAGGTGAAGGCGAGGGAGAAAACGTTTTTCCTATCAGCTTCAGCGATGCATCTTGTACACATGATGTAAAGGAACTAACGAATAAGGATGGTAATTGTGCATATATTGATGTTCCAGGAATTCCTGACACAGATTCTAATAATACTGCTAAGTTTTATGACGTAGTTATTGAAGAAGCCAAGAAAGATCTAAACATAATTCTGTTTGTATTCAAACGAGATCGAACAGATCCAGTCGCCTATAACTTGGCCGAGTTACTGTTTCGAGAACTCAACAAGGCCAACGCAATGAAAATTCTTGTAATCAACGATCACAATAATTATCAATTTCAGGATCCCCCTACCGAAGAGGATTACAACGGTCAAATAAAAACCATAGAAAATATGACCAAGATTGACTTTACTTATCACGTAATCTTTACTGGAGAATCTATGAAAAGCAAGCTTGAGGAGCTAAAGTTATTTATTTTCAACACTGAATCTCACAAGTCGGAGAGTATGAAAACTTTCAACGAACTGAAACTATATGTTGAAGTTTTAAGGGAGAAGAAAGGTTACGAAGATGAAGTTAAAATGCTGAAGGAGAAACGCGCCAATCATATTCGAAAACAAATAAAGGTTCTTAGAGTAATATTAGGTTCATCGAGTGTGGGAGCGGCTGCTGGCTTCATTGGTTCGTTTTCGTGTAGATATATGCTTCCCGCTGCCATAGGACAAACCCTTGGAGCTGGATTTGCCCTCTCTATAATTAACGAAAAAGTGGTCGAATTGGAAAGAGTAATTGGGAATATAGAAGCAGAAGATAATATGGTTGCCTCTCTGGAACTCGAGAAAGCTTGTTAGAAGCTTGATGAACTGAAGGCTGCACTGGACGCCAACTAAGACAAAATTCTTGTACTCATTACAACATTTATGTACATTGCACTATTTTAGGGTGGTTTTTTCATGTTTGACATTCGTTTCCTCGCTCTGTTTGATTGTTCATTAGTGTGCTCTATTATTTGTTGTTTTTTGGTCATAGAATTGCTTGAAAGAAACAACGATTTTAAAGATTCGAGTTTATAAAAAAGGAGATGATCACGTCTCTTTTGATCTGCACTTACAATGCGGAAGTTATCACCTGTGTGGTACCTGAGCATTTTAGTATTGGAGGCAGATGAATCTCTGCCCGAAATGTGTTATCCTGTCCTAAAGATTATCTACGTGGTGCGCAAGTTGGGGAGAAGCTTTCGGAAACTTTCATAATTCCTGACTTATCAGGCAGCATGAAATGGAATCCCAGAGGCTCTGAACCATACCTAAGCTTACGTGGTTACTTTGGGATTTCCTTTTGCTACTTAAATGGACTCAATAAATAATGAAAAAAATGCAAAATGAACACGTTAGGGAAGTGTTCTACACCAAATGATCTCAAATTTGCCATGAAAATACAGTAATTGTATCAGTTTTTGTCAGCCGTCCTGCGGGTGTCCAGGACTTATTTTGCCTAGTGCGCTTCTACGATCATCTCAAGAAGGAAACATCTTTGTTTTTATACGCCTATAAAAACGAGTGAACAATAATCAATTCACTGCCTTTAAATTAACCTCTTAAGCATTCAGATGTGCCTCTCTTCATTGATTTCTTTGGAACCGATCTAAAACAATAAATTTTACATTGACGCGATTTACTTTTGAAATCACGGATGGCTAACATATCTCCATCCAAGATGGAGATGTCATTTTGAATGTTTACATATAAAGTCGACAAATCTCCCCCGGGCCGAAAAAATAAATAAAATATTTGCTAAAAGATTTCTTATTAACGAAATTTGTTTTACAAGTATCTTATGGAGAAAATTTTTTCCTTAAAACTGGCATAAACGTTGCTGTTGCTTTAAAAATTTACACGTTTTCAAAAGAAAAAAGTCCACACCGTTTAATTTGTCTTTCGTCATTTTTCATTCTTATGTAAACGAGAGCACGCTGAACTTCTTTACAAAGTGAAATTGACGACTACATTTTGTAAACATGCCGATTGTTTATTTTCTCTTTTGTCTTTCCATTTATTTATTATTTATTTACATAAATATGACAATCAGGACTTATAACGTTGCGAATCATCTACTACATAAAACTTCATACCACAGCCTAGTCTTGTTTCAAGACACTGGTTAGTTTGCGTCCATCACACATCGGCTCTGAAGCATACTTAGCATTGCACTCTCTATTATGTTTATTCTTTGAACAATCCAGACCAGAGTCTTGTACATTACGGCAGAGTTCACCTGACCTTTTCTTTGTTTGTTACTAATTTTTCCCTCAGAAAATTGAGGGAGCCAATGACAGCACTGAAATGTACACACACCTACACACGCCTAAGTCTAACATATTCATAACGCTATATATAGCCACTCAATGAGCAGCGAACGACCTCTGTATTCGTACACAGTTTACGCAGTACTATACTGTCAGTATTATAGGCCTAGTGCAATACTATGAGATCTGTTCGCTCAACTCCTGTGGCATAATATTGTTTACTAGCCTAAAGTTAGACTTAACGTTAGTTTGACATGTGATCAATGTCATCAATGTTCTTCTTAATATAGCTACTAATTATGATGATCCAGTCTAGGAGGGGCACAGACTTATAACATGAACGCTGATCGAGCCGAAGAAATTCGTAAGACGAAGAATAGTTAGACTTAGAAGAGAGAACACAGTACCAACTGTGTCAAAAAGTGATTAAGATTTAGTCTACCCTGCCGGTTCTATAGCTCAGGCCTAGGCTAGATCGGTTTATTGTGCTTGTTGGTTTCGTTTTTCGGCTTGCGAGAGAGAAGAGAGAACAGGAAAGACGAACGTCTCGTAAGCTGCAAGGCGTAGGCAGTAACGTTACCACCCTTTTCAATTACAGAATTGGTGACTATCAATTAGTAGGAAAATCATGAATCTTAAGTTGTTAGAGAGATGGGGCTTTACAATACAAGATCACGTGATCTCTACCGTAATGTACAAGAAACTGGTTTTGGAGTTGTTCAAAAGATAAGCACCATTGAGGACGCAATACTAAGTAGGCTTCAAAACCGATGTATGATGGACGCAAACTAGCCAGAGTTATAAAACAAAACTAAACCCAGCCCAATGCATGATTTTTTCTATATGTGATATAAACGTGGGCACTTTTCCTTGAGTCCCCGCAGTCTCACAAGTGGCTAAGATGTTTAGGAGAGGGTGATGGTTGTTTTTGAGCCTGTAGTGGAGTTCAGTTTCTGAACTCTCTCCCATTTATTTACAGACACCCTTTGCATTTGCCCTGCAACCCTTTAATCATGATTTTTTCCCGTCGTATTTATCAATTATCGTTGACAAAAAGTTGTTTTCAGGGACCAGTTTTGTCCTGGTAAGGAATGGTGATAACGGAGTTGATCTTTTGTGTAATCGTATGGATAACATCAGGCGCGTAGTCATTATCAGTGACTTTGTGCGTGTTTTGCTTTTAAAAAATGTTAAGACCTGCGGACTGAGTATTTCCCTCTTAGCAATAACGACTTAAAATGATTCATTGATCCATTCATACATTCAGATAATAAACTTGGAGTTAGAATTCGTCTTGCAAACAAGTGAAAATACCTCTTCATTTCGCTTTCTTGACATGAATTATGTCTAAGATGAGTTACATAACTGATGAAGCGTCAAACTAACAGAAGTTCGCATCCGTCAATATAATCGCAGTTAGTCCCATATCAAGCACACAAGGTGAGTATATTGAAAACGTGTGTAACTAGAAAACTAGGTTAAATTGGAAGTTCACTACGAAAGAATTGTAGTTTAAAGCAGCTTATGCTGTTAAATGGAAAAAAATAACCTTCATCGTTAATCTTCAATCTTGCTCTTCCATTTGATACCAACCCGATAGAAATCTTTCACGCCAGGTTTTTTTTTTTTTCCGGTGAAATTTCACTAATTAGAGCGCTAATTACAATAGAAAAAAACTTCATCTACTTTTTTCGGCTAAACTCTTATGCAAAGACAACGGGCTCTTATCTCAATTTGACCAATCACAATGCAAGAAATGAATGACGTAAAATTATGCCTACCCTTTGACACAACGATGTACGTATTGCCAATATATCACACATGTTGTGTACATGCATTACAGGAGTCCTTTCACAACCGTTCGGGCCCAACACAGAACGACAGTTAGTTTCACACGTAGGTAACCCAAAGATTGCTTTTGAATGCCAAGCCACAGCATCAAATCAAAGAGAAAATGAACATTATCTTGAAACTTGGGACGGATTCAAATAGCACAATCAGCGACAAAATTAAAAACTGAACGATGGAGCCGAAACAAGTGAGTAGGAATTTGTCACTGAATCTGGGTTCACAAATGAAACGAACGAATTGCGCAGCCGGTTCGATGCGATGTGCAAATTGGACACGTAAAGGCCGTTTAAATAACGTATGTATCAATTGAACGAAATTTCACTGTCTGTTTTGTTTACGTTTTGCTTGACTCCTTCTCAAAGTGACCTTCTGAATATGCATCAAATTCATTGGGCGGAGCTAGAGCAAGATAATAAGGCAGAATAGCGTTTGGAAACCGTTGAAATCTTTTCGTTTTTTTTTCGAATTTTTGCTCATTTTCGGAGAAAAGACTAAAGTACGTTAGTATTTAAAGCTTTTTACATTTGTATGGAGTACAGCCCATACATTTGATGAACACTGGAAACGTAAAAATAACAGCATAAGCTGCTTTAATTTCCATTGAATTTTTCAATGATACAATATGGTTCATCCGTGTCAGATTGGTACTCCCTGATAAAAAAAATCTTTACATGAATATGACGTTTTCTTTGCTTCACCGTAATCAAGTAATCGCCTCAGTGAAATATCGAGCATGGTTTTGTTATTAGTTATTTTTACAAAAGGTGATTTTTCTATTCTTGGTAACCACATTTTATATGTAAAGGTTAAGTCATTTACATATCACTACATAATATATGTAGAATTTTCATTTCTATGATGTTTTGTTTTATTTTTTACCTCGGGAGCATTATGCACATGTTCTTGTTAGGCTACAGCCCCTTGAGGATTGTAATGTATTCTATTTCTACTTCATATGACAGTCATATCTACATAACGTGGAACGCGATTTACCTTCCTACGTTTCGGACGTTCAGAAGGGTCTGACCTGAACAGTCTGAATTCTCCAGGCTCTACTTTTATGACAGAGGGTGTTGTTATAATCTGAACGTTGCTTGCATTATTTCAATGACAAATTGATGCTTTCAACTTAGCAATTGACTTCGAAGGAGCAAAGGCATTTTAAGAAAAGCACGAGCGCAGGCTTCTTACCATTCATTTATAAGTATGTATGTATATATATATATACCTAACTGTGGAATAAGGGGAAATTTTTGGGCAAAATATCAACGTTAGGGGGAAATTACCGTTAGGGGGGAAAATCTACGTTCCCCTTAACGTTTTCACACACTGTTTTAATGGGAATACGTTAGTGTATAGTAAAATACATACAAGGGTACGTAATATACCTAATTACTTTAATGTTGACCAAATTACGGACGCCTATCTGTTAACACGCACAACTAATGGACTATTGAATTTACGTACATGTATATGTTTTTCCTTAAAGGCGAAATATACAGTAATGTATTTTATTGTTTTTCATTTCGCCTAAACGTATCAAGATATACAAATTTCCCCCTACTGTTCAATCTAGTGGTGTATATATATATATATATATATATATATATATATATATATTTATATATATATATATATATATATATATATATATATTTATATATATATATATATATATATATAAATATAAATATATATATATATATATATATAACGCTAATTCCCACCTTAGGGGGAAATTGTTATATCTGCGCGTACATAGGGCGAAAAAATAACAATGAAATACATGAGGAAAAGTCTTCGCCCTAACGTCTAAAAATATAAACAACGTTATTTCAATGGCCAGCCATCCGTTCGTGTTAACAGCTAGGTGTCCGTAAATTTGACAACGTTGAAGTAATTCTATCTACTTTGTAAATCTAGGAGGGCGCCCTTGTCCGTTTACATATTCCTATAGAAAAAGTGTGTAGAAACGTTACGGCGAAACTTATATTTCGCCCCAAAAATTTTTTCCCCTTAAGGTCGACCCTTCAACAACAACTTTCCCCCTAAGTGCCGAATTAGTGAAAATATATATATATATATATATATATATATATATATATATATATATATATATATATATATATATATATATATATATATATATATATATATATATATATACATATATATATATAGGTCGAAATGCTGCGGAGCAATGTGGAAATGTGTAGGTCGAAAAGAAATAGTGAAAAGTGCTTAAAAGTTTGGGGAAAACTCCACGACGTTTCGGGTATAAACACTTCATCAGGTGGCAAAAACCAAACTGAACAACCAACAGTAACAATTGGACACGATAAAACATCAAATCCGAAGCGATCAATGTAAAAACAAAGCCGCACGAAAGTGATTGTCAGGAAACATGGAAAACATGAGTGCGAAGAATTAAGACTAATCAAAAAAAGGAAAAGAGGGTCCTGGATGAAAAAGTACACCTAAAAATCGAAAATGTTCGGAATAAAAGGGAAGAAGTAGACAAAAAACAGGCCCGGGCAAAAAGTAGGCCTACATAGTAAAAAACGAGCACGAACGGGTAGGTGTAAAAGGACTTAAAACTGGCTCAAAAGAGAGTGAATATTACAAAAGGTCAATTCTAACGTTAAGGCCGTGTGGAGCGAGAGTACCTATCCTCATGATGAGTCGGTTTTCAGCACAACGGCGGTCACCATCGGAGCCTCGGTACACTACAGCTGCCGTAACGGTTAAGTGCTTTATTGAACAAGGTGAAGGGGAGTGAAATGTGCAGCCACCGGGTGTCCATGGAGATTCTGTTTGATGGACCTAAGGTGCTCGGTAACTCGGTCCGCAAGGCGACGCTTTGGCGGTTTATGCTACAGCTTTTGTTTGTTTCAATTTTGCTTTATTTGTTATAATGCAGTTGAAGGGCACAGGAGTGTCCGAAATATTCGTTTCAAATACAGACTATTGTGCTCTGCACACCGTCGTTTTTATCATTTTTGGTTTTCTTATATATACATATATATATGTATATATATAAATATATATATATATACATATATATATATATATATATATATATATATATATATATATATATATATATATATATATATATATATATATATATATATATATATATATATATGTATATATATATATATATATATGTATATCTATGTATATATATATATATACAGACGAAGCTCGACAAAACTCGAAGAGCTAAAGAAAACTTCCGGGAACTCAATCTCAAAACCACATCGCCTTTCGGCTTGAACATCAGAAGGGACTTACTAGCTTGCTGATGATACAAACCCAAATAATCCGATTAGGCCTCTCCGGTCTAACAATTTCTCTAATGGCTTTGAAGAGGATTTTCCTAGTGTTGATGGGTTACACCCGAGTAATCCGATCAGACCCTCCCGGTCAATCAACCTGCTCAATTGCCTTAAGAAGGTTTATCCTGTCACAATAGAGGTGAGACCATTGTCTACACCTTTAAAAGCTTCCAAAATTTCTCACTTCTTGTCATTCTTTGACCTAGTATTGATAAAGAGGTAGTATTCCTCGAAAGCTCTACTTCAAACCATTTGGCTGTTTAATTTATCTAAATTCTAACATTCCAACATATAAGCCAACTTCGTAGATGGTCCAAAATGTCTCTAATTACACAGCTTGCAAAGTTGCATACAAAGAATTGAGAAATTTAAAATTTAGTGATTCACAGCTGCAGTTCAGGGTACCCACCTAAGTTTTAGGTGTTGTGTACTGTGTTGAATGTAGGTTATAGCAGTCTCTGCATAGGACCACAGACTTTTCTCTGTGCATATAACACTTTCTTAGGTGCTCATGTTTAGAATCTTTGCTTTTTTCAGTGGCCGGTTTGCTTGGGTTATATCATTCCGCAGACGCATTATAGTATCACATTGTACCAATGGTACATCCTTGCTGTATTTAGGGACCCTTATGTGCAAAAAGGCCTACCCAAGCTAAAGTCTGTTTAGATACTACTTCACTCAATACATTGCATGTCGTCTACCTACAATTTCAGTGGAATAGAGGTGGGGGTGGAGGTAGGCGGTTCACTATCTGACTTTACCTAGTCGGCGAAATGCTTATTGGGGGAGGAATAGCACCCATTATATAAATGTATGCATGATTTAAACAGAAGCTTTTATTTCCACTCTTTTGGAGGAATATCAGTCGTTCTCAGAATGACATTTGTGCAGTTTTTAATAAACCAGTACCTCCATGAATACACCCCTTAGAACGGTTCCTGTTCTCGGCTCTGTAAGGCAGAACGCACGGACTTCCTATACATGGACAGAGCACACTGCACTGTATATTGTCGCTACCGTACGCTTGAGAAAAAGCGCACCAAGATGGCCGTCTGCTATGGTTTTGTGTGAAAGTTTGGACTTGCTCAAGTATATCCCAGATTTTGCAAGAAAGTTGAACTATTTTTGAAACATGGCAAGGTAAGGTCAGAATCACTTAACTCATTGCAGGAATATGATATTATTTCCCATTCTAATTTAACTTTTGCCTAAAATATTACAGAGTCTTCGTCAAATCAGACGATTTATAGCTACAGGGCGGCCATATTGGTGCGCCTTTTTTGTCCCAGATGGTGGCGACCATCTACGGATAGGACGTACACGTTACATGCTGTGTCCATATATAAAAGTCCGTGGCAGAAGGTCATCAGTAGTAGCCTTTTCAAAATGGCGGGATTTGTCATTAGAGTTAGTAATGTAGCTAAGAGCGCATCTAACAAAGTATCGTTGTAACTTTCCTATGTTTCTACCGACTCCTGGTGCCATGTCATTGGCAACAGTCGTATGCAGTTAGAACTCAGTGCTTTATTTAAGCTCCCTTTTAGGTGCCATATTTGGATGAAGGTTGTTATGAAAACGAGTGGTGGTGGTCTTCTAATTTTCTCAAAAATCAATAGGTACGCCCTGTTCTTAGAGGAAATGCCGTAAGTGGCCGAGGCGATCTCTTCAGACAAGTATAGATTCTGGTGAGAAGTTTACCTGTAAAGGAATTCCCCTTTTCTAGGAAATCATTCTCTGCGCTGCAAATAGTTCAGCGTATTTACTCTAATCCCTTTTTATGAATCCTCTGAATGTGGGATATCGGTATGCAGAGTAACGATCGAGGTATATTGAAAAGTTTCAGTCAGCTGCCACGGTACTGACTTAAGAGTCGCGGAGGCCGCTTGATTGAAACTCTCGCCCTTAAGTAGATTTTATAATCTTGATGGGCTACCTCAGTTTCGGAGATTCCAGTTGTGAATTACAGAGGAAAAAATGAACTTTATCCATTATTAACCCCTTAACTCGAAAGTTCAGGTGCCGTTCCTAAAAGAAACATTGAAAAAAGCCCTTGTTTTTGTTTTTAGTCTTTGTTTTGAAAGATGTAGAAGAGTCTTATTTTGCGTATGAGGTCTATCATTCACAGATGGGTAAATTGCTACGTTTAGGCTTCTACAGCGTTTTCGTGAACTTCAAAAGCTGAAAAGGACGCCGATATTCCATTTGAGCCAATCAGGGGGAGGGAGACCGACCCTGACTCTATGGCAGCTCCACCACTGAGCTCCTAGTAGCATAACCAACAAAAGCATATCGTCGCTAATCTACAAGTAACTAAATTATCCTACAACTTAATATCAGTGTTGTCATTTGGGTTTTTTTTTTTTTTTTTTTTTTTTGAGGTTGTTTGCTGCAAGAAATGGGCATGCTGAGAAATCTCGTTACAGGATTCGTACCCTTGGGAAACTGTGTACCTGACACCACACGTGTAGCCCCAAATCTGCTGCAATAAATCCTGAACATGACTTCTTAGCTGATCACTGAAGCTTGAATATCATAAATGATGGTATTGTTTCAACACAGTTGAAGTATTTTCACAATGTGCACAATCTGTTCTCCCTTACCTCACACCATGGATCTATTACATAATAGTTGGATGTTCACACAATGATTCATGATTGTTGATCCAGGCAGCTAGCAGTTAATCCTCTTAAAGGAACTGCCAACGTAGGGTATGATGAGTATTAAATAAGATGAAGGTCAATTGTTAAAATTCTTTTCTCGACTTCAGGTAAGGGTCACTTATTTTCTCGTGTATATCAGAGGTCGCTCATTAATACACAAGCCAGGAGGATCGGGTCGCAAAAAAGATAAATCTTGACAGCCAGAGTAATTTTGTGCTCATTTTCACGAAAGAATGCAACCACGCTGCTTCTACTGTGCTAGACACTGGACATTTCCTTTCTTAAGTACCTACACGACAGAACACCTTACAGGACATCATGAATCAGTCCAAATAATCAAATATAATTATTCCTGACATGGTGGATACGAAATTTGAAAAGGACTGTGTTTACACTGGTGCTATATATTAATTTAAATGTACTACCGTTTCGCATCCGTCCTGAGAACATATTTTATAAATTTCTAAAATGAAAATATATCAGTGTTGTATTTGTAACCTTTTTACCATTGATTTACTCACTTGAAACGTTATCGAACCTTACCTTTATGTTTATGAATAACCAGCAGTAAATATTCCAAATGTACAGCGGATCATCTCTTAGTCAAAGTCGCAGCTATTTATTTACACCTTAAAACCATATCTGCGTTGTTAGCGATGGAAGACAAAACTACGAGTAAGCAAGTCGCTCCCGCGGACGTTTCTTCCTTGTACAGCGGTTATCCGTCATCTTATATATGGATTTCCGTGGAATGCCTTGTATTACAGGTTTAAAATATCAAAAGAAAACACCTTTTTCGACTATTCGCGTACGATGAACTTAACAGCTGTGAACAAAGTTCCTTGAAAAGTAGCTTAAGTTAACAAGCTGAACAAACATTCTTGAAAGTTTCTCCAGTGCTAGATGATGTATTATGGTAAACATGGCATGCCATACATTCAATAACAAACTTATTTGTGGCGAAAGTTGTTATTTTTTATTTGACACTTTTAACATTCACATATCAAAGGAACTTAGTCATATGGACCTCTTTATTGTGATTACTGTGTTTTCAACTTAAAACTAAAGATACAACATAAGTGGAATCAAATACTTAAAGGCATATTCTGGAGAAAAATTTCATTTACTTTAAAATATGCAAAAACATTTTGTCCTTCAGGAGGTGAAAACTGCATCTCAAAAGCATATTGCGTTCAGAAGATACAGATTTTTAAAGTAATGCAAATTTTCTTGAGATTTGGTGCACCATGGGTAATCTGTGATGTAATCGTAGCACATTAATTGGACTTTGCATTCAATATATTCATAATATTGATTCTACTGTAAGCAATATTAAGCAACATTGTTGGCTGTACTCTACATTTGGTGAAGGGTAATGCTAGATCTGCAGGAAAGATATTCAAACATTCCATTAGTATCGAATTTCTAGGACAAACAGGACGTTCAATTATAAAGAAAAACAAAAGGGATTTTGGGCAATGTGCCCAAATTACATTACTTCCAGATGCTTTGTTGAAAATCAGAGGTATTTTTTTACAAAAATACCCAATCTTTAAAGTGAGATATCTTGAGTTAGGAAAATGGTATTGAGATAGAGTTTCAAGGACATGGTGTAGAAAATGTTTGCTTTTCTTACAACACCCAGGTGAAAGGCCACCAGAGTATGCCTCTAAGTAATACTTAAATTATCGAAAATGAAGATTATCATGTAGCAGTTGGTTTATGAACAATTTTGTGTGACGACATGAATACGTATGTTAAAGAGAAGCCCTTCAAAATATTTTACTGTTCTGAAAATATCTCAACAATCATCGCTAAGTGTTTTTATTTGCAATCCTCACAAACATAAAAGAGGGAAAGTGAATGTTTCACGCAAACGTCTCGTCACAGTGCCATTCAATCAAACAATTGTTCATCACAATGGTCAAAGACAGGCAGTCTCTAGGCATTTGTATTGCCAAATAGGTTGTTTTTGTGTAAGGCAAAAGGAAGTATGGTTTTCACAGTATGCACAGCGCTGTCAGTAAAAATTAATTTTAAGGTCGACTCTATTAGTCAAAAGTATTTCAATTTTTAACTAAGATAACGAACACACTAGATATTGCGAATTAGTCAATCTTTTGTTTACCATGAATGATGTTCATGCACATGGTTCATGGTTGTGAAAATACACCATGCTATGACTTTGCTTCTTATAAATTGAACACAGAGACCCCATGAGATCAAAGGAAGTGTGAGTTGTGAATCGTAACCGACTTTGTTCTTTTGATTGTTCCCTCATGTGTTTGCTTTCATTCTGTTCACCCTGCGTGAAAAGTCATTATTGTTAATTTAACACAAACTTGACTGGTCTGCTAGCTAATCCCGAAAGCTACGTAACTTTTACGTAACTGTTTACATATACATGATACTGACAGTAGTTCAGTCAGAAAAGAAAGCACACGGTATAAAGTGTACATGTGGTGTGCTTCATTTCCACCCTGATACGATAACATTTTATCAGGCAGAGGGTCTAGGAAGTTTTAAAAACCAAGAAGCGCAGTTCATCATGACACTGTGAAACGTAAAAGCTAAGTGACCCTACCCATTGTATTACTGTTAAAGGAAAACGACTCTTGCACCTATTTTAAATGCTGAATCATGTCCACCTGAAAATTTGAACTGTCTTTACTTGGCATATGCCCACCTCGTCATAAACAAAGATTTGATTTTATGTTTTTTTTTTTTGTTTTTGTTTTTCACTAGAAAAGATTACCTGTGATGAGAGACTTCCAGCACGTTTAGACAACTGAAGTTATTGAACTATTATCTTCATGATAACATAACGCATCCATCAGTATACATCTAAAGTTTTCAGACAAAAGTTACATCAGACAGTTTTTGAAAGCAACGAAGACAACTATAGAAATTACATTCAGCCAATTCGGCGATAAATTATCCCCAGCGTGTATGCCCTTTCACAATTAGACCATAAGTTCACACGAACAAGACACCAAATTACCTACCCAAATAGAGTTTAAAATTGTGAAAAAACTATCAGGTTTCTAGGTTATTAAATTTCTCTTTTTATTCATTGCGGAATTGCTCCCTTTCCCTTCCTCTTGTCCTGTTCTTCATTTCTTTATGTTATCGCCATTACCTTATTTAACCATCAAGAAAAAAATCCACCTTTAGAGCTATGCGTCACGAAGATTACTGTCCTCTGTATATACTGCTCTGTTCTACCCGAGTTTTGTTATTCATAATACAGTAACTGGTGGAAAAACTTGGAATTGCATTTTGCATTTTTGCAATTTTTGGTTGAGGATCAAGCCATTGAAGCTACAGTAATTATAGCAGACAGTGCAAGAACGTTGGGTTTCGATCAAATCGTGTATGTCTAGTTGAGGCTGTTGAACCTGGAGTTAAACCAACTGAGACCTGATCAATAGGTGTTTAAGAAATGTTGGAAAACACTTAGAGTTAGATAGGAGTGTTAGAGTTAGAGTGGGAACGAGAGGAGTAAGAGAAGGTTAGACTGATTCATCTGAGGGAATTGATGTCTGAACACTTGACCGGTTGTGAGAACTTTGGGGATTACAAGTTTGAGAGTTTATTCCCATAGCTATGAGAATCGAGTGATGATTGCGTTCTTTTCGCAAGGAATTACACCCACACTCGGAAAAATGCATTGGCTGAGGCCGTCCCACCCTGGATCCACCACGCCTACATGCACATGTTCTTTTCAGAGCAATTTTTTCTTCGCTTCATGCGTAGGAAGACATATTTGCAAAATTTGCATAAATTCCTGTCTAAGGATCCAACCAAAGGTGGGGTCCTTCCAGGTAGCCGGAAATCCATTTCTGATGACAGTGCTTAAGACGTTTCCATGTGCATTTGTGAGTCTTTTTCTGCTCAACTAATATTCTTTGTACAAGGTATCTCGATTGTACCATTGTAAAGGAGGACCCACTGGGCACATTATTCCCAGACTTTCATGTAACCCAGATTGTAAACATTTAATCTATTGTTGGGAACATCGAACACTGGGAATAATGGAGTTATCTCCAACCATTGCAATCACATAAAAAACAGGAAACATCGGACCGGATTCGACTCGTATGTGTTGCTCAATGTCGTTTCCGTGAAAATTCCACATTTTCCGTCCCACGAACGCAGTGACAATATGACTATTCAAAAACTCCATAACCTACGGAGCCAGTTTGAACATATTCTGAGAGATGTTTTCGAGCTCCTTCCTGTCATGTAACATATTTCCAAAATCTGATGACGTGCATGCCTCAGGCGCACGTTTAGCACTACAACCGCCACCTTTAGTTTGTAGAAGATGTTCCGAGGCCAAATTCCACCAAATGAAATGAAGATGGAACCTAGATATCGATGCGTATCGATGAAAGTATTTTATTCATTTTCTTCCATGGGTTTCATACTTTTTTGAACCAAATAAAGGAATCTTTTATTAGCTTCGCACACTAAGCCGTGGGTTACTAACAGGGAACTATGCCACAGTGCATCAGCTCCGTATCACACCAGTGTTTAAAAAAATCACTGTGGTAGTCTAACAAGCTTTGGTCAAGCCTAGCCACAAAAACAAGGCCAGGCCATGGCAACATATTTCTGCTGAGCAGCTTCGCCTAGGACTTGGTGTGCTGTTAATTTTAAAACAAGTCAGGTTATTTATGGAAAGTCATGGTATAACATACAGGTGAAGTTTGTTTCCTCGTTGTCCGGGTAGCTAGCTAGCTAGCCAGCCTAGACCCAACCTACTTAGGGCGGCCAAGTGAATAATGAATTGAATTATGATAAATGACCTGTAGACTTAGCAGCCATGCAGGATGAACGAATGAGCGACTGTGTCTTTGGTCAAAATATAAGTTTAACCGTGGATGACCATAGGCCTGCCCCCTCCAAAAAATGCTTTGAATATTTATGTCAATGAATGATTTCTCAAAATATCGAAGGGCACCATGTCAAGTCAATGGATGATTTTTCAAAATACTGAAGGGCACCTAACCCCCTTTTTCCTATTCCCATCCGAATTTCCGGCCATGGCAGAATGGGGCAATTTTACTAGAATTCCCAAAAGGTTACTTGTTAATGTACTTGTTGAACTGACTCGTAACATTATGTCATTGGTCACCCTTACTTGTTTGTATTTTGTATCAAAGGTCATCATGAAGCGGGAGGGGCGTCGATTTAGTTTTCAAAGTGGGGGGACATCCAGCCTGAATATTTTCTCCTGTTCTGGCAAAGTCTGTACAGCAGCGTAGCTGGACGTTTTTCGGGAAGGGGTGGTGTGGGCAAGCATCCAGATGCTACGATTTTTTAAGTACGAACAGTACTGTACTATTGCCGTAATTTGCCGCGCTCGAAGCGCGCTGAAATTTTTGCCACTTTTCAAAAATTTGAAAATACCGAGCTTGTATTTCAGAAAAGTTTGAATTCTGGCTTTCTGGAAGAAAATTTGAAAAGTTGGGGGATTACTGAAGAATTTGCATTTCCTATTGGCAAATCTGAGATTGGGGGGCGATGCGGATTGAACGGCGACCAAAGATCGTTGTTGCTACATAATGCCGTCCAATCCCTACGAAATGAAGCTCTCCGACGAAAGTTTCGAGTCAAAAGCTTATATTGGAGAAAAATTTGAATTTTATGAAAGCAAATTTATGAAAATAACGCTGTAGTTACTGATGTCACATGATGATCTAAAGTCACATATACCAAATTTTCGGGGTTTTTACTTAAAAAACACAGAGCTCGGAAAATTTTACTCAAGGTATGAACAAGCACTTCTACTTAGGAATCGCGTTCGTGGCGCGCTAAGCCAAATAATGACGAATAAGGATCATTATTTTAATGGGGAGATTTTGGAATTTCATGACTTGTCAAAAACCACACAGTAAACTGGTTTCACAAATTGGAAATTTCCGAGTTCTTCAATTTTCATAGCCACCTGCCCCCTGTAGCTACGCCACTGAGTGTCTAAGAGAAGGGGCCCAGATGCAAAATGGTGCAAAACGTTTCAATATTTTGAGTGAGTTACTAGGAAACTGCAAAGTTTTCAAAACATGATCTTGAAAGTGTGGGTAATTACTTCAACGGAACAAACGGTCAATATGAATTTAAATACCGGGTGTACTCTATCAGTAATTAGAAACACAACGAAAAATCGTTATGATTTTCGGAAGATTTGTGCAAATTGAAAGTTGTAATAGTAAGGAACCATTTTTAGTGAAAAGAGTGTAAAATAAATCCATGACTTAATCAAAAGCACACTTCAGTCTACTTCAATCTACTACGGGACAATGACAAATCGAAGGATGGGGGGAATGGTACCCACCGGTACCGGCCTACTGAGACACCGTTGCATACGCCTACCGGTGTAAGATTGTAAATACAAAAAACATTAAAATATTTTTTTCGACCGACACCTCATCATACACTATCTGCAGACAGAGGATGGAGGTGTACCTTTTATTCTTGATTGAAGTTCCTTATCCAGCAGACGTCAGTGTGATTTTACTTTTCTGATAATGGTCTAAACACGAAATGGTCGAATCGCTATACAAATGAATGATGTGAGCGTGTTGAAATGTTTGATTAGAATCATGCATTTTTCTAAAAAAAAGTTTTAGCAGACTGTGCACAGAGACATTTTCTGTTTCCTTAAAACGTTTTTTCCAGTTTCAACCTGTCAGGCTAGTCATTCACTAAAGACCACTGATTACATTATGCTCTTCAAATTAAAATTCTCTCTTCAAATTCCTAAATATTGTGCTTCTTCATGACCACAACTGCTGCCCTATGCACACGAAAAATCGACAAAATCATAGAGACCAATAAACAATGTATGTTTGATATGTAAATGAAAAAAGAACAGCAATGAGACTACAAGCGCGGGAAGCGGGCGAAAATGTTGGGGATTCGCAAAGTAAACAAGTGGAATTATTGATACAGAAAGCTAGTCGATCGTAATCGGTAGAGGACACCTTCCATAACCTATATGTATAGTCCTTTTTGAAGTAACCAATTTTTAAGTTTCATGTCACAAAAAGTGGGGGGTACTTTCACGTTAGTGTCCCCTCAACTTAAAAAAGTGGGAGGACATGTCCCCCTTTCCCCCTCCCCCTCCCCCTTAATCGACGCCCCTGTGAACCAGTGCAGAGCATAACGGAAACGACAGCGAGTAAACTATGCCATATTTGCTTGCGGTTCTTAACTGCCATTTCGTCTTGGCAACAACATGGCGTCAGATTCGGTAGGTGTCGACAAAGTGGTATCTAAAAGAAGCAAAATTTCCTCGGCCTCCAAACACCCTGTCGAAAGGACGTATAAATCCATTGTTTCCGAAAACATCTCTCACCAATTGCTCCATAATTTGGAAGAGCAAAATGAAGAAAAGGAACTAAACTTACGAGATACAATTGAGATTGCCTTCACTCAACATGGTCTGGGCCTAGGCTCAGACCAAAGCTGCACGGCTAGTTCGGCAAACAATATGTCTTCTCAATCAAGTGTACCGGCTCAACTGAACATACAGGAGTGGCTTTCTGCTATTACTTCTGCAATGATGTTGGAAATTCAACCAGTAATAACGATGACAGTTTTGACAGCTGTTGCTTCAACTGCCCAGACTTTATTGGAAAATGTGAAAAAAGAACTGTCAGTCGTAAGTTCTGTTGAAACTGGATTGCATGATGTAAAACTGGTTTAATCAAGGTGCTAAAATTGAAAGCTTAGAACAATACTAATGAAGATGGAACCCATGAATCTTTAGTCTTCTTGAAAGTGACAGGGATAACGAGGAGCTCGGGAGTAAGATAATCATTGATAAACTTGGTGTAGAAGTAAACCCAAGCGACGTCAGTACTTGCTACCGTCTCCTAGAAAATGTGACAATTCCCAGACTAGTTTTTTTGAAATTTGTAAAACGAAAAACAAAAGAGAACATCATTAAAAACAAAAATTACTCAAGTCCAGACCTTAACTTCACGATGTATACATTAATGATGATATGACCAGTTTGAGGAAATTGTGTTCGAATTAAGAAAGGATGAAATAGGTTCAATGGTATGAACTACAGAGAGTGAAAATTTTGTGCCATAAATTAAGTGGGAAAGGAAGCAAGGTTTGTGCTTAATTCTTCTAGGGATATTGCAAAGCTTGGCTGGAATCAAGGAAGAGTTGATGAAATTTTGCGATATCACACATTATAAAAATGCTAAGCTTCATTAGTTGAAGATTACCTAGATCATGATGTGAGTAACATCCTTAAAAATATTTGCCATGATGATAACATTATTATTCTTACGAAGAACTGCAGTTTCTAAGTTTTAAAGTTTGTGATCTAAAGAAAAAGGTTGAATACAATACTTTGCAACATTACATGAAGAGCTATGTTTTATCTGCTGACTGAGATGAAAACAGATGAGATAGATCCTGGAAATTTCCAGGGTTCTCGATCTTACACGCTGTGAAAAAAATCAAACATGTACCGGTAAGGAGGCATGCACGGAATACCTGTGTTAATAGATTTGTCTGTTTCCGGCAATTACCGGAAGATCACAGATTCTTGCTCATATAGTACTCTGTAGATAAGGATTAACACTACACGTACATGCTTTTAAATGATGCTTGGCTTTGTGTACCTGCCTCACGAGGAGTCAAACATTCGGGAAGCAGACCTTGCATTTGTGACCGTTATTGCGCAATGTGTACATCCTTAGTTCTAGCGGTGAAATGCATTCTTGGAGTCGCTACTCAAGCAAGCTAACGCAGAGCGAAAACGGACACCTTCTAAATTGTCAATAATTCTTATTCATAGTCCTTCGTAATTGAGTATTTTTGGTAGTTGAAGAGAAAATAGAAAGTTAAATATTCAAAAGAAACTCGTTTCAGTAGAAAACGATTGTCAGGGAGCGAACTTTGGCAAGATTTTTCGTCATAGGGTTTACGAAAAAAGAAAGGATTGAGAGCTTACTTCGCGAAGTTTCAAACTGCACATTTCCCGTCTTCAAGGTGAAAATATGTTTAAATGTCATTTCGAGGAGATAGAACAAATAATATTTCCAAAATATAGTGGACCCGTTCTTTTGCACAAGCAATGGCTTTGTGCTGGATCTTGTATCGACGTGCTTCATGCTAGCTACAATCATGCACTGAGTTTCAAGATGGCTGACTGACTACAGGTGTGTTGCAAACAGATTCGTAGCGTAAACAAAGCAAGAATGACCGTCTTCAGGAAAATTGGAATGATTCATCAATGAACTTAGGCTATGTGGAAAAGTATATTGCTTGCCAAATAATCAATATGTGGAGCTTGTTGTGAACTTAGGGGATGATTTCGGTACATATTGTGACCATTCCCCCAACGTTTAGCCTATGTGACCTAAAATCTTCCTGTGATTTTTGGGCCTTTTGGACTACAGTTTCTCCTGAAATTGGTTATATGAAAACTTGGGAGGTTAGTCAGGTAAGTTTCATATCTTTCTTGATCGTAGTTGAAAGTATACAGTATAAAAAGCCATTCTTTTTCCAAGTGTGCATTTTCATAAGTGGCTAAAATTCAAATGCAGAATATTATGAAATGAAAATGTTTGAAAGTATAGCAAACGATGACATAGCATTGATGTCCCATTCTGTCTAATTGGCGACTTTCATGCAAAGATAGGTGAAATGTCTGACCTCTTCGAAATCGACGATTATTTCCTTGAAGGGGATGTGAAGCATCTACATAGATAATTGCGTGTGAATGCGTTGTGTGACAAATGAAAAGTCTGAACACGATCTCTTCTCTGAGCTGATTTATTTGCCTTACCATCAGTCTCACTGATGGTTCCCATCTTGGCCACACAAAAATGAATGAACTGGCCAAAAAACAAACCACATACGCCTACGATTCACTGTTAATGACACAAAACAGTAAATTAAATGGTAGCCCTTGGTTACACTATAACATGCAAGCACATGAACTTTGTTAACGCCCCAAGGATCCCAAAATAATAATAGAGCCAATCAGTCCTTCAGGAAATTCTCGCAAAATATTTGAGTCGAGCGCCCTTATAATTCATAAATGAAAACTGTCGTCTCACACAACCACGGTTAATAATGCTTAAGAAGCTATGTACACCAGTATGTCTTGTATGACACATAAAGGGAGCACACCACCATTAGCAGAACGGCCTCCCCCGGAAAAGTAATTCGAAAGAACACCTTCAATTTTAGATCCTCTTTCTGCTTATTTTTCAGGTAGTGTGTAAGTCAATGTAGAAATTAATGGTGGTGTGCTCCCTTAAGAGAGAAAGTCATTCTCTTCATTTTTGACGTAAACACGCCCAATTTAGACTTAAATGACTTGTTTCAGGGTCCTAATCATGATTCTGCTGTGACGTCGCAGAATTTTTATGCTTGAACGATTTTGATTTGAAAATTGCAGTTTTTGGTAAAGAATGACACCGTAATTGAGACTGTTCGAAAGAGTGCCATTGTAGTCTATTTTGTCATTTGTTTTGGAAGCAAATGAATAATTAAGAACAGTCGAATGTTCTAGTGGTCATTCTACACCACCATAGCCCGCTAGGTCCCCCAGACACCCTAGATAAACAGTAGCTAGTTCCACTAACAGCTACTTGGTGGTTAACGGTAGTCAACATGCACTAAATATGTAAATTCTTCCTCGGACTAGATATTGTAATATTCTGCTAGAATTAAATAAGACGTTTTAGTCAATGTTATCCGAAAAAGGGCGTTTTTCTCGGATGAAGCTTGTCTCTGTAATTGCCGCAGTTAACCCCGTTTACACCAACCTTATTGCTCGTGTTAGCAAATAGTCTTTGAAGGGGGCAACCCTCTTTAACTTTATTGATCTCAAGATACCTGAACAGGAAGTTCTCTGATAGATTCTCGATTATTAGTTGCCAGCTTTAGATGGCTAAAACTTGCTATGGGGGGCATGTGGCTGTGGGTAGGGGGGCATTTAATGAAGATAAAATAGTGTGTAAGTCAATGGAGAAATTCATGGTGGTGTGCTCCCTAAACTACTGCTACCTAGCCTATGCCAAACTTAGGAATAATCTCATCAGTTATAACCCCATTAATGATAAACAATACCTAAGAACACAACAAACAGTGCCTGAAGTCTTAATGATATGAAGAATATAACTGATTGTCGCAACTCTTCACGACGAACACACCAAAACGAATTAAATGACATTATACCTGCCAACGTTTCTTGCAGGTCTCACACCCCCAATAATTGCCCCATTGACTTACACACTAAATTAGCTCTTCTTCGAGGCCCCTGCAGCCTTGTCAAAGTTCACAGCTACTTCAAGACACCAATCACTTGAAAGCTGACAAGTTTGCACATCATGGCATTTCAAAATTTCCATACCATGACCGTTTAGATTTTGAGCTACAAGGAGTTAAAGTTTTTGTAGGGTACACCCACCCCTAACCTCTTCACCATAACGAAAAACGTCCGCCTTTTGACAGCAATTTTTAAAACAACCTAAATCACCATCAATCTTGCCCAAATTTTCAACATCCACACTCTGGCTAGTTCTCTTTCAGATTCATGCAGTTTCATCACCCAACTGGCAGGTTATCTTGACAATATTTGGTCTTAACCAGAGTTAATAGAACTACTTCTTTGAGGGTGAACACTTTACGCTGCAGAACACTACTCTAATGGAGTAGTGAGACCTGCATCAGCCTTCGCCATATTCTCTCTACCAGTTTGGTGGCGCTCTAAAGAATTATCGTTCGCCGTTACAGGATGGTCTTGAAAATACTGCTTTGTAATTCTTGGGATGAATTTTTAATTAGGAGATTCAAAGAGAATAAAGTCTCTAACAATAATGGTCATGGTCCGATACAGATCTGTTGAAGTTTAGACCGCCACATAGTTAATGAAAGAGTTAGAAAAGACAAAAATATTGGAGGGTGCACTTTTGATGAAAAGAGTACAATCGACTTTGCTATTGTGTCCGCTGAATTATTCCCTTAAGTGTCAGAATTCAGTGTTGAATTGATGAGTAAATTTCTTTACGACAAGCACAGTCCAATATGTTTAGAAATTGTTAGAACATGCTTAACGAAAGTAAAGAAGGTTATAAAATAAATTCAACTGATCAGAGGAAGTCTAAGTTTGCAAAAAATTTTTGTGAAAAATGGCAAAGAAAGTGAGTTCATTTGCAACTTTAAACTTTTTTCATGTGAAGATGGTGATTAATATTACTAAATCAATAAATACTAAGGTTATATGACGCAGGAGAGTATGAATGAAATTGCCGACATTTTTAAAGTTGTTTATCTCGAAGATGCTTCGAAAGAAGCAATGTTATCTCACAAGCTAGAGAGATCCAACAAATTGTAGTCCATGATTTCGGATTGCAAACTGATGAAATCTCTTTATATTAAACAGAAGCGTTTGCACAAAATAAGAAATACTGAAAGTTCTAGATGTAGACTTCGTATTTGTGCTAGATAGTATAAACTTAATCTGAAGAAAGATAAAAGCCATTATAATTAAAATTTACGTAAAACATTGCGAACTTGGAAAAGCGAATACTAAGAATTATTTGAGTATCAATAATGAGGCAAGTCCAAAGAGATAATTACAATGTAATATTTCAACTAATGATTTCGAGGAGAATTTTGAGCAGGTGTGTAAAATTAGTTGTGAAGGAAATTATTTAGAGACTGTTATCGTCACCGTCACTTGGCCGGGTTGCAAGTATGTACGCAACTCAAGAGAAACACCTGCGTGCATTCCTGGCACGCGTACATACTTGGAACCCGGCTAAGTGAATACCAGAGGTCGACTGAGAAACTTATCGGTGACGATAACACTCCCCCTCCCCCTTGAATGCGGTGTAACATTCAAGTTAAGGTTACACACAACTAACAATAATATGTATTCTTCTTTAACCAATCTTCAAAAATATATGTACATCCCGCATCCCCGGACACGACACTCAACAAATTATTAATCTTAAATTTTGCCACTTCGGCTTCTTAAGCTCTTTAACAAATGAACATTACATTAGCCTGCCCCGGACCATTTCACTTGGATAACATATCAAGTAAATTACATCCCAACGAAGGTCAACAGAAAAGCCACGCATCCCTCAGGAAGTTGAACCAACTGATTCTAAAAGAATTATCTTAGTGACGGAGCGGACCAACTCAGTGGCGTTTTTTTTTTTAACTCTAACGGAACGGACCAAGCCGTTCCGCCCATGATCTACTCCTTCAACCAAACCAAGTGGCCATACATTTCGTGGGGTAACCTTATTTTATAACAGTACTTAATCCTCCACTTTCAAGTTTTGGCTACCCTTTGTCCATTTTGGCCTCTCTTGTAGCTCGGGCAAGTATAACTTGATCCACTTTCTCTAAAATCGATTGGCTAAATTTTGCACGTGTGTCCACCGTCTTTTGAAGCGGTCCGAGTGGTTAAATTTTCCCGGAGGTATGACAGAGCCATTTATCAATAATAACAAATGATTAGGTGTGAGTGGAGTGGGGTTGGAAGGGTCGTCACTGATCTTGATGAGAGGACGACCATTTACTATGTTTTCAACCTCGCAGAAAATAGGTTGCAGAATTTCATCAGTGAGCCTTAGTAACGGTTCTAGGGAGGACGGCCATCATAACCTTCTTAAAGACAGATATCATTCTTTCCCAAACTCCTCACATGTGGGAGACATAGGGAGGGTTAAACTTCCACACCATGTCCCCCTTGACAGTGTAAGCACTTCCCACTTACAAGATTAGTACCATTGTCTGAAAATACGACCTCGGGGTGGCCCCTACCAGACACGGAGCGCCCAAGGCATTAATGAAGGTATCGGTCTCAAGTGAATCTAATTTTTCTACGTGAATGGCTCTTACGCTTAAACAAGTGCCGAGTTCAACGTAGAAAGGCCACAAAAACATCGATACCCACGTAAGAGAATGATTGCTATCTTCAATACGCTCTTTGGGTAGGTCAGCTATCAGGTGAGGGTATGGCTGACCTACCTGTAATTAATTCGAGCCGCACACAGAGACAGAGACCACAAAACCAGATTTTTGTGATTTTGCAATTAACGATAAATTCAGTGCTGATATTATTGAAAGTGAAGTCATTGATCGAAGTAGGATTTTAATAGGAACAAATCTCCAGGCATTGATCTGATTATCAATGAGTGCTTAAAGTGTAGCACAGGTCCTAATATTCGAGTTGTGACGAAATTGTTTAACTTGGTTCTCTCTTCTTGCATTACCCCTTCAGACTGGACGGTGGTTCACGTAAAACCAATCTTTAAAGGGAAAGGCCCGTCAAATGAGGTAGACAATTACCGTGGAATAACGTTGTTTAGATGTGTTGGAAAACTGTTTACCGCTATTTTAAAAAGAAAAAGAGTTAAAATTATCTTGAAGGTACTGGTTATTGGGTGACGAACAAGCTAGATTTAGTTAAAATCGTTCTTCAATTGACAATATTTTCGTCTTTCAGTGTATAATTGACTATTAAATTATTGGTAATATATTGTGCTTTGTAGATTACAGAAAAACGTTGATCTGTTGGATAGGACCTCTCTCTGGACAAAATTAATCTCACATAAATTAAACGGTAAAGCCCTCAGTGTAATCTACACTCTGTACAGAAGCGCTAAGTCATGTGTTATCAACAACGGTGAAAAGTCAATTTTTGCGAGAGAGTAATGTACTCTCGAGCTTAGTTGTGGGTCCCAGCTCAAGTGGAGACAAAATTTCGTGTCGTTTGGTTAGTTTGTTGTAGACTACACCAGTCTTTTAGTGTACTTTATGTGAATATACGGATGTAATATTTAATATTTGTTCAATAAATATCACTTTTTGTATATTGCTAACGTTGATTAACGATTGCTTGTCAAAAGAAATTGACCACCGTAAATTAAATGACTGGCAATTTGTTATGGCTTTCTCTATATCAAGACTACGGCCTAGACGTCACGCGAAAAGTTTAGGGATGCACATCGGTAACAGACAAGTAAAGCCAGTATAGTAGCATACTGGGCTACTGTAGCTTGCGGCATAGCTAGATATAGATGCAGTGCTAGTTAAGCAGTACGCCACAACTTAGCCTAAATTGCTCGTTGCAATATTGCCACAATATCTTGAAGTCGGAGATATGGTAGAAATATTTTTCTGTTTTTATACATCTGGAACATTTTTCATTCATTTAGTCATGAAGTTAAAGGATTAACGGACAATACACGAAAGGCATAAAGTCGAACCTCTCTGAATAGCCTATGATTAGCCGCTGGAACAGGAGACAAGGAAATACATTCAGGGCCTATGGCCTAGGCCTAGCTGCTAGCCTAGGACTAACTTAGCCTAGGCCCTAGGCTAGGCGTTGGCCTAGGCCCTAGGCTAGGCATTGGCCTAACGTTACCTAACGTTACTAGTAAAAATAACAGTGGTAAACGTTACAAGCCTTGGGCCAAACAAGGCCAGGCCTACTGAGTACTACTCACTAAGGTCTGTGAACGTTCGCTACCAAGGCTTAATTAACTTAGCTATATACACAGCCCTTGCCCTGACTAGCCTAGGCCTATATGACTAGCCTATTCAAAACAGCAGTGTGATCGGTTGTTAATTGTTGTGATTCCTGAAATTTTTCAAAAAGCAAATCAATGATAGCCTAGGCTTGGCAAGGCCTAAAAAACCTGATAGCCTAGGGCCTAGGCTAGGCCACTGATCTGTATTGTTACTAACGTCCCACTTCACCCATCTCCACCTTTTCATCCAGGGCCCAACACTTACCCTTGCATTCTCATCTCATTGACTAACAAGCCATTCCAACTCATTCCATCCTTTCATTTCACTGCACTGCTCTGCCTAAGTAGGTTAGTTATTAGAGACCTATTGTTTCTACACCTGGCTGGCTAGGGCAGCAATTTATCTTTTTGTGTTGGTTTAGGGGATGGGCTCTTGATTTTATGGGTGTAATTAGAGCTGTCCTGGCTGCCAAGGTGTGAGGGTCTGGTCTCAGTTGTGATATTTGTTTGGATTTCGTTCTCATGGATTTTGATTATTTTCTAGAAGGAAGAGTTAAGTGAGTAAGTTGTTTAAGTTATTTTACCCTTCTTGAATTCCTGCTTCTCTGTTATTTTGTTACCTGAAAGTACAGGTTTTAATTTCTGAATTATATTTGCAAAACTTTGAAGGAAGCCTTCTCTCCTTTTTTTTATTGTGGTTTTTGGTTGGGAACCCATTGCCGGCGGGCCACTGTAAAAATATTACTGGATTGGGTAAGTATTGTTTCGAAAGTGAAGCCACTGGAAGTGCACTGTCGGCCATATTAGTTATTATTAGGACCCAAAACTTACCTGCTTGGTTACGTTATGTGCCGCGTAGTGTGCAAAGAGTGTAGGGAGCGAAAGATTCGTTGGATTAATTTCGCAGCACTGGTGAGTTCATTCAAGACAATTAATTGACAAAGATTTAAGAGCCCTATTTTCTTTTCCAAAACGTCAATTTTGAGGCTTTAGTTAGCCTAGTTGTCAGTTTGATTTTGTTCGGTAAAGGGAAGGCGTAACACTGTCACACAATATTATACATTGGCCCACTGTAGCCTAGGCCTACTGCTGTATGTTAGGCTTAGGGCATAATTAGATTTTACTGTACTGTACTGTACTGTACTGTACTAGTGGAGCAGTTACTGTAAGGCCCAATGTTACATGTTTTGAGGGACAGTCATGTATCAATCTGTATAGGCATTAGACAAGCTAAAAAATGATGACTTTTGTGCACTCCAAAGGAAGGCTTAAAGAGATCTACAAGTGTCAGTCACTGAAAAATGAACCTCACTTTTCACTGTTTTGCCCTGAAGGTAGGCTAAACCATACACACTGAAAAAAGCAACAACTACTCTCAGGCATCAACAAATTAGTAGGCCTACAATAACAATGGCGTTTATTTTTTGGTAGATAAAACTTAAGAACTATTTTTACAGTTTTTTTCTACCTAGGCCTACTCCAATTTAAAGGGACAAGTTTGCGCAGTTTTTTCAGATCTTTGGTCCTGACAATTTCTGCATGGTTTCTTTCCCCATGATACATCTGGATCTTGCACTGAACATTTGGCAACATGAAATTTATCGACAGCAGGTCCACCATATGTGGGTACCAAGCTCTTGAAACACTGGAGATAGATTGAAGTTGGCCAGGACTGAAGTTGCTATGGCAGACTGGACACCTCAGTGTTAAAATCTTAAATAAGGTGTTGAAATCTTAAATAAACTTGTGTCAAGGAGACAAAGCTCCTAATACCAAGTCAGTATCATGTAAAAGAGTCAAGCCTTGGTATGATCAGGAGCCTGCTTCAACTAGCTGACCCACTTCAAGATAGGGAATTGGATGGATAAGGAGACAGACTAGGCTACCAGTGTTTGCCTTTGGGCTATACTGTTATACAGAGGGCGTTGTTTGAATCTGCTCTCTGTGTAGCAGAGACATTGTTAGCCCTAGTCTACATACATCACTTTAGGTTTCCTGCCATTTAGTGACAGTTGTTTCAGTTCAGTCTTCTTGGACGACATCTTTCCACATGACTAGTGAATTTGTAACATCGTAGGCATCATCAAAGGACTTGGCATGCTCAACCTCATCTTGACTATGCAGCTCAGGCTTGGAGTCCCTTCTATGAAAAGGACAAGTTTCTTTTAGAGCAGGTTCAGAGGAGAGCCACTCGCCTCATTCCTGAGGTGAAAAATTTGCCTTATCATGCTAGGCTTGATCAGGATCAGGGGAGACATGCTCCAGGTTTTCAAGTTCCTTTGTGAAAGGAATCCCCTTCTGACGTGTAGTTATTTAAGGATTCAAGGTAATTCTCGGGTGCGTGGGCATTGTGAAAAGCTTGAAAAGCCTTTTGCAAGGCTTGATATTAGGAAGTTTAGTTTCTCCCATAGAGTTGTCAACGAGTGGAATTGTCTACCAGATTGGGTAGTTAACTCCCCCTCAGTTCACTGCTTTAAGGTTAACATTGACAGGTTTTTCCATGGCTGTGGTAGAATCTGATTGTTTGGGGCTGTTGTCAAGCTTTGGTGGTTTGACTTTTCATTAGGGCTTGGACTTCAGGGCATCTTATGGGGCCTTGGCCCTCCTTTGCCCTTCAACCTGTTATGTTATGTTAACTTTAACCAAATGATTGGAAACTGGGCCGTAAAACTTCTATTTATTTAACTCCACTAACATCATCATAGCCAACGGACAGCTGAACGAGACCTGTTTTTTTTCTTGAAGTTGCATACAGCATTCTTTCTCATGAACTTTAGTGCTTTACTTTGTAGTTGTTATTAATTAATCACCAGTAAGTTGTGAATACACTTTGGCCATTTGGGGAGTCCTGTCATAGTTTTTATCTCACAAGTACAAGAATGATTTTCTTGTGTTGCCCAGTAATCCACAAATATTCTGTAACAATCAGTCTTGTGTCAAGACTTGCACCCTCCATCTTTGTGACATAACACTACAATTATGGAAGTCATATGTAACATACCCCACCCCCTCTCTGGGTATGCCATCTGGTTAAACTATTTTCTGTATTATAGTGATGACAACACACTGTAACTGTAACCAATATTTCATTGTAATTGCAAGGAGAGCTTTACAAATCAATCCAAAACAAATTAAGGAGTATACAACCAGCTCAAAAGTTTACATTATGGGTTCAAATTATTTTTTACTTATGGTGCATAAAATTGCAGTTTTGGGTTAACCTGAATAGTGTGGGCATAAGTGTACAGGGGTAATATTCTGTTAGAGGGCAAGAACATTTTTAATGTCACCGTTAATCATGTTTTGCCAGAATAGACCGACTCCTTTTGCCTGAATTGGAAGGGCCAGTGCCCCCCTGCACCCCCACCCCATATGCCCATGAGTGTGGGAGGTGTCCTCCAGTAGATGCTTCTTCTCATATTCTCATTACACTAGGCTGAGTTGGTTTGAAGAGTCTCTCTTTGAAAGCAGGGAATTATTTTGATGTAGCAAGATGATTTTTAGAGCTTAGTGCATTGCAATATTGCATACACAGGAGCTGCATGCTTCTCTGCCATTTTAGGCAACAAATCCAACAATATCAGAGATGACAGCCAATTGTACTTAGAAAGGTGGAAAATATAGGAGCATCAGTCATCAACAGGGAGGTAGGGGTTATCAGGGCTGGCTGCAGTCTGGGCAAAAACTTGAGGTGGGGGATATGGGGGGGGGGGAGTTCCCACAACGCCTATGTAGAGCTCCACCATCATTTTGCATATAGTGTATGTATGGTTTGGAAGTCTCGGGGAGGTTGGCCGTTGCCCCCTGTCCACCTGGCCCTCAGGGGACCTATGGCCATGGTTATGCCTACAACCAAAAGTATTGAGTCTGGTCACAATATTTTGAATAATACTTTGTTTGCATACTCTCAGTGGCATCTTCTCTTGATTTTGGGATGATTCAATTGGTTTTTTATCCTTATAATTTTGACATCTAATTTCCTAGATAATCATTATAATGGGCATATGCTTGTACTAGTAATATGTTACACTAATTGAATGGCCTATAGGAATCTTCGGCCAAATTCCACTCACAAATGGAAGGTTCTGTAAATTTTTTTTCTGTTTTATGCTGTCTCAACATCGCTCTCCCCTCTCTTTTACATTGGTCTCATTTTTTTCACTCTTTTTTCACAACCCCGGGCACAACACTGCGTTAATGGTCTGTCAACAATTGCTTACAGTACAAGGTTTCTTTTTTGGTAGTGCTATATGCGTCCTAGCAATATGGCGCCGACGGACAACCGTGAGCTTCAAAAACGTAGACGCTGATACAATGGGTGACCCAATCCAGTAATATAGATCAGTGGGCTAGGCTAGGCCTAAGAAAAGTTATAATGGTCTAGCCTAGCAGATTTTAGGCCATAGGCTACGTTTCACTAGGCTATGCAAAGAAAAACCATCTAGGCCTAGGCCTATGTAGGCCTACCAGAGTTTGAATTAGAAAAAAGAGTGACTTTTTTCAAAAAAGCAAATTTTGGACAAAAAACCTGAAAAGAAAAGTTATGATAGTAGATTTTAGGCCATAACTTTTGCTATACGAAGAAAAACAATTTCGACCGTCTTTGTACCAGAGTTTGAATTAGGCCTAGAAAACAAAAATTACTTTGTCTGCACTTATTGTACTGATTGCATTTTTCAAAGTTAATTTGTAGTAACGTTTCCATGTTACTTTAATTTCTATATTTTATGAAAATGTACTCAAATTACTCAAGACAAATCATGTTCCTTACCAGACAATGATCAATATTCTTGCATTCTTGGAAAGGTTAGGCCCTACACTATTTAAAAAAGGTAATTTCACCATGTTTGAATTGTTTCGCCACGTTTTTAACGTATTTGCTAGTATGACAATTAACATGGTAAACTTGACTTTAAAAAAGTGTTAAAAGCAACGTGCTATTGCGAATCAGCTGTAAAAGTGCTCACCAAATAAGATAGAAAGATATACTACTTAATTATTCAGACATATTAAGTTACTGACAACTGTCCACTGAAGGTTATGTATTTCATGTCCAAAGTTTGCTCTGTGGTTTATCATACTGTATCAACTATTGTTAGCAAAAACCTCTTTCTTGTAAAAGATTGTACTGTTGATTCTTTCTCTCTTGTAATTGACTTAAACATCATTTCTCTTACACATCCACATTTATTGATGAAGACATCAATAAATCTTTCCCAAAACTCTTATTTCATCTGCTTCTTGTCTTTAATGGACATTTTTCATGTAATAATTTTTATTTATTATTACCAAACATATTGTTTAAGCCATATTCTACCTCCAAGTTACTACACATTTCGCAACAATGTAACACTTTTTGATGGGATCCACAGAGCTCTACGAACGAGTGGGAATACGTAGTATTCTGGTTTTAATTGTAACCTAGGAGTAAGGCAAGACAAGGGAGAACTTGTTACCGGTTCCATATTCCCTGGTGGTTTGGTGAGTTCATTATAATGGATTAAATAAATTATCACAATCAATGAGTGAATACTTAAGTAATGAAGACGTCGAGGTTTTTCTTCGGTAATTAACATTACCTTATGCTTATTACACATATATTGTCCTTGTTGAAACTGAGTCTATATGAAATAAGCGTTAAAGGGAGTTGGAGATCATTGCAATGCTTGGTACTTGTCATTCAACACGAGTAAACTAATATTCTTAATCTTTCGAAAGGAAAAGTAAAAAAAAGTCCAAAATTTTATTTGGCTGGGGAAATTATTAATGCTGTGGAAGATTATAATTATTTGGGTGTCATCTTTAATTGCAATAATTAATTAATTTACCAAGGCTAAATGTAAGCAAGTAAATGCCGGGAAAAAAACACTATATCAGTTTTTTCACCGAGGCGTATAACTTGATGTTACCTTCGGATTGGTTCCTTCAGCTATTTGATCAAATTGTCATGATGCCTGAATTGATGTATGATTTTGAAACTTGGGGTTACGAGGACGTAAAACAGTTGGAAGCATTTTAAGTGAACTTTTGTAAGTAAGTCATAAAGGTTAGAAAAACTATCGAAAATTTAAAACCGATTTGCAAATACAAAAATATTCCTCGCCACCCATTCTCTAACTGATCGTTTAAACTTTGGCACATTTTGTTGAAGGAATAGTAAAATTCCCCCTGTAAGTGGAAGACATCATAAGATGGAAGAATTTGCATCCTTTGTGCTCAGGATACATTAAGTGATGAATTTCGTTATATTTTTGAATGACCAAGTTTTTAGTAGAAAGATGTAACTTTATTAAGCCCTATTATAGAAGAAATTTCAGTACCCTGAAAATGAAACAGCTCCTCCGAAAGGTAATATTATTGTTTGGTTAATTTAAATATATACGTAGTGCGAGAAAATTATACATGGTTTTTGAACCATCCCATTGCCGAACTTTAGGGTGAGTTCTTAACCTTTTGCTAATTTAAATGTTGTGTTTTCTGTTGTTATATGGACTTTCCTGCTAAGTGGCATATGACGTAATGTTTAAGTTTGTAATGTAATTCCATCTAAATCTTTTTTCCTCAACTTTTTCTCCGTTTTTGAGTTTTTTTTTAATCCCTTGTCTTATGCTTATGCTTTCCATATTTTGTTTTGTAATATTGTCTTCGAACATGATGAGCAGCGGACCCCGACAGAAATCTTTTGAAGCAAGGCTGTTAAAATTTTATTTAGCAGCCAACATTCGTATCATCGTAAAATATTACATGGAGAGTCGGAGATGTTGTTCGATACTGGTATTGTATGGTACCATACAAGAATATACACACACACAGTACAGCGGTTAACTACTAACAACCGAGCACACAGCCATGAAAGGAAAGTTCGGTACTTTCAACCATTGATTACTGTTTTTAAACCAAATCTTCGATGAAAGTTGTCATTGTTCGAAAGAGGCTGTCAATGATCATGACTTCCATCTAAATTAGAAGCTGTAACGGACGTCATAAACTTAGTATGTTTTGTTTGGTTTAAACGATATTGTGTTCAACGTAGCTCTGCAAGCATTGAGTCATTGAACACCGCCTACCTCAGGAATAGACCAATTGTAGTGAATACTCATGAATATTAACGCTTTACCGTTGTGCTCCGATCGGGGTATACTTGCGCGCCTCGGGAGTGGGCGGAAAAGCGGACGTAGCCCGTCCCGCATTGGCTTCCGTAGGCCATTGACTCCGTGACCTTAAACTATTGTCTGTCTCTCTCGCTGTTGTGGCCGAATTTTCGGGTAGCTACTCGCAGTTTCGAGCTCGGCGTGAAACAGTAAAGATGGGTGACAGCCGAGCTCTCCGCATGGGTCCAAAAAGACCCAAACAACGGCAAAGGGTCAAGATAAGCCTGTGGAGTGTGTTTACTGCAAAGCTGATGCCACTGTCTCTGCGTGTGTGCACGTAACCCTTTAGCCGAGTGGTGCAGATATTTTAGATAAAGGTAAAGGATAAATTGGGCTCATTGAAAGAAAATTCTGACCATTGGCAGGCTTTGAAGGGCGGCAGCCTAAAGGGGACTGCAGCCACGGAGGCGCTAACAGGCTAGTACAAAACTGAACTTAAGGTAACAATCAAACAATCTCTCCATTGCGGTAGAAACTGTGATTCCCTGGTGGAACTTAGTGTATCTCTGTCCATAGGTAATTCCAAAGCTATACGATATTGGGGTGTGGACGTTTTGGGAAAGTCTGGTAAGTGGACACTACACAGTCATGCAGACTTAAGCGATGTGCTTGGTAAGGACTGGCATTTCCGCATTGTTCACAGATTTGGCGATTTTAGTAGTTTTGTGAAGAAAGGTTTCTTTCAGTGCTGGCTGACAGAGAAAGCGCCACTCCGATCCATGCATGAATTCATTGTTACTGACAATGGTCTTACCTCAGAGTATACCAATGCGGCTGTCCTGTTAAGGTAAGATTTGTGCGGAGACTAGGAAATAAAATTTACTTCAGATCCTACTCCGACAAGGGAGAGGTTTAGATAGATGTGTGGATCTTCTTGCCAAGTTTACTGTATCTCAGCTTGCGGTGGGTGTTTTTCTGTTCCTTGTATTGGACGTTGCTATTGCTGCCCCTCACTAAGATTATCGCAGCACTGTTGATATCCCTATCCTACAAATGTAATAGACCAAGTAAATGTCCAGTCAGTGTTGTAAAAACATTTAGTAACAACAAAGTGGATATTCACAAGGTTCGATATTTACAATTATCTTTAGTGGTTCTCTCAGTTGTTCAGCAGTTGAAGACCATATTCCCCTGATCCAGAAAACGCGAAGCAGGAAAGGAACTAACTACATAATCAACGTACGGAGTAAAACTGATTCACCAACCAACAAAACCAAAGCTGAAAGCAGATATTGAAAGTGAGGGAAGAAACGAAGAAGGTCTGCAGAAAAAGATGAGGCGGTCGAGGACAAAGTGGATGTCCTGATGTCCTTTTGAGTAAAAGGGTTGAACTAGAGAGGCAAATTGACAACACTGCTTCCTGCTTCATGGGAATGGCAGAAGGCTCGAAGAGAGAAAGCCAGATAAAAGCGTCCTTGGCACCCTGCTTCTACGCCTGGGTCTACGTTCAATCAGCCGTTGCGTCGCGAGAAAACAAGAGAAACTAAATGAGACTTGTGTTTTGTGTGTGTGTGTGTGTGTTGATAGTGTTTCAGTCTCTTTTTCTATTTACAGGTATACACAATATGCAGTGAGTATGGCGTAACTTTCCCTCTGCTAGCCCTGATACTCTACGGGAAACACGTCTAATTCCAGCTAACGCTGTGACCACCTCAATAAACAGCTAACGCTGACACTCCAAACAACGATGATAGCGCATCTCATTCCCCGGTGGGAAAAACCCTGCAACTAAGTAACAGAAGCACTTTTACTACAAAAATTCACTATTGCATTATTTACACTCAGCATTTTAAACGTAAACATTCACTTCAATGTTATAAAATACACTGGGCGACTTTGCACTGAAGTACGCCCTCCCATCTCACAAATAGTTCTCATTTGAGAACACTTGATTTTATATTAATGATATACAATAATTCACTCCCTTCTGAAATTTATGTATACAAAAATATACAAAAATTGGCTAATATTTACAACGATATCCGACCCCTTACTCTTTTTTTCAGCGTGGCCCCAACGCTTCAAGCCCCCCCCCCCCCAGCCCTCCACATTTTCTGTTAACTCACTTTTGATTAAAACAACGACCTTGTTACTTCCTTATAACTCCGTAAAATCCCTAAAACAGTCCTACTCAAGAAGCAATAAATAGAAACAAAACTTATACACTTACAGGTTACTCTGTTATCCCATCAGCTCCACCTGGTTTTCCTATACGAGGACTAACTTGCCATAAGTGACGTTTCTCCCGTTTCTCCCGCAAACGCAATACAAATTAGCCTTTCCCGCTAGCATTTGAACTATCCCCCCATCAATCGCCAATAGAATGCCCGCGAAAAATCTTTTGAATAGAACTACCCTCGGTAAACAAATTAGGTTACGTAATACATTTCCAACCTTGGACAGCAAGTTCAACCTAAGGTTAGCACCCTCATTGTCAAATTCAACGCATTCTGCGACATAACCCCCCTATCAAGAGGATTGTTTAAAATTCTCACATCAAATTTTACAAAATAATTACAAATTATACAATACGTGTTATGCAATGTACATTAAACATTTATAATTCACATTATGCACTTTACGATACATATCATACATTCTTATTACACGTTGCAAACTTTCATATAAGACATTACACTTGAGGACAACGACTCGAAAAATCTGCTTTCTGATTATCTTTTCCCTTAATTGCTCTAACTTTATAACGATAAGGTTGCATGCTTAATGCCCATCGCATCACACGACTGTTGTTCAGCTTGGCTTTTGCAATATGAGACAATGGCTGATGATAGGTTTCTAACTTAACATTGTTTTACCATATATATAAAGTGAAATTTCTGAATTGCCTACACCAGGGCCAAACGTTCACGTTCGATGGTTGCATAATTCCTCTCACATGGCAACAACTTTCTACTGGCAAAGCAATAGGAAACTGGTGTTCCCTATCTTGTTGGATAAGTACTGCCCCTATCCCAATATTCGAGGCATCCGTCCGCAAAAAAAAAAAATGTTTTTAAGGGGTCGGGAAGACGTAAAATTGGAGCTGGTGCTAAACGTCCTTTCAACGTACAAATGCTCTTTCTTGTGATTCACCCTACTCTAAACGGTTTGGTTTACCCTCTTTAGTCAAATCTGACAACGGTGCTGCTATTGCAGAAACATTTGGGAGGAAACACCGGTACTATCCGAATAAAATCAGAAATGATCTGATTTCCTTCTTAGTCTGTGGTGCTGATGATTTGCAAATTTTGTCTACTTTCCCTGGGACTGGTTTTATCGTCCCTTCACCAAAAAAGTGTCCTAAAAATTTTAGTGATGTAAATCCAATTTCACATTTAGAAGGCCTTGCCGTTAGAACCCATCCTCTAAATCTTAGTAAAACTTTCTTAAGTGACTCAATATAACTGTCCCATGAATCTGTGAATATGAGAATATCGTCAATGTAGTTCACAACATTATTAAGGCCCTGTAATACTTATATTGCAGTCTGAAGTTCACTTCAGTGCTGCCACCAGACCTCCCTGTGCCAGGCTCGAGTAGGAATGATAGTAATAAGCTAAGACAAATAAAAATCGAGTATCTATCGAAAAAACGGTCTACTATGGAGCAACTGGTAAACAAATTGTCGTCTTGAATTATACAATTGAACACTTTTATGCATTAAGGTCCCTCGACCACAAGAGAGGATCCCCTCGTCGAAATTTACACCTCCGGACCCCCTTAGCCCGAAAACATAAAATTCTCCTTTAGAAGGAAACCATTAAACTCGATGCACTGTCCACGACAAGAATTGAAACGAATAAAACAGTGATCATCGTGATTTTTCCATTTAAAATAAATACCGTGAAAGAGTATCACACTTCATGCCTCATCAAGAAATATCTAGGAATACCCTTCCATGTAACTTGGATAAATAATGCAAGTTAGGTTGTAAGATCATCTAAATTGCCGTATCTCTCCGTCGTCTTAATGCATGCTCCAAAGTACGACACTTATAGCAGAATGTCCAAAATGACACCAAGTTATAGCCCATGATGTCCCTACAGTTTTGGGGAAGTAAATGCAGTCCGGTAGAAAAAATTACTCCCTCCTCGCTTTAAACGTACCAGGGTGAACAATTTTATCTATAGAGGTTTCAAGTTTGGTTCTAAAGTTTATGTCAAAGATATGACAGAAAAATTGGTTATAAACTCTAAATAAATGTTTTTACATGGTGACAAATTAAACATCGGGACTACACCAGGGCTGTGCAAAGGATATCGTAAATCAACATTTTGATTGCACTAGTAAAGAGTACCTCAACTCAAAAAATTCAAAAATATATATTAAAGATTAATGTGAAGAGCTAATTCTATCAGTCCAACTCCCTTCTTTATAGGACATTCCAGAGCTGAATGAGATATGCAATGTTAGAGTTTATTCACTCAAATTGCAATGGTACATTGCGCAATAATTTGCAACGTCTTTGCTGTACTAGTCAAACTACGATCTTTGTATTTCTTTGTTCTTCTGAATGTCACTGCACCTTGTACCAAGGTGTGATATCACTCTTACTCTTATGAGGTGATGTAATTTATTAAACCCTCCTTGTGCAACATGCTATGCGAGCAAACAGAAAGTGTTCAAGGTCATAAAAACATTTTTAATTTTAAAGGGAAACAAAGCATGCTTTATGAGTTGTACAAGTCACAAATTATTGCACAATCAACCAAATTGCTTTAAGTAAATAAACTTCAACATTTTATATCTCAGCTCAGGAATGTCATATGAACGTGGGAGTAAAACCATTCGAATTCATTTTTCATGCTCTTCAATATATATTTTTGGATGTTTTGACTTGAGGTACACTTCAAGTCACGACACACTCGTCACGACGGACTCTAAAAAAAGTTATTTATAAATTAAATATGTCCGTCATTGAGCCCTTGCAGGTCACTATGAAAATAGCTGTTACCAAACTTTTTAAAAAATCTTCTTAGCACTTTTTGCCCCGAATTTGTAAACAAGTTAAGATATTAAATCTACGTATTTAATTCCTTAAAATTTCGTTTTTAAACAAGTCATATAGGATAAGTACTTAAAATCTAGACATGTGTAGGACAATAATATAACTGTTCAATTGTTAAACACGTTTTTAAGAATGTACCTGAAATCAGTTATGGGAGAACATACATGTTTTCTTAGCCTCTCCTATCTTCCTTGGACCTTTGGAGTTCATGCTTCTGTAAAAGTTCGCCTCTAAGTGTTCCCAAGCACCGTTTTTAATATTTTAAAGAAATTCAACATTCGAAGTTCAATAGGTGAACTTCGCTAAGCACAAATTGCCTTTTGAAGTTTTTCAAGTGTTGTTTGCCTTAAATTTGTAGTTAACCAAATTTTCTTAACAAATACTCCTTTGTGAGATATAGGCTGACTCTTCACTTTGCATATGATAATGCTTTAAAACGTCTAACGCAATCACTAATAAATAACGATCTACATTATTTATTAACTTTAAAAAAGTTAGCCAAAAGGCAAAAACGGAAACTATGTCCCCTCACGTTTGTCTTGACTGGTCGCAAATCAAATCATGTTGCATTACACCTCACCACAAATTTGTAACTTCTATACACACGGCTTAGCCAAAACCTTATGAGCTCAGCAAATTAAAATGTTACTATTATATACTGCCGGTCTCGACCTTATAAAAGCAGTGGCGCAGCTGGGATATTTTCCAGGGGGGCAAAGCCCGAAAATTTCCCCAAAGCTTTTCAGTTTCAGTATATTTGTAGTTTCAGTAAATTTTCAAGGTCAAGGTGCATGTATTACATACAAAATACGTAAATTTATGATAACGACAAAATTATCATGACGTCATGTAATGTTGGCTAAGTTAATGCATGGCCTACAAGACCCTGAAGCTGCCTACTATGCACAAAGGACTAAGACAATGTCATCATGGGCCCGTTGTCACCCCCAACGAATGAATGAAAATTCACAGGTGTTTTGATCGTTCGCCTTCGCGGTAGGTATCAAAATGTATAAAAGAGGAATTTTGAAGTAATGTCACACTATTCGCTCTCTACGGTTACCGTGTAGGTGGACTATTAAAGACACGGACCATTATTACCTAAAAGTGTAAGCCTTCAGATGAGTGAGTGAGTGAGTCTTTAAGGAAGGATTTGGTTAACTCGAAATTTTAGATGAGCTCCAAGTAAGCAGCCCTTTCGCTTACCGTTGAAGCTCACTTCAGTGTCTTTAATTTGTCAATTTGGTGATACCGATCCTATAAGATTAAAATAACGGTAAGACTAAATATGAGCAGTAAGGAAAATTTCCCGATAAGATGAAATACCCAATGAACACATTAATAGGCTTGGAAGACATTTAGCAGTTTTTAATTTCCTTATGATTTTATATGTTTGTCCTTGCATGACCGATTTCAGTTTTGCTGAGTTAACTGTCAACTCAAATTTCTACTATTTACTACGCAAATTATGATGTTCTTTACTCAGATCTAATATTACTAAAGTGTGATAAAAAAGGTCAATGACCAAAAGTTGTGTTTAGATATTTACATCATCATCATGTGAAGTAATTCCCATCATTTTAAGTTTGAAGCCTGCCTTTGTTCATGTCTTTGACACATGTGCACCCTAAATTCTAAAGTTTAGACAAACTTCGACAGGTTTTATTCAAACTGTAGTTTACAAGCCTAAGAAGTAGCATCATATAAAAATATAGTAACAAAACCCATGCATTGAAATCGGTCGTCACTTTTGGCCATTTGCTTGGATCTTACTTCGAAGCAGCAGTGTGCAAAAGTGCAAAAAGTTTAAATAGGTTACCTAAACAGTTCTGATTGTATTCTTTTATCTTCTGAATTTATGATTCCTTATGAACTGCGCTGCTATTTCAAAGAAGGTATTTTGTAAAGTATGAAAAATTTTTACCGTTTAATTCGCGGTTCGCCGTCTTTCATACTATGCAGTACATGATGAAATTATTGTTTCCGCCGGAAAAAAAAGTTGAAAACTACGAGCTCCCATTTCCTGTCTTCCTACCAATTCACACGAATGTGGCAGATGGGATGGTGTAAGATCACCGGTTGGACACAATACATGTTTTTTTCATATAGTGCAACTTGGAAAAGTGTTCCTTGAAGGGAACAGTGATGTGAAAGTTTTAATGAAGTTTCTAGGAAATTAACGTCACTGGACCAGGTGACGTAAGACTTGAAGGGAAGTCCATTCCATTACCGTCTACTGGTTTGGAGAGGGGGTCTTAAATAGGAGAGTTCCACTATGGTGGTGGAGCCTTAGGCGTGGTTCAATGCAATTTATCTACATAACACCGTACGATAGTATGTTGCTCTGAAAGTTACATTCGCTTTGAAGTGTATGGTCTTTTCAGTAGACACCCAACAATTCTACAAATGGAAACGTTTAAAGTCTTTCTAATTTTTTTTTATACATGTGCTTTACCATAAATTCTTCCACCAGTCTGGCACCATTTGGCCTGGTGTCACAACGCACTGACGTTAACTTAAAACACCACACAAAAAATACTATTTTTTTTTTATTTTTTATTATTTTACGTTATCACTATAATATTTTTTTTCCTTTTTACTTGATCATAAAATTTCAGTTTAGAGGCCGGGTATAAATGTTAATGGAAAAATTGTCTTTCACACTTTTCGGATAGTAATTAAGGCATGTCCAGACATGAGGTAATAAGTACCATTCATGGCATGCAATTGTTGAGTACTTAGCACTAAAGGATTATAAGGTCCTACGTTTAACACAAAGACCCCAGCTTGGCAAAAACGACCAGGAACCTTGTAGTAGCAAGCAGGAGTAAATTTTCCGTTTAAAACTGGCTATGTATCAAAGTGATGATCAGAGGTTTGCTAATCTGCTTTACTGCTTATCCCTTTCAAATCTGTGGCCGAAACTTTATTATTGTTATGTGGTATTATACACCCCTCGTGGCCTTAAAAGGGACACCATTTGTTGTTTGCCAACAATTCTCCCTTCCTTCCTGTAGTCCTAGTTTCCTCAAGCCCTACCTTTTTTCACCCTTCACAGCCTCGTCATTGGTTATATAATATTGCCGTATATATTAGTATTTATTTTGGGAATGCTTCACTTTTAACCGATCGGGACTTCAGCTAGTTCCACAGTCCCAAGAGGTTTGCAAGACCCGAGCTGCAACCTTGGACACTCGTGTTATGTAAATTGTGCAATAAACATCATGAATCTTGATCATCGACTTCTTTTGGAATGGACATATGATCATCAAATAAATCAATCTCGCAAATCAGCTGGAAGTCTCTACATTCCTTTGGTTTTCCTTACTGGACTGGTTTCTCATCCTAGCTCGATCCGCTACGTAAGCCTTCGTTCATACGATTAAACCTTTATCTTCCGGTTGATCACTGCCGTTACATCGGTATTGCATGAATAGCCTATTTGTGGTGATTCTTCGATTAGCCAGATATATGCCAAATATGGGCAAGATAAACACTAATCTGGATCAATTCTTTACAAGAAACATACAAAATTTTCATCTGGATCAATTATCTCCCTTGTATAAGCAGAGTATCATTCCCATGTATGTGAGTGATGGCGTGTCTTAGTTCTTCCCTCCAGCTATGCTAGTGCTCCAGATCGTGTTCTCCTTTGACCAAAACACCAATGACAACCAATAGAAGTGCCGTGAATTCATTCCGCTACGCCTCGCCCGTCCCCGCCACGAATGTTTCGTACTATTTAATCATCATTCAGACATAGCCCATTGCCACTGTGGCCGCAGAAAGGTCATTTAAGACAGTCTTGTTTGCCGTCATTGTTCCTTTTCTACAACTGATTGCGAGAAGTTAACAACGTTGTTAGGCTTGACGAGATTTTTTAGCAGGGTTCAGTTCGGTTTGGGAATTGACCTTTTTCCAAATAGTATTCCCAAAGGATTGTGGGATAGGTTTAAGGTATGCATAAATTTTGTCAACGACATTTTACGGTGGCAAAAAATAATGCACACCAACATTCTGTCCTATAATCCTTTTCAAAAGCTAAAGTATTTGGAAAAGTGTCTATTAATGGGCTAAGGAGAAGTTTGTAGTCCGGAGGTCAAAATTATCGGTAGGTTGTAAGTTAACGTAAATAATTTTTCTTGTTGATGTGCAACTTTCTCTGAAAGTCTTATGATTAATTGATAAATTAATCAATTTACTAAATTAATTCATTTATCTGCATTTTATTGCAGTGAACCGTACCCAAGAGTACCCTTGCCGAGTGATCATACCTATCGACCTATCTTATCATGTAAGAGCAGGGAATTAATTAAAAGGTTAGAAACATTAAGGCAGGTGTGTGAAATGCATGTCAATGTAGATAACTAAGACGATAGGCTAAAAAAATCAGGGGGCAAATGAGCTAAAATGCATAAAATGCATTTAAGGGGAGCAATAGTGGCCATTTGACTCCCCACATATGTGTAGTACATATATAAACATTAGATATTAACACTACTGTGTTGTTTTTCCACAAAAAACTCATACCGAAAAAAAAAATTTCAAATCTCCCGCTCTTCAAGACATGAGTATCGCCATACTCGAAGAAACACGACCATGGATCAGCTGATTGATGACGTAAAACCTGCACCTGATCAGATTTCACAAAAGTGGTTACCAACTTACTTACACTTACAGCTGAATTTATAATTACCCTTTACGAAGCTTAAAAAACTTCATAGTTGCTTTTGCTTTACTGATAAAAATTTTTGATAACCCAATAATTTTTTGTTCTTCTTTTTGTTTCATCCCTCAAATAAAATATACTCGTTATTTCTGACTGCTTTTGTACAAACCAAGATAAGTTACTTCCGGTAGACCCTGAAACTATAAGCGGTAACAACAACAAGCTGGGACTAGCGAGACCGTATTTTCATTTTCGCAAAGATTCGATTTAGTCGAACCTTTTGTAATCCTCGTAAGTAATGTAGGATATTTGTGGACACTTAAACGTTAAAAGAAGGCAATCGCGAAGAGAAATCGGCTAAGAAACCATACACATTTATCGGTGTTATTGTTATACGGCATAGGCTACGTATTGCTATACTAGTATAAGCCTATACGTAACGTACTGACCCTTGGTCTAACGTTAGCTTGTATAGACTGTACGGTTGGTTCGCTGCGGGTGCTGGTCACATCGCTCGCAGGTACTGGAATTTTCCTTGGTCGAACTGGCTCAAAATCATATGCACTTGGCCCGGAAGAGGCAGCCATATGCTTTTAAGGAGTTAATCTTTTGATTTCTGAACCTTTATCTCAAACTCAACCGTTGAAACATTTGTAAAATGAATGAAACGATGGGCAGTTGTGCTAGTCTTGAGTAGTGTTACGAACGTTTGTGCAGTATAGTATATATGATATTCCGCAATAGCAAACAAAAGTATACATTGGGTGCAGGTTTTACGTCACTGTTCTGTTGCACTATGGGTAATTTCGGAGAAATATGGTGCTTTGCACTGCTTTGCCCAACTGCCTTCCAGACTTGCCTCGGAAAAACTCATACTATGTTTGACTTGGGATAAAATTGGTCTTTAATGATGCCACATTGCTTGGAATAATTTTATTGAATTTCTGTGCTGTCTAGAAGGCTGTACAATTGCTTCCCTTTAAATCAATGGCAAGATTTAAATTCTCTAGGGGAAGAAAAATTTCTTGTAATAGTGTTTTGCCCCCCCCCCCCCCCGCCTTGATTAGGGACCTCTGTATGTATGAGCTGGGCCTCCGGCAAGATTAGGCTTAGACTGATAAATGACTCAAAAATCATGTCTGTTTTGATCAGGGAGTCTCTAGTAACTCCCTGTTATGATCAACTCCATGGACTTTGATTAGGGGTTCATAGTGGCAGAGACTTGCTTAGAGTTGGGTTGGGATGAGCCGCAACTACAATTTGTGCCATTCGGAAGATCTATTCCAAGCTGGAAATCTTTGTTATATCCAAAATATGTCCCATGATTCATGAAAGTGGTACTAATTGAAGTTGCGTCTTAAATAAAATACGTATTTACATAACAATAACCTATCATTTGATTCAGGAGGGGAATTCAATCCAAAGACAGCACCATCGATTGCACTAATTATTAACATATGAAACCGCGACAACTACTACCCATGCAAGCGATGACGATATCATCCTTAACAACTGTTACTGATTTAGAGACAGGCATTTTCATTTAAAGGATTGAAATGGTGAAAAAAAGATATCGCTAAATGTAACTGCTTTTCACAACCCCCTTTGCTCAATAATGGTATCGACTAAATTAGAGGGCCCACTATGAAGAGCGTGCTATATAGAACTTTGCGTCATGAATCTCACCTGTTACTTTAAATGCATTGAGTGCTGTACGTAGCTAGAAAAGCTCGATGTTTCTCTTTTCTCTTTTTTGGAGAATTTTTCGGCTTCTTCTTGGTTTTCCAGCAGTCTCTTACTCCTTTTTCCGCTTACATAAAGAACTCTTAGATCGGATAAACGCTGGTTTATCATTGTACTTCTGAATACATTTTTTGTGTATTTCCTTGTGGAAAAGGTTCTCTCGCAGTCTGCCGAAGCAACGGTTAATGTCGGGACTAATCTTGTTGCTTTTGCAATTTCAGTAAATCTGAATGAGAGATTACTTTTTAACTTCTGTGAAGTCCCCATTGACAAAAGACAGAATTTTGGATCGGGGGGTAGGAAGCTTCCAAAAAGTGGGTGGTACAACAGCAGAGGGGCACTTGACCATTAAAAAACTATCATGTGTGCAAACGTGTTATAATACGGGTCATCACTATGTATCAGTTAGTCAGTAGTATGGAAACAATAGAACACACTATCTACCTTACTAACAACTATCTCTTAGTCCAATGCCCATCCATCATCGATCAGAAACTCCAAAAGAAATTCCTTTCACGTTCATTCCTCAATTCAACAAAACTCTTTGGTAAAGTCAGTTAGATTCAAGTCATCAGTCCTTGATTTGTGAATACTTAGCTTCATCAGATTGTTATATTTCTCTCTAACCATTGTGCTTCGGGATTGCTGGTCAGAGAAGGATCTCTGTGCTGAAGCAGTGCAAAGAGGAGCCAACAAATAAATATGGAAGAGTTTCGCAAGTTCGGAAAGTATCAGCTGCGCGTTTGAGTGTTCTCCTACAATGGATATTATTATGCTGATCGATGTGATTTTTCCGATACCAGGAAACTGTTGAACGATTACACCTCTCAACAACCTGAGCTGTGCATCTAGTTGCAGGCAGTCAATGTCACTAGAGTATGTCTTCCAGTTGGTCTGATATTCTTAAGTCTTCATCATTATCTGTCTACATAATAATTTCCTCCATTTGGGTTGGCATTTTGTAGAAGTCTGTGGCGGGAATCTTTCCCAAAATTGGAGGTTGTACCATTGCTCATTTACCGAAATATCCAAGAATACATCATGGTGAGAATGGGAAAGACTGAGGCTCAAGACTAGAGTGAGTCGTGAGGGCACATTTTCTACTCTGGATAAAAAAGGGGGAACGTGCCCCACTGTCCCACCCCCGGTTTCTACCCCCTGTTTGGGATGGCAGGGCTTGAGAAGATTTGCCTAGCAATTGCCATTTCAGTCTTTAGTAATAACACTGAGTCAATACTAAATTCACCCGCAAATACGCGACTGCAAAGGCCGGTTTACAAGTCGGTGGCTAGTATTGAAGGTTGTTTATTTAAAGACGTTGCAAAGGTGTCGTCGAAAGTGAGTCTGATTTTTCAGGAACCGTATTTTGGACTTAAGACTCGTGTTAACTGTAGTATGTTGACAGTGAGTCCACATTTGAGGTGGTAATTTGAACGTAACATCCTTATGTAACAAATTTGTAGCTCTTAATGGGCATTCTTTTTGTTCACCGCATATTTACTACTACATATTACACTAGGTCCTTAACATGTACAGAATTCGCATGGTTTCACAAACCCATGCCTTACACGTTACTCTTTGTAGTAACAACATGAACGCGAAAGGGAAACAACTGCTTTACATAGGCAATACTTCCATTGGGTCACAGACACTGCCACGTGACGGTATGCTCATTTAAAATATGTTAACACCAAGGCACATAGCTAACGGCCACGTATTGACACGTCACAGCAGTGCTGGGAAACCTACGCCCATGATACACGAGAAAGCAGTACATTAATGTATTGTGATTTCCCTGTCGAACATATGGAACTCATAAAGGGTGAATTGCTTGAACGAAAACATCGGACGAAGACATCGGTGAGTCATTTGCGCTATTTCTAAGTATTAAGTCGAAACATAGTTTCCATTGACGGTAAATATTCGACACAGTCACCACAAATAAATATAGATCAGTTGATGGAGTAAAGAAGGCGTACTTGTTTGCTCAGTGTTATCAACCCACCATTCCCCGTGTAGTTTTGAGTACAGTGAAGTGGCAATCGCAGTCATGTGGTCCAGTCTCATCACATTGTTAAAAAATACGAAAGAAGATGGGGGTCTAGTGTGAGATAACGCAGTCACTTTAACTACCTTCTGCTCTATGTTGAGTATTAGTGTCATCAGCATTGGTTGTTTGATCAGCGCAAATAGGTAATTTTGAAATCGGAATGTAGACAAACCATCAAACCTTCATTGCTTTCGGACCATCAAATCAATTCGAAACACCTATTAACCTTGTATGACAACAACAGTCAGCTACAAGAATTACTGATTCCTCTGTGCAATGGTGGCCCTACGGTGGGGCAAGAGGGGGATCTTGCCCCTACCCCGCTTGCCCCCTCCCAAATTACCTCAGATAGGAGTTAGGGTAACCGAAAAAATATAATATTCCTCCATAGACATGCCAAGACCTCAGGGCTTCTGGGGGCTTTCCCTCTTGGACCCCTACCCATGAACAGGCGCTTTGGTGTAGAATTTCGAGCTGCGCCTAAATACTCTGCCAGGCTTGGAGCACTCGGGTCAGAACTCGGACTCAAGTCCGGACTCGAGTTCCATTATTGTTGACTCGTGCTTCTCTGGACTCCGACTCGGGGGCCAAATCCAGTCCAAGTCCAGCAGGTATAAGCTAGCACAATGTGGCCAGAATCAGCTGTAGCCTGTATGTTTAGTGATCAGAGTGTTATCTTTACCATATTACACCACAATAACCACGAAAATTTGAACCAATTTCTTGTAGCAGGGCGCTGCTATTCCAACTAAATAACGCTCCCTGACTGTATAACACATATACTTTGTTGCAGGCTAGTCGGAAGCTGCAAACCTAAGGCAATTAACAACAAAATGAGTCATATCTAGCAATTTTCAAATTGTAAGAAGAAATTATTACACAAATTTGCATTACTGGAGGAATCAGGGAAAAACACACAATATAGATACCTACAACCTTCAGTTGGACGTACTCATTTAGTGGTAAAACAATACATTTTTTCTTAACTATTGTACACCTCCCGAAATGCCAACAGCGAACATGGTCTGGCCCATTGCTTTGCAGTACATTGTCTTTAAATTCTTCTATTCAAACCAAATAGTAATGACTCTGATGACCGGGGGGGGGCGCCGGGGGGCACATGCCCCCCCCCCCCCGGGGGGGAAAGTCGGCGGTTTCGTCGGGGAGGCTTAAAAATATTTTTTAAAAAATAATAAAAAAAACCTACAACTAAAGTTACTGGATGGGTGATCTTTAACATACTTTTTTAAATGCTATTTTAACACATGTGGGAGTCGACTTTCAATCACTTTTCTCAGCTCCGTTATACCTCATTCCATGCACCTTGCTCTATCTGATTCCCCGTCTGGGAAGAACGGCAACTTCCTTCGGTGAGGCCTAAAAAGAACGTAAAGGACTGATTACTGGATGGATGATCATGAACTGTTCTTTTTTTTTCTTCCTGAACTATTTTTTCTTTTGTAATGCTTTTTTAACGCATATCTGAATCTGCTTTAATCATTTCTTACTAGCTCTGCTATCCCTAATCCCTTCTTCAATCCGTAAGGTCATGCTCCTGTCGCGGAAGGCCGCCATGTTGTTAAGAAAATCCAATTTTGTCGGGCGCCTTTATCTCCCATGCCCACAATAAACAGATAAAAAATGCGAGTCTGATGAACTTCTTGAATTTAGCTTACTAGAACTAGAGGACGGTATTCGTTAAGGAAACTCACAGTTCCGAATTTTCCTTACAAAAACGGACGAGAGGTTGTTCACGTGCATGCAGTGTCCAATGGTCTGCCATCTGGCCTGCCCCGTCAGCCAAATCCCAGCAACGGTAATGAAAATCTGCCAGGCCGTTTCAGCTGCACATAGAGATAAACATTAGTGTGAGGATGTCACCCAATAAGTTTGACTGAAAATTCATTTGAAGCCACCTTGTAACGTGACATATTTTCAAAAACGTTGGTAGTTAAATCATTTATAGTCTAGAGCTCGGATATTCACGTAGAAAATCTCATCTATTTAGCGGATCTTGCAATTAAATACAACGAATATTGAGTCAAAAACGTTTAGTATGTTTTCAATTCCGTTGCGTAGTTTTCCCTCGAAAAGAGACAAGAACATTACACCTAATTTAAACAGTACCTTTTATCTAGTAATTTCTGATCACTTAGCAAGTTGCAATTTTTTTTTTTCTATTGAAGTGAAAATTTCATTTCAAAGTAAAGTTCAAAATAACGAATTCTCTTTTCAAGTTACAAGTCTGGGAAGTGCCATTTCCGTCTGTCTTAGAGGTTAGATTTTTCAACAATTTTCTGTACGCTCCGCGCCAACTGAAGGTGGCGCTCCATTTCAGTAGTGTGTTGGTCGAACAGGTTACTTCACTGAACAATGCATGCTTGCAAATTATTCTTCGTTTTAAGGCAATATTATGAAGTGAAATTTTTATTGCGAAAGAAAGCTCAAAATAGTGACTGCTTTGTTTTTACTTACGAGCCCAAGAAATGACTTTTCCTGCTGTATGGGGGTTCTCAATTTTTAAAATATTTCTCTGCTCTGCACTTTGATTGTCTTTCGGTCAAAATTACATTCTTTGGACAAAAAAGAAAATTCTTCTCCCTCCCAAACTGAAACGGTCTTGTTCGTCTTTGTCAATATATAAAATATAAAACTTCAAACATATTGGAAGCCAAACTATTTCCGCGGAAAAATTTTTCAATATGGTACGAAGGTCCTAATCTGCATGATGATAATCGGTAACCCCAACAAAACTACAAATCACCCAACTTGATTTTTTTTATAAGAAGATTAGATTCTCCGTAAAGCCCCAAAATGTGCCATAAAATTGAAATGTTCCTCCAATTAAGTTTCACTTTGTTAAAAGTGGCAAAATTTTCCAATTTCGATGGATACTCCTTACAATACATAAGCAAAGCCAACTCTGTTAATCTCTACGACATTATACCTAATTTCACTCTTGAAAGGCTTATCACTCCATAAAAAAAACCCAAATTTTTCATTATAACCGTACCGAAAAAAAAACACATTTTCCTGCATTAAATTTCAAAATTTCTCCAATTAAATAAGCTCTTCCTTTTCAAGTCTCGTTCAAAAAGGGCAAAATCTTTTCGAGCAAACTTCTAGTGTCGTGTGAAGCCTTAGTGCGTAGGCCTAAAACGAATAAATGTGTAACCCCAAAAGATTTTCAGCTGTCGTTTATGTATGTAACTGAATGGCCTTCAGAAGAAAAGTGGACTGCAACAGGCTTGTCGCTATGCCTACGAAAGTGTTTAATAGTGGAGCGGTGGTTATCCAGCCTCTGCCTTACGTCATTCCAGTTTCACCCACATATTGCAAACTAAGTCCTTGTCACTGAATTAAATAAATAGCATTAACCGACCTACAACTAGTGGGCTGAAGAAATTTCAAACGATTTTCCCGTAACATGGCTACGAGCCCGGGACCTCGGGCTTGTTGTTATTGAGAAATTGGGCAAACAGTCCAAATTTTGACGCCAACTTAAAGAGCGTTTTTGGATCAAGACCTCCAGACTGACCGCCCTCTAGACCTTAATATCCCCCTTAGTTAGGGATTGTCCCCTTTTGCTATGCTGCCCTCTCCTATTTTGGACCTTTCTGATATTATTGGCTTACTGTATAGCCTTGAAAAAGGACTTGTGTAGAGCTCGAAAGCTTGGCGAAGTAGTTTTTGCTGTATTTTGTTTGCATCTATCTTTCTCGTTTGCAGCGTTGTATCGCCTCAATGCGATCTTACTTCTTTGGACATGTCATATATATATATATATATATACATATATATATATATATATATATATATATATATATATATATATATATATATATATATATATATATATATATATATATATATATATATATATATATATATATATATATATATATATATATATATACATATATATATATATATATATATATATATGTAGTTTGAAAAGGAAGAAGGCTTCTTTTGACACTACCATTGAGGAAACAAGTTACTTCTATTTGAAACCTTACCCCAAGCTGCAGAAGTTCCCTTTCTTATTCATATTTACAATCCTAGACTGCATAACTTCTTAAAAGACTCCAAAGCTAGCCTGTTGCCCAAATCCCCGTCCAACGAATTCGAACCTAACAATTATAACCATCCAGACACCAAGCTTGTGGTCACCATTCCGCCCGATCTGGAACTCTCTTCCTCTGAGCGCTCAGTTTTAGCGAAAGGTCTCTACTTTGTTCCACTGAAACCCCTTGATGAGTTTTCCATACGCAGAGACGTTTCGTCTTTCTGTAGGAAACCCCGCCATCGCTTCCATTGCGGGATAACAGATAATCAGGATGACACCCCCTCAGAGGACGTTCCCAGCCCCACCGACCCTGTCCGTTCCTCCTGGACGCCCAAGCCAGGAGAAAATTCCACCCTTGACAATGTAATCAATACCA